>JAUBOD010000032.1:91543-127358 GCA_032353885.1 Nothura maculosa | reverse complement strand
TTTGTTTTTTGTTTTTTAATGGCTAGGATCAAAAATGTCAGAATAGGGCATACCTATTAGCACATAACTAAACAGACCCCTCGGTACTTAGAGACTGAGCAGTGGGAAGGTGAAGACGGACACAGACAAGCAGTCAGACAACAATCTATGTCACTCTTGTTATACTGTTGTGACAGAAAGGTCATGGAAGGCTGGAAATGGAAGAAATGTGCCTTGACTTCATGATGTCAGTTGTGATGATTCACTTAGCTATTTATGGCATGCTCATGCGATGCTGGGTACTTCCAGATGTTTGGAAAGAGATGAGCGCCACATGTTTCTCCAAGGACAAAGGCTAGGAGTGCAACAAATTGGTCACTTTTAGAATGTCTTCCAGATGAATGGGAAATAAACTCAAGCAGATGGTAATATAAGGTTTTATTGTAAAAGATGGTGTAGCAAGATTGAGCAAGGAGCTAACAGATTAATAGACCCTGGAGGGGATGACACTGGTAACAGAAAGCATAGAAGTAATGGAATAAAGCAGAATCAGCTTAATGAGGGAACCTTATGTTAAAGAGGTATCATGACTGTTAAACAGGCTGCCTCATGCAAAAATTAACAGTCAGCTCAGTGTTAACCTGCGGTTCCTGCACTTGCTTAAGATTTGGCATGGGTTGAGTACGTTCCAGAGATGAAGACCAGAGAACTGAAGGGGTGAAAGGTGTTATCAAAAGATAGGAAAGGAGAGGGTTAGATAGTCAACATTCTGTAGCAATGACTATTAGAGATAACTTACTTTCAGTTAATAAACTAGGCATAAGTCACATCTTTGCTCTTAGTGTTTAAGCAGGTCAGTTCTTCCAGGCTTCACAGTTCATTTATTATATGTTGTTCCTTTGTGGCACTTGATTTTAAGGGAAACTACCTATACATCAATAAGACCTCAAATTACACTGCTTTTCTCATATGAAATCTAACTTTCCACTAAATTATGGAAACCACAGAGAACCATAGGACAATATTTGGAAGATGATGACAAAGAATACTTTTGTGAAAAGTTTTCTCTATAAGTTTGGTATTTGAGTTTTGATCACTCATCTGATTTTAGAAACATACTTGCAATTCAAATGGATCCTAAATTAAATCTCTTGAGTTAGCACTTCTATGCTGGGAAAATTCCAGTTCATACTCAACCAAAAGTTAGAAAAACTTTTACCTAGATGCATGGACAGGGTTTTACTGACTATGTCCAAGTCCAACTAGATGCCTGGAGACTACCTCTATGATGGATATAGATCCAAAGACAATATCAAAACATTTAGAGATTGTCATATTACCCACATACTTAGATTAGTTTATGCTTTGTTAGAAAAGTGTTCTGGAATCTTCAGTGAGAGGTTATTCCCTTCGGTTTCTCTTAAGCCTAGGTTCTCTCCCTTTCCACCCACTGACCTGCAGATCTACCTAAAGAAAGTCTAATTCTTAGATTGTTAGTAAGACATGAAACAAATTACACTGTTCTCCTGACATTAAAAATTAAATTCAAGAAACAGGGCCAAGTCTAAAACAGATGTAGCTCAGTATAACTCTTGTGCCAGTGGGGCTCAACTAACTCATTTCAGAGAAGTATCTGACATGCAATTTGTAAAGAATAGTAAAAAATTGCTCCTCTTAAAATAAAGGCTGTTGTAAGAAAATACCATTTTTACTATATTGAATTTTAATTGAGGACATAAATGAGGAAGTGATTCCCATCAATAATATAAATTCCCATTTTCTTTCCACAAATGAAGTAGAACACAATGACTGAGTTTTCTTAGGACTTCATGCTCTTGAGAGATCCTAGACAAGGGAAAGCCTCATTAAGTTAAGTATGCATATTTTATAGTAATGGGAGTTAGTATTTGTTTCTTGTGCTAGTATTTATTGTTTATTGCTGACTGGATCTTTTAGTTTATATTCTCACTGAGTCTCTTCACTTCCTATTTAAATTAAATAGATTATTAACTGAGCTGAACTTCTACAATGTTCCGTGATATTTGATAATATAACAACACTTAAGTAATTTTTATAGCTTTAATTTTGGATTTTTATCCTATCTTTTAGAAGTCTGCAGATATTTCTTTCCCTATCAAATTATTCCTTTCTATTACCAAGCCATTAACTTTTCAATTTCCCTTGTATTTCCAGCTGCAGTTTTTCTTCCCTCCACTTTTTTTTTTTGTGGTTATTTTCTTATTTATATGCTTGCATAATTGGTAATATTCAGGTTAGTGCTATTGCTATAACAAATCTATTCTCTTACAAACAAGAATTAACAAGTGATTAGAGGCAATTCATGTCAATATTCATTTTGTCCACTGGATAGAGTTTGAGTTGTTGCTGTACCTGCTGATTTTCATGCATCTAAAGAAATCTACATATTTAGCCAAACTTATTTGCCTTCTATAGCATATTATACATATATATATATATATATAAATTAACTATTACAAGCCTGTGAAATTTTGACAAGTACATGATCTGCCCAATTTATTGACCTGTTCTGAATCTCTGCAGCTGATAGCATGGGAAGAGGGTCCACCTGCAATACTATGCTGGGAGCATCTGTGGCTTTCTGCTGCCCTCCTTTGCATGCCAATAGTATTGCTCTGGGCCCAGAAGATATAGCAGCTGTGTGTCCTAATTTCTGACAGTGTTAACAGCCATGGATACCAGGGATTTAAGTTAGAGTAGGATTCTAGTTCCCCAAGGAGCTATGATCTCATAGATAATGTTATGCCCTTCAGAGTGGTTTCTCTTGTGTTCTTTATCCTAAAAAGCTAAGATATACAACCAGGTAAGCAACCAATAGCAGCCCATACCCAGACACCCTTTACGCAACAGGAAATGCTGGAAAAATAGGAGTTACTGGAGACTGAGCATTTCCAAAGAACAGCCAGGTTGCCTTTCCTCTTGCCTGGCTACCAAAAGATGCAAACACTTTGGTGTATTTTGGAGTATTCTTAGAGGATCTACAGAACTGCTACTCCCAGTGATCTGTATATTCTTGTTAAAATGCTTTTCTTCTAAGTTAAATTCTTCTAAATCATCTTCAAAAAGAACATTTCTGAAGAATAATGGCTCCTAAATTATACATTAGTAGCCCCAAATTACAAACTAGTGAGAAATGAATGCTGAATATCCAATGTTACCATCCCTGCCACTTCTGATTATATAACATAATAATTATTTTGCATCTCTTTCACAAACCCTCCTTGATTTATTTGCCCTAGCCTTGGCTGACCCCCGTTCAAGATAAAAGCCTATGAGCAGGAGCATGCATATCCAGACACTGCTGCATGGAATTTCAGTACCCTCTTTGCATCAGAGAACATGCTGTGAAGAGACAAGATAGGCAGTGACCCACATCTAGTCTGCTGGCTGTCTATTAGGGAGATGGGGAGCAACCTGTCACTCATTCACATTCAGCCGTGCTTCTTTCTGGCTGTGTTCCTGGCTGTTGGTGTGTTTATGTATTTGCTATTTATAGTGAAAGGCTAATAATAACAGTCACTAGTATAGCTTTTAATAATACTTGCACAAACCTATAACTCCATTTGTTCCTTGAATCTTTTGGCTCTGGGTCTGATTCTTCACCTCCTTGCTTGGCATGCAGTAGTTTGTATCTTCAAAGTTAAGGCCCATGACCAGCAAGAATCAAGAATTTTTTTAGGTGTAACTTCCAGCACATCTATCCCAATTTCTCTGTGCCTGGGGCAGTTTTAAGCAATAACTTTAGCACAGTACAGCTGGAGTATGGTAGTAGTTTGTGATTACAGCTGCAGCCTTCTAAAGCTCATTACTGGCTACTGAAATAGAATCATAGAATGCTTAAGGTTGGAAGGGACCTCAGAGGTCATCTAGTCCAATCCCCCTGCACACACAGGGTAGTAAGAGTTGTCCTTCTAGAGACAGTACCCCAGCATTTGGTGGGAATGACTTAGAGGAAATGCTTCTCACCAAGTATTCTGGCTCACTGCAGAGAGATCCTGAAGATCTCTTGACCTTCAATTTGACTTGAAATGAGTTCTACCCTTCTAAAGTAGATTTTACAGATGGCTCTACAAGTGGAAGCACTCATGGTCAGAACATGTGCTAGGTCAAAATCCAAAACAACAGAGCCAAATTTTGGACTACTGCAGTTCAGTGTAGCTCTTATGTTAGCAGGCTTTAGCTGATTTACTTCAACTGTGAGTGTTATATCTGTGCTGCAGGTGCATGAAGGCATTTGGTGTGGTAATTAGGACTGATTGCTATCAGTTGACAGTAGGTGGTAACACTTGCTCTGTTCTAATCCATTAACATACCCTCTCTGACAGTATAATCCAGCCAGAGAATTAGTGAGATAATGACAAAAAAAAAGGAAGAGAAAACAGTGTGGATGAAGAGTTACACTATCTGCTTTAAGTGGCAGTAGAGAGGGACTGCTTGTAGGAAATTTGGGAGGCTTTATGCTTTCTTGAGTCTCCCAATATATGGAGTAACTGAAGGACAATTTAGGTAAGCATGCAAAATCACTTCAAAAGGCTGTTGTTAAAAAAGAGTCCTTTTCTTTGACCATCATGTTTTCACCCTATGGTCCCATGAGATATCCAATCCCCATTATTTTTCCAGATGGGTCCTGGAGAAGCAGAATAGGTCAAAAAGAAAGCTTCTTGCATTTCCCTCATGTTTTCCTACTAAAGCGGGAGCCACTTAGAGTCTGTAAGTTATGCAGGTTACTTTCTCACCTGGTTGTTTTCTGTAACACTGTGTTTGTTGCAGTTATATTGTAAAATATAATTTGGCTTCCTTTTATAAGCTATTTTTTTACATTGAGCATGGGAACCTGAAATACAGAAAACAATTTTTCATACTCCTGAGTCATTTTTGTTACCTACATGTTTTCCTAAAATTGAATGAAGAAGAAACTAAGAACTTAATAGCAAAGAGAAAAAAAAGGGGGGGGAGAATTTTCTATTTGTAGGGAATAATGTAAAAATTATTTTAATGGAAATTTAAAGGGAAAATCAGAATACTGTCTAGGTGCAAGTATTTTATGTAAATATGTGATTACGATCTGTAAAACACTGGTTAAGCTTTAAGACTGCCTAGGATGTATATTTTGTTAACTCAGAGATTAATAGCCAGAATATCACTTGCCTTAAATCTGCTTTGCACCATTATCTCCAGTGGCCAGCCAGATTCACTCAGGGTGAGACGTTAATCACTTAATCTCACTGGGTCATTAATTCCTAAAATTAAACCAGTGTTTCGGCAAAGCTGCCATTTATACCACTTTTGTTGTTGCCTGCTGCTTTTGACAGCAAATTCCCAGTTGTTTATCTGCCAGACACTTGGAAATCCCAAAGAAATGTCAAGGTGTGTGCGTGCACATTGTTTGTGCTCTATGCAGTGCACCTAAAGCATCCCAAATGCTGAACTCACTGATGAGTTGCAGGTGTTGGCAGGCATTTGTTTAATTCTTTATCTGCCTTTACTGTTTGAACTAGAAGTTTTCCCTGACTGTCACTTAGCAGGTGTTTGTACAACATCTACCGTGCTGGGGCCTTTACATAGCCCAGTGGTAAAACTAGCAAACAGTGATACAGCAGAGGCTTTGCTCTATGTCTGGAAAGCATCTATTTCCAGGCATAGGGCTTGAGAGGGGCTTTGGGAAATGAGAAGTACCTGAAAGACATTGTAATAAAAGAGAGGAAATGGTTATCCAGCTTCCTGACATCAGGATAGACTCTATATTGGAGTACCACTGATGCAGAATAATATTTATTGTAAGTACATATTTTTCAGTCACTGCCTTCTTCCATCTTAAAATATAGCATGGATTTGGATAGATCAGCCAAACATGAATGTTTTTCCAACTCTTAAGCCTGATGTCTAGTTGTGGGTGATAGATACCAGATGCAAAGACATAGAAGATGGAACCTCTTCAGCCACCAAACTCGTGCAAAATCCTGAACCTTTTAAATCTCTAGTGGATAGTACATACTGGCATGCTATGCAGGTACTGAGTTTGACAGAGCTAATAATACTATTTATATGTATAATTATTGAAATTATCCATACTCTTTGGTTTAATGGTGTTCACTAAATTGGCATGCATAATTTATACATCGCTGCTGTCAACCATCAATTCAAGTGTGAGACAGCAACATATAAACTCAATGACAGAATAAAGTGTTTATGAGTTTATTGAGGACAGGATCACCATAAACTATGGCAGAGGAAATTTTCATATTTTTTCAGTATCTGTGGGAAATGTAATGCTGTCTGTAGGGTTTCATTTGTTGCATTACTATAAAACCTCTTCAATAAACAATTTGGAAGACAATAACTACAATATTCTTCAAAGAGACCCTGGGGACAAGATTTATACTGCAAGTGAGTGTTATCATTTTTGCTATGGCTTAATATTTCAGTCTCTTATTCAAGTGTCAGTCATTTAACAGTGAAATGCAATCCCAAAAGTTTATAAATTGATACATCTCTGAGGCTCAATCAAGTAATACACTAAACAAACCAAATCCATCTATTATCATGTTAATTTAAAATAATAACAGACTTTCTGACTATTACATCTAAACAAGACATGCTTAAAATAACCCTTGTCTTCACATATCTGAATATGCATCTATGCTATTGCTATAACTTGAAATTTCTTGAACAATCATGGTATTAAAATGTCAAGGCATGGCACAAAGTATTCAAATGCTCCAATCTCATTACACAGGGCTTACTCTGCAGAGATATTTGTATTATGTTTACATTTTTATTTTCAGACTGCACTAAACTAATAGTTTGAGTTGTGGTAAATTTGTTTTGCAAGGTGCTGTAGTGTTGAGAGAACCACTTAATGTGCAATGAGGAGATCTATGAATAGAAGCAAAAGAAAAACTTTTAAGCTATTTTGGCAGTCTATAATGAATAAATGGGTTGTTTATAGCAAGTTAGCAAGTGACAACTGCAAATCTCATAGGGTATTAAAAATAGGTCATTTTACAAAGGCTGTTAAAATTTATGCTTTTAATAGAAAACAAAGATCTAATTGTGATGATTCAGATAAACACATTTTCATTAAAAATATGTTTTGATCTCATGTGTTAGTTTCTGTGACTGAACTAGGTTATAGATAGTGGTTGCTTACTTATTTAAACATTATCTGAACCATTGGAAGACATTAAAATATTTCTTTGGCCATAAGTAATGCCAGCAAAATAGCTTTCCTGTGACGGCTGTAGACTTGAATTACTGAAAGATCAGCCAGAAGGGCTATTAACCTCAGGAAGGACATTCAGGGCGTTTTTAAAAAAGCAGAGGCATCAGTCCAGGTGTGAAAGCAATCACAGTACAAATGCTTTTAGGATCAAGGTTGTGATGGCACCTTCAGTAAGTAAGGTGAGGATAATGCTTACTTACTAAGTAATCTGGATAAGCCATTGCATATGCTGTCAGGAACAGCATCTTGATTTGAGCAGGAGGTCAGACTAGGTGATATCCTGAGGTCCTTTCCAACTTGCATTATTCTGTGATGCTAACCTTGAAGGTATAAACTTAATCCATGGGTTATGAGCAACAATAGCTAATGAACAGCACATGAAATTTTTAATGTTTACCAAAAGCTAACTAGATTTAGACATATCTTGCCATTCTCACTTATAAAGCTGAATTTACTGAGACATACTATATACCAAAAAAAGTTATACAAATAGAATATAGAATATAAGATTACAATATCATGATAAGTTAGTACCGAAAAAGAAGATATAAAATGTTAAAGTGGTTAAAGAGAATATATGCTACCATAAATAAAGAACATAAGTTGGACCCTTGTACATGATCCTATGTAAATTTGGACATGAAGCAAAACCTGGGTGATACATTTCACATTTCCCTGTAAGATACTAGACCTAGTAGATATCCAAGATATGCAAGCTACTTGTAATATCCACTTGCCATTGAGCATACATGTTTTTCCTGTTGTGCATGTCTTTTTCTGTTGTATAGTCTCACATCTTCAAATATTGCCTCAACTTTTACAAAGAACAAATATGTCTTTTCTGAAATCAATTTTGCAGAGTAGGATACAAGAAAAAAACCTGTAACCTCTGATTTGGAATACTTCTATTCTTAAATGGGCTTCCTGTGGCTTGTTATTCCCATGACCTCGTTATAAATTGCAATAGAAATCTATAGGCTTTCTGTTGAGGTCCATCTCATCTGATTAACGAACTAAAGAAAGTACTTGCCTTCATCTGAACTAACCACTTTGTACTGCTTTTATAGTCATAAGAAGAGAATAATCACTTTCATCACATGGTATAACTGACCACCTGCTCATCTAATTCATCTTGGTCTGGAATAGACATCCTAGAAGTACCTATTTCTCTCCAGTGAGTATGATGTAGATTTAAATGATCGTCTCAGATGTTGACAACCACAATATAGACACTGTAGATGCCACACAGTCTGAAAGGTCAGGCACTAAAAGTCACAAGGAATGATGACATCTTTGAAAAATGAAGTAAATGATATCCAAAGAATATTTGAGTAGAAAAGCTTGTGGCACCTTATTTTACACCTTATTCTTTCTCTAAAGTATTTTGTATATTTTGTGTGAAGACCAGGAAAAGTGACAGATCTCTGCAATATTACCTGAGAAAGGCTGTAGTTTTATCTGAATTCTGTTGATAATCATATTCACAGTGACTGCAGGGTACAATCTATTTAATTTGTAAGTAAATTTCTGCAATATGAGTGATGCGATATAACTTCAGTCAAATCCAATAGATGAATTTTGGTCTTTGTTCTGCTTCTTGTGCCTCCTGATTGCCCTTCCTAGCACTCTGAGGCAGGCTTTGGGAAATCTGTAAATCCTTGAGGAAAAACATCTGCAACTCCATAGAGAGTATTGATTCTCCAAGGTTTACTGATAGCCCCAATAAAATCTGTATTGCCCTTGACAGGGTTTTAATGTCTGCATACAAATGAGACTGACCTAGATGATGAATATAATACATTTCATTTTTATGACTACTTTCCTGTGCCTTTTCGTTTGTAAGTGTCCTGCTTCTCCCACATCCAGTAGAGCAGCAACAATCTGAAAGGCACTCTGACAAGACATTTGGGTCTCACATGCCCACCAAAGTGTAAAGGGTTCACCCGTTGTATGGGCCATAATGCATGACTCGCTTCCACATATCAGCAAAGTAAGGAATTTTCTTGTCCCTTGAAATTTCTTTTTTTATTTCTAGCTTGTACCTCTAACAGGTAATGGAAGCATAATGCCCTTCTTGTAACATCTTGAAGTAACTAAAGGAAGCACTGCCCTCTAAAGGTTGAAGGTGAGATAGAAACCTGCTTTAAATTCATCTTAGTCTTTTCAGTTATATTTGTGTGAGTATTTAAGGTCATATCTAGCACTTAATCATGAAGACTTAATGCCTTGTATCAGCATGATGAAAAATTTTGGCATAATCATGCCAGGATTATGACCAGAAAGAATAAATGCCAAAATAGTATGCAAATTTAGCATTGTTAGAAACTTGGCCATTTTTCAAGCTTGTAACTTTTCAAGTTTGTAACTTTTAGGCACATAAAGTGCCTGGAAAAGTCTATGTGGAAGGAGGAGAGAAGGATTTAAAGCATTTACGTCATTCTTTTATTAATTAATGCCTAGCTGCAATTTTATATCTTCAAAACTCCAACTCTGGTTACCACCAGCAAATCCAGAGAGTGAGAAAGGAAGTGTATTAGTAAGACACCTCAAGGTTAAGAAGTGACAGTAAAGTAATAAAATTCTATGAGAACCTGAAATTTGAATCATTACATTTTAAATGTATCAATAATTCACAATAAGATAGTTAGGCCTTCAAGGCTTTCTGCAGTTTTGTAATGTATTATAGCTGGAAAGCTTTATTTTAAATAAACCAGTTAAAACAATTTTTAGTATTGCAATTTTATAGGAAAAAAATCTCCTCGGGGTTTGAGACAGCTATCTAGAGATAAACCCATACTTATTAGGGAAATATTTCCTTTCTAAAACCATGGATGTGATCTTGAATATGAACCCACTGAGGCATCTGAATAAATGGAATTGGACAGAGGCCAGAAGTGTTTTGAAATGAAAGGCTTAGTAAAATAAAACTACAATAATAATAAAAAGTAATGAATATTGCAAGACTCAGAGACCCACTGTGTGACACATGATGCATGGGCTCCCTTCTACATGCCAACAAGATATGGAATTTTCTTATCCTTTGAATTTTTTTTTTCACTTCTAACAGGCAATGGAAGCATCATGGCCTTCCTATAATACCTCTAAGTAACCAAAAGGAGCACTGCCCTCTAAAGGTTTGTGCAGTTCCTGATGCTGCTTACATACCTGATAGAATAAAACAGAAAAGAGACTGCTCATGTGATATAAAAAGAAGTTAGACTTATTACAAGATGAAAATTCAAAAACATAAATGGAGAAGATAAAGAATGAAAAAAACTGCTAAACTGCTTGCACCATTCTAGGTTTATATAGCCCTTGGAATGCTCTTCAGCACTAAAGCTGCTCTGATTTACTTTACCCATTTCTTGACTGCTATACTGGCATCTGGGGTTTACATGAAAAATAGAGTGACGTTGTGAATGTTGACCCTTACTGTCTATGGCATAGAAGGGTATCAAGTCTAATGAGTGATATTTTCTTAATCTTTCATAAAGAGTGTGCTAAATATATTATTTTAATCTGTCTATTCTATTAAGCCTTTTGATCATCCTGTGAATGATGGCTCACAAACCATAAATTCCAGTTTATCCAATTTATATGCTTTAGCTAATTCCATTTTTGAATTCCATAGTTCGAGGATCTACTGCCTTCAGGAATTTTGTATATGTGGAAACTGCTTCTGGGACAGTGCTATAGAGATGGAAAAGGCCAGAGGAACCTTCTGCCATGGAGATGACCCTGCCCTAAACATGAGCAGAGGAAGTCATCAGAGAAAGGAGATTTTGCTCCAGGCAGAGTACTGAGCAAGGCCAGGGTCACAGATTTGGAATTCAGTAGTAGTTTTGGCATCTGATACTATTTTATTACTTGGTATTGCATGTTTAGAAATGATAGTACTAGTGTAGTGTTGTCATACTGCTTATAATGAGGTGGGTAGCGCCAAGTCCTCCAAAGACTGCCCTGTGAAGAGAAAGTCTTGAAGCAAATTAAGATGGAATTAGAGCAAATGTTTATTACCAGAATATCATAAATATAGAAGATATTGTCCTTCTCAATGCCAGGAAGGATCAAGCCCAGAAGACTGGATTTTCCTCCTGTTCTGCATCACAAAAGTCAGAACAAATGCCATTCAGGACAATGAGTTTGTAAATAGCGTGGCAACCAGCCTTCTAATGAAGGCAGGTAAGCGGTTACTAGTCAAGATCTTGTCAGATTTAGACTTATCTGTGCTCAACCTCTGCTACAGCTCACAAGCTGATGGATACCCAAGATTTTCTTCTCCATTAAATATTTTGTTGAGTATCCAACAACCTTCCTCATAGCCAGGTTACTGTGATACATAAAACTATCAGGTCTCACTTTTCTCTCTGTAAGGAAAGTATTTAAAACCAGATGTAAAATGGAATCATGCAGTTTATTAACATCCTTCCAAACAGTTCTGGGCAGTGCTTGCTCACATGGTCAAGTGTCATCTTAGGCCAGCAGATTAAAGGACAAGATTTAATTTTAGCTGCTATGGTTGAGAAGGAAAATACTGTAGTTGTATGTTAATTTTGAAAAAGACTGGACATGCTTAATGAAAGGACTCTCTGATAAGAAAATGAGTAATTTGGGGGGAATTTAAACAAGTCAGAGGTTATTTATGACCATTAGCAAGCAATAAGTGTATTTTTTCACCGGTTTCCTATTGATCACTAAATATTGCCAGGCCTTTTCTTTTTGCCTTACTATTGAATTATAGACTATCTATTACTTTTAAAACTCTTAGAAACAAATGCATATTCTGCATCAACAAATGCATAGGAAATGCATCCTCATATAAAATGAACTTGGGCTGAAAAAATCATTGGTAAAATTGTCAAGCAAAGTTTTTGAATTACTAACCATTCCTTGTATATTATGTTACTAGGATCTTGCTAATGTTTTTCAGCATCTTTGAAACATCAGTTTCTGGCTTCTTAATCTTCTCTAAAGCTTTCACAGAAAAATAAATAAATGACTGTTGTACCATTGGTGGAAATCTTGAAATAACATCTATATAACAGCTTTTTAAAATAATAAACCTCCAAAGTAAAATGGAAGTAATTTCTTCTCTTCACCCTCCTGCCCCTGATTTCAGTTGCCCCTCTGTTCCCACACGTCCTTTCAGGTACAGAAGACTATTTGCACTTTCATTGAGCGTACAGTGTCTGTTGAACTGTCCATGGATTTCTAAAATATGAAATCCAGCTCTGTAACAACGTTCTGCATTGTGCTGTGTTGAATAAATAAGTCTAGGACAGTGGAGCACAGATTTCCTGGCAGCTATATGCATGAAAACAAGGATTTGAAATAATCCCTGAGAAATACTTAACATAGAAATCCATTTCTCACTGTGTTATAGTAAGGCAGGTTCCCTGCCCTTTTTGGTTTGTAGAAAGAATATCTCTCATCCCTAACCTTCAAATTTCATTTGACTTGCATCTTAATAATATATTCGTAACCTTATATAGTTGCTCACTTCTCTTCCTGGAAAGGAAGCTCATTGTCATGGGAAAAAATATTAGATTAGGTTCACTAAAATCAATAGAGCTACACTGTCAATAGAGCTACTCTTTCTGAAATTTTCAAAATAGTATTTAGTTGTATTTAGTGTTCCTGGGAATAACTGTTTGACTGTAGGATCTTGCTGTGCCTGAGTGATTTACAGTGATTTTCTTATAATATGCAATGATTTTTAGGAGCCTGCCTGCAGCTAATTTTAATGAGAACTGTGGCTAAATCGATGTGCTCCGTTTCAAATATGCATATCCATTGAGTCTTTCAATGTGTTCTGGACTTTTTGATACAGCATTCTATCAATATGATATGTGTATCTTCATTAACTACTCCCCAATTATGTGTAAAGCAGGATAAATGCCAAGAAATCAAAGGTTATTTCTATTTTCAAGCTAAGAACCAATTATTTAATCTAAAGACCAGCTCAGTAGCTGGTAAGCAGTGTACTAGGTAATCTTTTGTAGACCAGCTGACTTACCAGAATTTGGGATATTAGCCTTGAAATATTGATTATATCTGTTACTTAATATGTACACAGGCATGTCTAGTATGTGCTACTGTGTCCTTTAAGTAATTTGAAAAGCTTATGGAATTCTATAACAGAAGAAAGGCTGCTTTATTTGCTTGTTGAATGTGTTTGCTTGTGAACTGTGGTTGCACATAAGACAACTGAATACAGAAGTTTAAGATGTAGCATGAAAGTATTTCTAAAAATTGAAGCCAAGACATTCTCAGTCCTCATATAATATTGGATCACATTCTGTTAATCAGCATTTTGACAACCATCTTAGCAACAGTCACGAAATAACAATTCTTACTTTTGAAGATTTGCACACATAGCTGACTATGCTGCTGGTACAATACACAGGATTGCGTGGTCTATTACTTGTTATTTTTCAGCAGGATATTTCTAACTCTTCTAGTAATAGAGTATTCCTTTCTCTTTTTTTTTATTCTCGTTATTTTATTTAAAATACAAGAAATTCCTTCTTTCCCTTTGCCTTCTCCCAACATGGAAAATAAACATCCCAGAAATTTTGAGAACAAGATACTAATTTAGGAGGTCTCTTTTTTAAGAGATGCTCACAGCACCACCACATCAGACTTAACTTCTGAACCAAAAGTTTTATATCCTTTTCTGCATAGATGTTCAACTGCAACATGATGAGCACCCAGACTGAAAACATCTTCTAGGCTTGTAGGTTAGGATACTTGGCTCACAAGTGATTAGTGTCCTTCATCATGATATGGCAAAGTTAACGATTTCATGAGCAGCAGGTGCAAGTACGGTGTTATAAGCACCGCTGGGTAGCCCACTAGGTCAAGGACATGTGAGAGCTTCCATTATTTTCACTGTTGTTTCTTATTTTTTCCTCTTTTTCTGTAGTGCTTACCTCAATTTGTAATGTTTAAAGAACATACACAAGTAATTTTGAATTTGTAGATTTGAAAGACAAAAAGCACAGATACCACACTGCCTTGCTTGTAGAAAGATAAATTCAAAGCTATGAAAATGTAGTAATTTGCATTTCCTCTGACCCCTGTTTCATGGGTTTGATCCTGATCTGTCCTTGAAAAGTCTAGAGGTCATGAACTGTTTTCATTTCTTATTGAGTCCAACAACGATGAATCATTCTCAACATTTTGCACCAAGTTCTTAGTGAGTGCGCACTTATGGTGACTGAGTTGACTCCAGCTGAAAATAGTGGCAAAATTCAAGTCAAATAATAGAGTGAAATCATACCACATTGCTACTCCATTCTCCATTCATGCCTTTGTGCACTGTGATTTCTGCAGAGGTCGTGTGTGCTTGTTATCACATGCTTTTTCCTATTTTAAGACCGATGCCTTAATATCTAATGTGTTCTTTAGTTTCTAATCTCCCATGAATTTTTTTTCTTTTCGTTTTAATTATGTCTTCCGTTGTCTACTTCAAGAAAGGACTAGTAAGAGGAGGAGACCCCAATAATTATTTTCCTATGCTTTCTTACTTTCTCTATGCAAAAGACTTGCTAAAGATATTTATTAGCTATCCTAAATAGCATTCTAAACTAGCATTTGGATCATTTCAGTAACTAATGTTTATTTTTATAAGCAATAGTTTAATTTGACACTTTGCATAATGCATGTGCAATAACAGTGACATGTTTGATAGATAAATGCCTAGAAAAAAATCACATTACCTAATAAATAATGTGGAATTTAGATATCCCATTCATTTAAAGCAAACTTGTCATGGATTATTAATTGTACTAACTAGTGGCTTGTTTATATCTGTGCATAAATAGTATGAAGCATTTCTGAAATATTCCCCTTTGAAGCTACACAATATGACCCTTTCATTGTCATAGATTATTAATGTCTCCTGAGGTGGGCAAGTTGCCAGGGCAGCTTAAACAAGTGTTAGAACCTATCTTCCTACCCTGAACCCTTGCCTTGTCTCTTGGGATGGAAATAATAGAGGCTGAGGTGTTCTTTGAAATGAGCAGATTAGTAGAGTAACATGTTTGTAAAGCTGTGGATTGGAATTTATGTAGATGCAGATTTATGCACGTTCTCTTGTAATGACCCAAGTAGCACTGAGTCTGCACTCACTTGCTTCTCTGACTGCTTCCCTCATGCTGCAGATCCCAATGCCACCAGCACACTCACAATGGGATCATACAACCTCTTCTGCATGGGTGCTAATCAGGATTGTATCAGCAGATTTAATTTATAGTTAACTTTACAGTTCCCTCTGTGATCAGCAGTTAATACATTGCTTTACAGAAAGGCTATTTGGGCTGTATTACTCATTTATATAAAGCATGCCTTTTATGATATACATTTAAAAAAGACTGTGCACTTTGGGACCCGGACAGGGTTAAGCCATGTAGAATGTTTTCTCCCACTTTGCAAGGGCTGCTAATATTTGGATGATACAACCTGTTTACTAAATTTGTAACACCATCCAACTAAATTTGTAACACCATCCACCTAACCCTGTTTTGAATAACTTATTGTTTAAAGTCCCTCCCCATCCTTTTACTCCCACCTTTTTATTTTTTTAACCTCTGAGACAGTTTCAGGCCAAACTTAGCTATAGGCTGCCATGTTCAGTTGGTGTTCAGTGGAAAATAGGTTTAGTGTGATGCTTCATTTTTTGGTTTTGTAAAGGAGTCTTACAAAACTTGACTTACTAGACCAGTACATCCTAAGGACAGTTGGTCAGTATAGTCAGGCTGTGACTTATCCTCACTAATAAGAACATGCAATCATAACTGTGCTCTAATTATAGCTTTCATATCCTCTCATAGTCACTATTTGCATATTTAGAGAATTTAGGCAAAAGTTCTTAAGGAGTTGAGTGTTTCGGTTTACCACAATTAACATATTACATCCACTGTGTCTCCTTTTCAGCTTCTTTCATTTTTACTCTCTTTTTCATTCACTCTCCCTTAATACTATTCTTCTTCTACTTCAGCAAGTTTTTCTCAGATTTCTGTCCCACTCTTTTGCCCTTTCCCATCTTCTCTTGAACTTTACACGGCTATCTTTTGTGTTCTGTTTCTCTCTTTAGCATAATTAACGTGGTTAATCTTTCAGGTATTTTATGCAAATGAGAATATCTTTCTACCTGCCACACCACCTCCCTCTCAGCATCTGCCTTCAACATCCACCCCTATGCAAAGGGCACAGGCTTTAGCATAATCATTATTATAGTAACACAGATTGACATTTGGTATAGTTCTGCTCAGTGATCCACTTTAATTCAGAAGCTTTTTGTTGCGATGATTTAGTTGCAGACTATAGAGAATAGGAAAGGAAGGGGAATTTGTATTTTAAAGAGTTCTGATTAACAGAAGCTCTCAGTTCCTGTTCCCGCTCCATCTGAAACCTTCTCAGTGGGTAATACTTTAGTTTCTGAACTAAAGAAGAATTGCTGACTTTGGGGAATCTGCTAGACTAGAAGAATGAATGGTCTTCAGTGCTCAGAACTTCTGTGAAATGTTTATTTCTAAGCCTCAGCCACACAGTTTGTACACAAAAGTCGCAAAAGTTTAGCCATGATCTTCCACTTGTTGTCTATACTGGCTAAACTGCACACTTTCCTGAAAGCTACATACCTTCGCGGGTTCATATGGAAAATATTTAGTAAAAAGTTCAGCGTGTTTCCATTTTCATCTGGTCTAGATGTCACGGGTAAAGGATGATGGGTCTCCTTTTATATTGCGTCTGCCACTGGAAGTTAATTATTTCCCACCCTGGGTAACTGCTTTATATTCTGTCTCTGTGCAACAATGTATATTTACACCCTCGTTATGTTTTTAATAATGCATTTCATTACAGTTGGCAATTGATGGTTTTCATTACAGAGCAAACTGCTAATTTAGTGCTAACGCTGTTTTAATTGTTGGCTTATTTTGATTTCCCTGTTTTTATTCTTTCCATCTGTGGAAAAAAAGGCCTCATCTTTATTTGTGGAATGGCAAATTTTAGATGAAAATGGAATTTTTTCTCAGGAGCCTTTTTAGAAAATTATTACTAGTGTTTCTGTTTTGTTCTTTCTTAGACTATATTTATCCCTATAAACTAGCTCATAGCTTATTGAAGTCTTCAAAAATGTAGTAGCGTGGGTAGCACTGTGTGATCATAACTATAGGATGTTAACTTGCTCAGTTTTCAAACATTATTCCTAATCTGTGCACACAGTTGTAGATAACAAGTATGATGTCTAAACCAGCATCTACTGAATAGTTTATCTTCTTAAAGTCTACCATGCTTTTTATTTAATAGAAGCTGAGGACAGAAGAGGCTACTTTAGATTGCTTTTCAGAGCTGTTCTGATGGCTAAAGCTTTAAAAGGTTTCTTAGTCTTTTGTAGAGAATGCAATTAGTTGCTCTAGACATAATATAAAAGGGCTGAAATAAAATGGATTCTAGCTTTCATCTTCCTTGATCCCGAGGGTTGAATTATTCAGAAATATATGGAGTTGTTTATTTGTTTTGGAAATTGTTTCTGGAGTATCAGATGACAATTCATTTGTTCATGAGATTTACATTTTCCAGTACGTCATGCCAATCTTGTATTGGTATATTTCTGTTGATTTGAGGTAAGTTACATGTTTTATTCCTCTCTATCAACCACAAGCTTTAAAATAAAAGTATCAAGAAAACAAGTTGTCACATAAATAGGTTTTCTCTGTGTTTGTGCAGTGACACTAGTGCAGACAGGATTCAGGAGAGAATTTATTAGTTCTTCTCAACATTTAATAGAATCTAATCAAACCTGAGGGTAAACCAACAAGCAACACAAGCCTGACTACAGATAAATGATATTCCTTGATTCTCATAAGGAGGAAATAGTAGGAGGGGGCTTAAGCAGGGGGTTTTAGGGAGCACTTATGCAGTGGCTAGCCCATCAATAGAATATCTGAATATAGCTATTAATAGATGTCTGGATATATGTCTATAGTATTATGGATATCTGGGAGTAGAAAAGGGATGTGCAGACTGAGATCTGAGAAGAAATTCTCTAGGCTGGGAATTTTCTAGGGAAAATCTAGGAATCAGAGCCTTGACTTGAACTATGCAGATACTCTTTAGTAACAAGATCTAGAGAATGACATTGGAATTACAGCCTCAAATGTGTGGATTTTTTTCATCATATGAAATTTTTTATACTATCATGCAAACAAATGCTTAAAAATAGGAAAGGTATTCAAAATGTAGTGTTGCTTTTACATGGATAAAGTGTGTGTAACCACTATGAATTGGGCAAAACAATCAGATACTTTTCCAGCTGCCCTGGAGGCCTGAAATAATAACAGCATAATGTAGGCTTCATGTAGGGTCATATGCTGCTAAACAACTGATTTTGCCCTACCTTTTTGTCCGCAGTGTCTGATCTGCATTACCTTCCCCATGCCAGTGCTGTTGCTCTGTCTCATTTCTCTTACAGCAGAAGGTTGCTTGTCTCAGGGCACCAGGAGGAAGAGAGTGTTGTTGAAGAATCCTCTTGGCTTCCTCCAGACTATTCAAACTAGAAGGGTGAAATGCATTATTCTCCGGGAAATAAGATTCATCCCAGAATGAATAGTCTCTTCCTGCTTTACCATCCCTTGCTGTGCCTATGTTTCCTCCAAGAAGTTACAAAAGTGCTTTCAACACCCTTTCTGGTTGACTGCCTTCTCCAGGAGTGGGGAGCACTAGGTAGTCTCCTCTTACATGCCTGCAAAGTCAACTCTGTGAAAGGCAACCCTGTGAGAAGAGCTTTTCTGATATCCTGCAGCAGCAATTGCCAGCTGCCTTTTCTGTAATGGTGGGTAAGCAAGGAGAGCAGGTGGCCCCAAAACAGGTCTCCTCATCCTCCGAGCAGCATTAAAAATATAGACCTCACAGCGACTCAGCTCACTTGCTGGAAAAGCTGATTGCTACTGACATGGAAAATGCATCCTTTGAGCTGTGATCTGTTCACTGGTGGTGCTAATAACTATTATCACTGCCACATGGATGTTTATCTAACCTCAAGAAAACTGCATGAAAAGGCATTGTGCCCTTCATATCCTTGAGCATATACTCACTCTGACCTTATGGAGTATAAGACTGAACCTCTGTCCTGCTCAAAAGACATAAAAAGTATTCTGATATACTGATTCTGATTCTATTTCAGAGAGTGTCAAAGCACCACAAATTTTGCAAAATGTAGCTCCCTCTGGTGCTGTGCCTTAAAATAGTTACAGGAGGCAACAGGATGAGACATAAAATTCTCACTCCATGAGTCTTTATTTTAGAAGTGATTTGCCTACAGCAACAAAGGCTCATTTTAAAGTTCAAAAAATGTGCTATATCTTGCAGAACTGATTAAAGTCTTCTGTTAAAATCTTCCCTAAAAATGGTCAAAATTAGCTGGCATTCAATCACAGCCATGATGGTTCTTGAAAATTAACATGCAGTTTAGAAACCTGATATCCACTGATTATGGCATTTTGTTAGATTTTAGAAAATAAACTATATAGATAATGAAATCCTCTTTAGAGTGCTCTTTTTCTGAATAGTTTATACTGAATATTGGAGTATTGAATATACTGAAATTCCTCTGATAGAGGAACTTGATTATGCATTTCAGTTTTTCCACAAAAGATAGCCCAAAAGCAGGGGGAAAAAAAAGATTTATTTGCTTCTGTGGATATCTCAGTTAAAATTTCTGTTTTAGAGCAATACTGAACTTTTAGAAAAAAAATGCTGGATTTCTTAATTTGCTGAAATTTCTTTGGCACTAGCTATGCAAAATGATGCAGTTTCATTTTTTTATCATAAATGATGCCATTTTTAATGGTATTAAATTATGAAGAGATTATATGTAAAATAAATAATATATAGCTATAATTTATCAGTAATTACTGAATTTGCTCAATTTATAACTTTTTTTATTGTAGCTGTTAAATCTCATAAACTTGAGACAAATCTTTAGCTGGGTCTTCATCTTCAAGTCTATTAAGAAAATACATAAGCAGTTTTCTAAAAGTCTGGCAATATTTTCACTCGATTTTCAGTATTAGCAAGAAAGAAGGCAAAGTGACCATTGAATTTCTTGTCATTAAATTAAAATTTGGAAAGAGGGATTTTTCCTCCCTTTTCTGACCTTCTTAATTACTTTGTATATACTATGGATTGTCATTTGAGTTCAAATACAATAAATTAGTTCATTTAAATATATTTTCAAATAAATGAAGTTCAGCAAAGGGAAATGAAAAAAATCCTGCACCTGAATAGAAATAAACCCATGCAGCAATACAGTCTGGGAGGCAACTGACTAGAGGGCAGGCTTAGAGAGGAGAAACTGGAGGTCCTGGTGAAAAACAAGTTGACTGTGAACCAGCAATGCACTCTTGTGGCAAGGAGGAGAACAGGATCCTGGACTGCTTTAGGCAGAGCTCTGCCAGTAGGTCAAAGTAGGTGATCTTCCCCTTGTGCTCAGCCCTGGTGAGGCTACATCTGGAGTGCTAGGTCCAATACTGGGCTTTGCACTACAAAAGTGACATGGAGCTACTTGAGCAAGTCCAGCAAAGGACGTGGAGGTGATAAAGCCATGAAGCATCTCTCATACAAGGGGAAGCTACGAGAGCTGGCACTGGTCAGCTTGGAAAAGAGAAGGCTCAAAGGAGATCTGATCAATGTTTTTAATTGTCAGAAGGGAGGGTGTAAAGAAGATACAGCTGGACTCTTCTCAGTGGTGCCCAGTGACATGACAAGAGGCAATGTGCACAGGAAATTCTACCTAAACACACACACACACACACACACACACGCACACACACAAATGTCAGCATGACTGAGCACTGGAATAAGTTACCCAAAAAAGGTTAAGTAGTCTCTGTCCTTAGAGACTTGACTGAACACAGTCCTAGACAACCTGGTCTAGCTGACCTTGTCTAGGCAAGGTGTTTGGATGACACAGTCTCCAGAGGTGTCTCCTATTCTCACTTTTTTGCATGATTCTGTGAGAAAGAAAGCTAAATGATGGTGATGAAACTGATGAAGAATGAAAGAGCTGAAGAAGATATCCAAAGCAAGGCAAGTTTTAAGTGAAGGAAATGAGACATCATAGGAAGAAAATAGATGTAGGATATTTCAGAAAAATAAAGCTAGAGGATGTGGATGACATTTGAGGGAAAAAAATGCCATATGGAATTTCTTCTTCTCAGGAATATCTTCTTCACAGTGACCATAATCTTTTTAGAGGCATGATGCCAAGCTTTATGTCTCAGGATTTCTCCAGGAACTATGGATAAGGTTTCTAAGTAAATCATTTAGAAAATGAAGATTACCAAGTATTAATGATATAATTTCCCTTTCTTTCTGCTTGCCTATGCCACTGAAGCTTGTGTTTATCAGTTAAGGGCCTTAGTAGTTCTTACATAGACATCTCAGATATAGCAGACTGTTTCTCTCCATTGAATAAGGAACTGAAGAGGGCTAGATGAGTTGTCAATGTCTAAAATGTATATGTCTAAAATTAAGAGAAACAAATTCCATCCAAGTAAGCAATGTCCAAAATTAAAGGAAAGGTCTTGTCCTGAAAGTGGGCCAGTAGTTGAATTATGTCTAATTATTTTTTCCTTATTTTTTTCCCTGAAAATATCTTCAAATGCCTACTTCAGTAACCATGTCTTTGCCTATTTCATTAGTTTGCAGTGCCTGTCATCTTAGTTTCTAATTGAAACACAATGCAGTATCTACTTTAAGAGAAACAAAGTTATTTCTTTCTCTGAAAACAAAATAATTTGTGGTATATTCTCTATAACAGTAAGAGACAGAATTATATATTTTCTAATGAGGATGATATTTTGAATAAGCAGATAAGTTATTTGAAACATGAAAAAAATAAGATTCTTTTGATTGATCTGGAGGATCTGTTAGATCACCTGCATGATTCCCATTGACATTTATGCATATTAAAGAAATAATCACTATATCCTTCCCAGAGAAATATTACCATTCAAATGAAATAATGCATGATTAGATGACTACACTAGATGGAAGTTGTGGTACAGCCAAGAATTAAAGTCGCTTCTTATGTACTTCATCATTAATTAAAAGTACATTGTCCAGCTTCTTCATGTTTATGATTGGAACAGAAATACCATAAGACAATCTTTCATGCATTGTCATTAGAGCCCAGTTTGTTATTGGGCCAACACATTTAAGAACATCAGAAAGTAAAAATAATATGATTATTAGGGGAACCTGGTTATAACCTCTGAATCTCAAAGTCCGATTTGAATATAGGAGAAGCTCAATTCCAAGAGTTTAGTTTGTCTAGCTAACTATTCTGACTTAAATGGTTATTATTTTTTGTCGTTGAACTAGATAGATTTCTTCTGTGTGTTTTATTTTTTTCATTACTACTATTATTTTAATTGTAACCTAATGATAGGGCATTCATCATGTTAAATTAAATACGCTTGGTAGTCTTTGTGAATTACACAGTCCATCTTATTATCATATTGGCTAAAAGTTCTGTTAATAACAAATATTCCATGCATTTTGAGGCTCAGAATCTAAACAAAAGTCCTAGGAACTATTGGGCCTTCCTCCACATGTATCAAAAATATTCACTGGGCTAGAGGGAAGAGAAATTGTCACAAAAGATCTCTTGAGTCACTTCCATGATTTTTCAATATACAAAAGTTCATGCTTTCTGGGAATCAGAATTTCTGATATGATTTAATATATCAATTTGTTCTCCTAGCTGATGTGTTGCTGTTAAAAAAATGAAAGGAAAGGAAAGGGATAAATTTCTCAAACAATTGGCAAGGAAGAATAAGCAAGTATAGTGGAGGAAAAACAGGTTTTACACTATATATTTCTCTCTCTCCTTCTCTTTCTCTTTTTTTTCCTTTCTTTTTCTCTATGTATATATATATCATCTTCCTTCTGTATAATATTTTCTCCATCATCTTGAAGGGCTTACACCCCTGACTTTAATTTTATTTTTCCTTTTGAAGGCTTTTTCTGTCTTCTGATGACTACCCGCTGACTAATGGGCTGCTAACAGAGGTCATGGATGAGAGCTGTAATGTTTTGAGTACAGCCTCCTCAGTGGGGTTGTGATATTAAAGCTATAGTCTATCTCTAAGAAGACCATTATCATTATAAAGTAACACACATCATTAAAGAGAAGCTCCATGAAGACCATTATCATTATGTGGTAACACACATCATTAGACAGTATCCTTAACTGCATAACCCATTGAGGAGGGTACTGTTAAAACATGGCAGCTCTCTAGAGTGACATAAGTCAGTTTGGCCATTTATTTCAGCAGGGGTTAGCTTACTTGTGTCTCATTGCGTCCTCTTGGCCTCCTTTCTTATCCCCAAGTCCTTAAGTACAGGGAATTGCTCTTGGATAAGCCTCTGGGCTCTTCTCTGAAAAGGGGAATCCTCATGTGGTTTGTGGTACTTGGCTTGGCAGGTTTACTGCTGCACTGCAGGGAGGCTGTAAAGGGGTCAGACCCCTTGCCCTGTGCCAAGGCAGCCAACTGCAAGGGCAATGCTGCACCTACCTGACATTTTATGTGGACGGTACATGGAGCATGCACAAAGGGACTGTGATTAAGATCAGGTACTTTTATACTCTGTAGTTACAGAGCAAATCTGCTCTTGATTGTAATATTTGACTTTCTTATTTATACCATCAGCTAATAAAAATGGTTCAGTTATTCTAATTTGCATTGGTCTGAGGAGAAAAATGGAGACATACTATCCATAAAAATTGTGCAGTTGTGTCGAAATAGGAAAGCACAGAAAAGTCATGCTTTCAAGAATCAAATTTAGATATCCCAAACATACGTATTTTTCTCCTTAGATTATATAACTTATGTGCTTCAGTTTAAGAAAACCAATTCATACCTAAATTCAATGCCTAGAGTGACACAGCAAACTTTTCTCTATCAATCTATATCCCTGACCATTGTTGTTACGCTTTTTTGGTAATATAACACCTGTTACATTCTATTGTACAAATAGGTCATTCTTCATTTAAAACATATTCATTTTACTCTTAAAATGCATTCCTCTTTTTAGTGTTCTTTCAGAAATTCTCATGTATAAAACATATACCTTATTACTCTTTTAAAGAAACCATATTTTTATAAGTGAAGTCATTTATTTTCCATCTCTCCTCTGGATAATGAATTGAGTCATTGAGAAGGAAATGTACATGTTTTCAGAGAAGTGAGTTTAGACAGGTTCCAGATTTCTCCTTTTTAACATGATTTTCAGGGCCAGTAGAGGGTGCATTTTCCACAGCTCAGGACAATTTAGTTAGAATTCTACTCAAGTAGGTGAATAAGATTGGTCTATAATAAATATGTTACTTAAGGTGTATCTTGCAGGAAAGCAAAGCAAAAACTATCCAAAAAACAATCAGGCCATGTGTTTTTATTTTTTCCTTTGCAAAATTGCAATATTAAAATACCAATTGATATATTTTCCTTTCTTCTTTTGCTCTTTTTGTACCTTAAGATGGCTTCCACATATCTTGTATAATCAAGCATAATATTCAGAGATAAGTCAGTGAATTTTCAATCTTATACCAACTATCTCTGCTTTTATAACATTTTGCGCCACCTGAATACAGAATGTTATTGTTTCTTTAGCAACTTTGCAGTACGTATGAATATTGAAAGGGACAATGGAAATATCTTCCTTCCATAAAGCAAAAACACTTCATAAGCAGTGTGCAGATTAAAATGAATGTCTCTATGAACTTTTCATATAATATACCTTTTTTTTCTGCCATGTAAGAGCTTAAACACAGAGAAACAATTTGCAATCAGAATGTGGTAGATAATAGGCTACTACATGTATCCGGGAGTGGAGAAGTCCCTGAAGAGGTACAGGCTGCATGGTCCTCATGCTAACCTCAAATATCACAGTGACCTGAAGTAGACTGCAAACCTAGTAAAGGTCAAATCTCTTCACAGTTACATTCATTCTTTACTAGTTTCACCTTTTGGGAGCAGTGTGGACTGTGGAGACACATTTCTTCTTCAAAATATATAACTCAAACAGGCTTCAGCTTGAAATTCCCGATTTTCTTTTTAAATTGCTTTCCATGTTTTGCATGATTATGAAGATTATTTATTACTCACTCTATGTCTTCTGAAACAGTACCTTTCACCGAAAGCTGGTAAGTATTTAGTACCAGCTGGCAATCTGATTTTAGAGAATTAAAGTAAGGTTGTATTAGCTGCACAGTGTGTGACTCTGCAGTCCTTGCACAAGTCCTGGGGCCTGTAAGCATAAGAAACTTTAAATGAGATAGAATTTAAACAACTTATTTGTCCTTCTCCAAGAAATATCTAGCACAATTCCTTTCTGCCACCTAAATTAGTGATTCTAAAGAACCCCCAGAGGGAAGGTGTCAGTAAAAAGCTGGTGCAAGCAATGTGACTGTCTTTGCAGAGGCCATTCACACATCCCTGTGGTAAATGAGAAGTCCTTGCTGCACTCAGCTAAGAGGAGACACATTTACTCTGCATGGGAGATCTTCTCACCCCTAGAGCTATAAATAGGGTATAGTATTAGCACCTAATATGCATCTATCACAGTGTTTCTGTAATGTCTTTTTGTAATAGCTCCATTTTCTAGATGACATTTACTTTACTGTACTTTGAGGAGCAAACATGCTTCAGAGGTCATTCGGAAAGTAACTTTGAGAAAGAGTCCTTCCTAATATGTTTTCTTCTAAAGATATATTTCTAATGTATTTCTGAGTTTGCTGTTTCTCCTTATTCACTTGAGGATTTTTTTAACACACGAATCTTTCGGTGTTGCTATTTTTTGAGTGTAGAAATACAAAGTTTAGGACTCCCAATGTCATTTAACACGATTTGTAATATAATTAATTCTTACTGGTAAATCCCAATGGCAGTATATTCTCTTACAAGATAGTTTGATAATTTATGATGGATGTCTAAAGATTTAGCATTACTGCCAAGGTCTGTGATGTTCATGAGAAGAGCCTTAGTTTAAGGAACAAGAGGAGAATTTCAGTAGCGACTGCATAATCTCTATGGCTGGTTGAGTAGTGAAGAAGAGAAAATGAGGGTAAGATAGATAAAAGTACTAAAATTACCAGGACAGTAGCTGGATAAATAAAAAGGAGAGCTGAAGCACTCTGCCTATTCCCTCCAGAAAACTGGGTCAGTTTTATTACCTTATCTTAGGTTTCCAGCCCTCAGGAGATGCACAGCAGGCAAAGGGGGCTGGGAGAAGACACAAACTAATAGATAATGGATGGCACTTAGTGAATCCTGCTGCTCACTGGGCCTTTCTCCTGTGAAAAGTAGGCAACAGTGTAGGGATATTTATGGAATTGTGTTGGTAATTGGTCCAAGCAGTCATTATTACTCTAAAAAGTGGAAAAAAAGTAAGCTGTGCCCCAGTCTTGCTGTGTGGCAAGGATATTTTTAGGGAAAATACAGATATGGTATGTGCTCTTAAGGAAGATAGAAATAAAGAAAAGTGAAAAGTGCTGGGAGTGTTGATTGCAGAGCAGTAAGACGAGTGGATAAAACACAAGATTTAACAACTCCTTAACATCAAGATAATTTGGTGGAAGCATGGCAGGTGGAAAGTTATTTCTCTCAGGGTAGATCTGAATACATACATTAATCATTGTAATCTTATTAGTATAATAAATATTGGATCATTTCAATATGTCAGTGAAATATTTTAATTTCCTAGGCACAGATTGCATACTACTACTATAAAAAGTAATAATAACCTAGTTATTCCTGAATTCAACAACCAATAAGTTTCTTCACTAAGTAGTCCATCAGTTCCATAGATTTTATTTTTTACAGATTTTATTTTATATGAATACTAGCTCTGTAGTCTCTAAATGAGCAATCAATTTATTTGGATAAAATAGATGGAAGAATAAATACTTTCAGAGTATTTAGAAAACTTAGAAAAATGAAGGAAATAAACTTTTTAGAACAGATGAAATGTGAAGTTCAAAGACATGAATAGGAACAACATGAAAGTAAGCAGGTCTATAGGTTCTCAACTTAATATATGTAAGGTTCTGGACCAAATAAAGTTTTTAAAAAATAAGTAAACACAAAATATTAAGGGAAAAATGTGATAAATATTACATGAGCATGCTACAAAAAGTTTTGTAGGCAACACTTTTATATCTATTCCATGCTTCAAACCTGTATTTGAATTTCTGAAAAGCATTAAATACAATGTAATTAATGAATCATGAAAAGGTAGGATTAGTTAGAGCAACTATAAAGCAGTTAAAACCTGGGTAAGAAGCAAACAGTGATAGGTAAATTAGAAAGAAGAGTCATGAGTTCCTTGGTGGATTTTCTCAGGAATAAGAAACGGTGTTATTTAATATTTTAATATTTTCAATATTAAATGCAGGAATGTATTGGCAAAAAAAAAGAACTATTGCATGGAGCAAATTGCCTGATCTATGATAAAGTGAAAATACTTGAGTTAGAAAAGTCTCTGTTTCTGCTGAGCATCTTGGAGTTATTTGAGCTACTAATGTGATGTAGCCCTGAGAGTGCAAACTATGGGAAACTCTAGGATGTCACTAGGTGTCACACTAATAGAAACAGAAATCTGGTAGAAACAGATATTACACATGACACTGGTAGAATCTTCCTGGTATCCAGTGTGCAGTTCCTTCTCCCATTTTTAGCAAAAGGTAAATTCAGACTAGGAGAAATTCAGAGTATAGCTACTAGAGTGACTAGCGCCAGTAATTATTATAAGAGAGGGGGAGAAAAAGAGGTTATATTAATATTGACTATAAATGTGGCAGCAGGGAAGAAAGAAAATAGAGGCGGGAGATTAGATAGGATGACTGTAGATAACTGCTGACACGAAACAAAGAAGTCTTTAACTAGAAGAGCCATGAACTTCTGGAAGTTAGATTCTTCCACTGGGAATCACGAGGGGGACAAAAAGTTAATTGAGATTAATCCTATTTTTGAACCGATTCTATTATATGGCTGCCTGCAATAACAGGAAATTGGACCTTGTTCTGCAAGTTTTCTTCATATCCCGGGTTCCAGTGGTTTTGTCACAAGTTTTGCAGATTTTGATATTTTCCTGAAATCTCTAGAAGAGCTTGTAACAATGTGAAAGTCCATTCTATTAGTAACTACCAACTTCTCCTGATTGTGGTGAACTTGAAAATGTGAACCTGAAGTGTATGCAATACCAATGGAAAAAAAAAGAGCACATTTAAATATATTTTAATACTTGTAAAATTTATTACACTAGTGTCTAGGAGATAAGAGAATTGCAGAACTTGATTGCTAAACTATCCTTTATTGATAGTGAATTATTTTCTATGACATATTTTGTTATTTCAGTTCATTTTACTTATTTCACTTATTCTTCAGACTGGATGTTTCAGAGCTTGACCTTCATTAGCCCACTCCTATATTTTTATGTGGTCTCAGCTCAATCTTAATCATAAATCTCTGTTGCAAAGGTGATATTTTCCTCTGCAAACTATTTACACCATTATCATGTTCCTGCAAAAGCATACATGAGTTTTATCTTAGCTAGCATATGCCAATGAAAAATATGTCTGTGAAAAATCAATTATCTGAATAGGATTGCTGACAGGAAAATTAGCACTTATGCATGTGTATGCAGAATTACAGCCCTGGTTTGGGAACTCATGTGAATTAGAGAGGATGTGCAGACATCAGTGCAGATGTGGAGAAGATTCTTTCACTATGGATAGAGTTATTCCAAGGAAATGGCTGTGAATCATGTCCTCTTTCTCCCAGATGAAAATTGCAGTTGCATATGCACCAAAACACTTTTTTTTTCCAGTCTCTAAGATATATTTTTGGCTTGCTAAATGGGAAATATTCTGCTCCAGTGGATTTCAAACCTTGTAAGTGATGTACAATGGTACCATATTGAAAAGCTTTTTAAAAATCCAATCAAAATAATTGATTTTTCATGGATGGAGTTCTCTTTGTCATCCTGCTGCTTTCTTCTGAAACCTCTCAGAACTATAATGTGCCTATAAAATAAGCACAATGATTATAAAACCACTATCGACTTCAGTTGGGATATTTGTTTTGGCCTCCTTATATTTTATTTCCTTTCAAGATTTGAGTGCAAACAAAGAATGTTATTTATTCTATAACTGCCTGCCATACCCTCAGAAATGTATGTAAAAATGCCATATTTTCATGAATACCTTTTTTTTTATCGACTCCTCTAAAAAAGTATTATGACAGAAAATGTATTGTCATATCAATTCAACCTTATCTTAAAAATGTATAAGAGTATTTGTATTCTTAAAGGTACATGGATTTAAATGCAAGAAAGGAATTAGAATTCAGTAGAATTTCTTTTTGTTTGGATTCTGTTTTTTTTTTAAGACATTTCAGATTTAAAAGACAGAAATGCAGATGTGTAACAGAAGTTTTGTTTGTAAGTGATGGAGGTACAGCACATGAAATGCAGTCTAACCTCCAAAATCAGCAGCAGAGAATCTGGCCCATTATTTTTGCAGCCTTATTAATGGCTTTTTAGAAACAACTTGGTTTTACCTCTTTTTACCTTCACCAATTCATAAATAGCTGGCAGAAGTGCTAGATTATAAAAGAAATGTAGTTTTCATTAAATAAGTGTGGTGATAATCATGATACTCACTGTGATTTTACCACTGAATGCTAAAATCTGATACTTTGAGCTAGCCAGAAATGACCAGATTTTCACATACCTCTTAAAGCCACTTGATTTTGGTGGCTCTCAAAATAGATGCATGGAATCCTCTTGTGTGGACCTGATTACAAGATGAGGGCCAAGCAGTATTCAAGCAGTAATTAAAGCACTTGAGTATAGTTTTCTGCATCATGACCATCCACTATCAGGATGTTCCTTTAACATCAGGATTTTTTTTTTTTGCATTCATCTGAAATATGTATATCTGTAAAGGATACTAAAAATGTGATCAAAGGGTGTGAGTGACTTGCATGGTGAAGAGACTGGCATCAAAACAACATGTTAAGTTGATTTTTTACACTTTATTTTTTATAAATTTAAATCAGAAAGATGAGAGTTCAGTCTGAGTACATTATTTTTAGGTTTAGTGTTTACTTGCCTGGTGCAGGAGAATTTTAAGGCTTTCTAATTGCTGAGATTGCTGAGTTGGAATACTTGTTCTCTGCTTTCTCTCTCTTTTTTTTTAAGTCTCTTTTTAAGAAAGACTCTTTCTCATCATATGAGACTCTTCCCTGTTTGTATTAGTTTCTTCTTCTCTAAGAAATGCCAAACAACTATAAAAATAACAGCAGTCCTCCATTCTAAATGCAATGTAACAATTTAAGCAGGATGTTGTCATACCTATCTTTTATTTGTAAAAGCTGGCAGTTATTCCAGACATTGCTGATAGAGTACACAAACACACACAGAAATTGCTGTTAGATATTAACTGTTTGTACTGAATGCCTCATTGCATATGTTTAAGAGTCTCATGAGAAAAATTTCAGCATATGCACAGCAATGACATTTGTTGCCACCACAGCTGCTACAATTTTTTCACACTTTATCATGCAGTCTTATGACAATCGGAAAACTATTATGATTTGTAAGAAATAAAAAAAACTTGAAATGGCAGGCTTTGTTTGCCCTCCACACATTTTTTTTAACGAGCCTGAAACCCACATTGCCACAATCTACCAGCAAAACCATAAACCAGATGAGCATTCTCCACAGTGTGTCTCAGGGAACATCATTCCCACCTGCTTGACAAAAACACTGCCTTTGGCTTCACACAAGAGCCACATGTAAGATATGGTGAAATCTGGGCTCTCAGTGAGATGAGACCAGATTCAGTTGCTAAGGCATTGCCAAGTTGCCAGATTCAATATGCATGCTTTGACTACGTTTTCACAAATAAGCTTGAAGTAATATCAAAGCAAAAGATGCTTTTATTGTGTTACTTCAACTAGACAACCAGATACCCCAAAGAACTACCAATACGATGCTGCTGAGATTCTTCTGCTTCCCTCTAAAGGCATATATACATATATGCATATTCAGGTTTCAGGAGAATGATCTTCATAACTGTAAGCACCCAGCAGTAATTTTAAAGTAGATCTACATTATTTAGAAGCTAGTGTTCCAAGATCTCAAAGCAAGAATAGAAACTGAGTGGATACTCTGGGGAACAAAAGCATCTCTATAAAGCAGCTATAGAATTTGCCAATATTACCTGTTTTGGTAGAGTTGGATGATAGCTATCAATCTGTATATGGCAGCTGTGTAGGTAGGAAGCTGAAAGTATCTGTATCCCTACTGACTATTCCCAAAGCATTCTTAGGGAACTAGCATGGAGATGATTATGCATGTACATGTGTGTAGCAGCTTCATTCCTATCATCTCTTCTCTTCCTGCTTAGAGCCACTCATGGTTGGAAGCTGAGTCCAAGATGGCTCAGAAAGAGTTTGGGATTTCTTTTCACATAAACGTGCTGTGAATTTTCTGTGCTCTCCCTTAGAAAACCTACCTGCTATTCTGCTGCACAAAGTACCTAAAAACCGTAGTTGGATGAATGGAGATCTGGAACTGCTCACTCATTTAGTACATTAGATAGATTGACTATGTATGTTACTTTGTGGAGTAGAAAAAGCTGTGGAACCTGCCATGCAGGAGTTAAAAGGGAATATGAAACCATCACTGCCTTTGGGCAGACAGAAGACAAATTACAAACAACATGCTTATACCCAGAAGAAAGTAGCAGATGTTCCTAGGACAGCATATAGAGCGTTTGGAGTAATGGAGAAGCTCTGTAGTTATAGCTTCATCATAGTTATTTTACTGTAAGTAGTTTAAATCTTGGCACTACTTTCATTACTGAGAAAGCCATAAAACTGCATTTGGAAGAAGCTACTTTTGAAAAAAAGATGTCAAATTACATTTTTGTTTTCATTTTGGGAAATATTTAGAAGTAATTTCTTTTTAAATCTTTCTACCTGTAACAACAAAAATATCCATTACTAAGATGGAAATACAAATACCAGAGGACTTTCAGATTTTATAGGAATGTATGAGTCCACCACCAATTAACTGAGCATTTGAAACAATTCTCATTTCTTCCTCTTTGCTGTTTTAAGACACAGAGCTTGACTTATGGAGGTGGTGTTTCAGTCCTATGTGATGTCATTCTGTTGCAATCAGAAGGGTAACAGGCAGCTCATAGTGACTGCAAATCAGGCTCACATTCTCGAAGAAGATTCTGTTTTGCTCTTAACAGCAGGAAATCTTCAGGCTGATGCTGATGTTTTTGGTTCATTCCCCGTGATGAAGACATCTATTGGCTCTGAGGTTCAGCTTTCTGGGGAGTGCTTTCCTGCTAATAGCCCCATGTGGCTGTTCGGTATTGCAAAGGTGATCCAAACACCTCCTGCATAAGAAACACCAGATGCTAGGCAGAGATGAGGTGCCTCATAAGCCTCAGCTAGGAAACCTGAAATGATGGATGGGCGGTCGTCTACTTAGATATGGCTAATTACTACACAGAGCCAGGAACAAAGCGGTCAAGAAATATATTCTGGTCAGGTATGTGTGGGGAACTCCATCTCTGGCTGAGTGTGAACACAGGGTGGCTTACCAAAGTGTGGAAGGGCAACAGGATATTGCACGTATGCTACCCGTATTGCCCTCTACTACTCAGCTTGTTGGTTGGAAAGATGCACTAAGCAGTTTGGAGGCTGTTTTGACAAGAGGGAGATGCTAAACTTCCCAGAGAGATGATTTTTACCTTAATGCAAAGTGAAGGGTTGAAACTATCCAGCTATACATGCTGTCTAGACCATTGGAGAAAAGCAGAACCGTGAATGGCATCATGGTATCCTACTAAGAATACAAGTAAAATGAGACAGTGGAGAAAGCAAAATTTAAACAAGACAGTGTTTTACACGTTTGTTTTGCAAGAACTTTGGGTTGCCGCCAGAAATTTATTCCAAGAACTCCCAGAAATTTTAGGTGCTAGATTTTTGTGAAGTAAACATATACAGCTTTATTAAGACACATACCAAAATCAAGTTCCTGACTCCCATTAATTTGCCATATCCCTGACAAGGCCTCTATTTTTATAATAAATATTAAAATGAATGCATTAAGGAGTTCAGAGAAATCGCCTGTCCTAATTCAATTGGCATCTATTGTGCTAAGAAAAGAAAGAAAACTTAAGGCTCTTCTATCATCAGTGTTCATGCATCTCTGAGGAGATGTAAAAATCTGTTGTTTTAAAGCCAGCTTACTCCAAATGCTGCTAAGAAGGTGGCATTTTTACACTAAATCTCTATGCCAGACAGTCAAGATTCCTCCTAATGGTGGAAATTGCTTTTAGTAGGTCACTCTTCAAAAGATTTCAAGGAGCCTGCTCTTTGATACATTGCTATCACGGATAAAACTCAGGGAATGTGAGAGGCTCAGATATAGGTGAATCCTAATGGGACTGTTTTACAGTTCCTGATTTTCTGTAGTGTTATGTTAATGTCCTTTGTCTTCATGTATTCAGGACAGCATTATTACTTTGATGCCCTATGATTAAACCAGCACCAGAATATTTAATTAATGAATAAAAACCCCACAGATAATTTCAATTCTTTACAGTAGTATAGAATCATAGAATCATAGAATGCTTAAGGTGGGAAGGGACCTCAGAGGTCATCTAGTCCAACCCCCCTGCTCATGCAGGCACACCTAGAGCACATGGCTCAGGGTGGCATCCAGGTGGGTTTTAAAGATCTCCAGAGAAGGAGACTCCACAACCTCTCTGGGCAGCCTGTGCCAGTGCTCTGTCACCCTCACAGTACTATGTATAGCACTAGTAAGCACCTTGTTACTGATACTTCTTCCAAGATTTTTTTTAAAAAGTTTATCAGAAAAATATACTTTCTATGTACCACATACCATGACAGGTATTGTGCAGCCAATGGTATGAAATGGAATAAAAACATTGAACAATCTGCAGAACTCAACTATTAAGTTTTGGTATTTATATTCCATTGGCATGTGAACATAGAATAGAACTGCTTTTGTGATTATAGCAGAGGGATCACTGATGATTTATCAAGGAGAAGCTTATTATTAGTCCAGTGCATATGACAACTCCATTAATTATCCAGTGGTTTTGTTGATAATTCCTTCATGTGAATAACTTAAAACTTTGGATACATACAGTAATTTTCATAAAAAGCCTTTATATTGGTCAGCTTGTCAGTTGCACATAGAAAACTTTAATCCCAAATTAAATATCTAGTGTTCTTTGTAATCTCTGAGAAGTTAGTTTAAACACTGTTGCTTTCACCATTTCTAATTCTCTTCTAATAGCCTCAAAGAAATTAACAAAATAAACTGTCCTAGGATAATAGGGAAAATTTAAATCAGATATTTTATTTCATTACTGCTGAATTTTCATGACATAAATAATGTTGACATTTGCAATTTCCAAGCCATTCATTATGGCCAAAAAGGTCAAAGAATAAGAGCAGGGCACTAGAGAACAAGTAATAAAATAGATAATAAAGCTTAACTGTTGGAAAGTAGATCTATATTCCAAAATCTTTAAAAGCTAAACAGAAACAAAACCATTATCATCTTTATTACCATCTCTGTGATATGGAATTGTTGAGGGCCACTGCTAAACGGACTACCAAACATGAGCCACAGTTTTGAATTACTATCTTTGAATAATATTGTTATATATCATTTTTTCCCTTACTACCATATTGTTTGAAGACAGCAACAGACATTATATTTAAATATATTGTCAACCCATACTTGTCTTTCAAGCATATTCTCCTATTTCCTTTGGGAAGAATAGTGCACCTCATTCCCATCTCACAGATACAGAACTGGGCAAAGCAACTATTTTTGTCTTGCTAAATTTGCACAGTATATGTATGGCTTCATATATAGAAAGAGAATTTTCTGAATGTGCCATTTAGATAAATTAAATACAATAGATTTTGTATCCTATGAAATTTGAATCCTATCCTATTTGAATCCAATGAAATAATGAAATGAATTTTAAAGAAATTATTTTTTTTAAAGTCTGAAATAAAAAAAGGACTAAAAATTCTGTTTTTAGAAAAGATTTAGGAAATAATTCTACATAAATATGTGTTATATTTAGCATAAACAGCTGTGCATTTAGCATAAACACTTTTAGCAAAAATTATATTAAAATAAAATTTAATTTTAAAAAAATAGACAGGACAAAAACAAATATAGAAATATTTTCCTGTCCTTCTTGTAATCAACTTGGAAAAAGAAGATTGATTTTTAGCAAATCTTTCATTTAACCTTTCACCTGTTTATATCAACCATACGATTTTAAAACAACCATGTGTTTTAAGGTAGAAGTACTTCCTTTGTAGTTTTCAGTATTGGCTGTGTGGGTACAACAGGATGATGTGGTGATGCTGACCAGAAGCATTTCTAGCTTCACTATAGCATTTCTAGGTGCTTTTTCTCCAGATAGTC
>JAUBOD010000032.1:55644-81026 GCA_032353885.1 Nothura maculosa | reverse complement strand
ATCCTGATGGAAAGTGGAGGACAGTTAAGGAATCTCATTTATCAGCTGTATTCAAGGTAGTTCTTTAACTTTTTGTAGCCTAAGCACTCTGTCAGGCAAGCTTCGAAGTGAATATTCATTATTGCTCATTTAAGCTATTGAAATCTTTACATTATGTGTGTCAGAAAATATCTTTTAGTTTTATAAAGCCACTGTTAATTAGAGCCAAACTAATCACCATCGGTCTCACGGAAATAGATTCTGTTACTATTGAGACAGTAACTGTGACTCTTTGTCACAGTTTTATGTTTTGCTGTAGAAAAATTATTATTTCTTTGGCATGTTATCAAAAAAAAGTTACATGATGTTCCACTTTCTAGTCCTGGAACAATCTCACTGTGGTAATATCTCCCCCTAGCCAGCAAGACAGTAAACCATACATCAGCATTTTGTGGGAAGATGTGGAAGATAAGCCTCACCACATTCCTCCTCAGTCTTTCCAATAAATGTAACTTTTGAGCTTGTAATCTCTCAAAGTTCCAGACTTTGAATGTTTTCATTTATTTATTATTGTTAAGTCTAAATTAGGTTAATTTTGCAAAAGACTAGGTACCCAGCACAGCCAGTTTGTGCTTCTTCCCTGTCTTTACCCCTGCCTGTCCCCCTTAAAGGGAAACATGTTTAGAATTTGTCTCACTAATGCCGATGTTATGAAGACATTTATTTAGATCTTGTAGGTTCTTGGAGTTAGAATCATAGAATCAGAGAATGCTTAATGTTGGAAGGGGTCATCTAGTCCAAGCTTGAGTTATGTGGTTTTTAGCTCTGATAATTCATGATGAAAGACATGGAGACATGGTCGCCTGGCTGGGAATAGAATGTGAAAATCACTGGACTGGACAAAACTTTAGCCTGTCAAAGTACATGATTATAAATGGCATCCAGCAATTCTGGATTTGAACCATATAGATTAAAATGTGCATTTAGATACATCTCTCCCTCTCTTGTGTTATTTAATAACAGCCAAGAAATATCACCCCAGAAGGTGTTTCTGCATTTTTTATGATAGTCATACCCTGCCCAGATGGCCAGTGTATAAATTGTATCCCAGTTTGTATCCTATTTTTTGTAGACCTATGTGGAATTCCTACAAGACAGGAAGCACAGAGCAGTGTGACTCCAAATATTCCCTGAAATTAATTTGAGAATATCTGTATGCAAGATCAAAATATATTGAATATATTTGCAAGATGCAAATGAGGCTAGTGAAAATGGCCACTGAAATCTTTCTTTTTTCCTTTTCTATTGTAGAATTTCCCCTATGTATATAACAGTCTAGAGTGATTGTACTCTTAAGTGGTTCTCTACATTATGCTCAGTTTTTGTGTGCGCATGAAAGTTGATCTTCAAGAAAGCTAGATTTATTGCTATAGACATTTAATTGTACATTTAGAAGAACTGTAACACTGGATCAGAACAGTATTTTAGGGGGTGGTACCCAGTAGTAGGCAAACTTGCTATTATTAAATTCTATGGAGTCAACAAATTTCCCACATCATATTAGCTATTTCTCCTTGCTTCCACCTGAATTAAGTTTCAACTTTCCAACTCTTTCTATGAGATATATTTGGCTTGAATTTATTATGTATACATCACCTCAAAAATGAGTTTGGACTTTCTGAAGACTTCAAAAATACCCTGTTTATATTTAATCAATATCCTTTATCCTTTGTAGCATTAAAATACTTTCATTATGTCCTTTCTTCACCATCCATTCCAATCTGATGAACCAACTTGATAGTTTCCTTTTACAGGTGTCATTTTGCAAGCCTTCCCTAAAGTATGTTAGAAGCAGTGACATCGGAGGTGTCTCAACTAGACCATGAAAACAAAGTAGTTGGGATCCAAGCGCAAACTGACAGCTAGAACCAATAATACTCAGATATAGCCATGCTTCTTGCTTATTATTTTCCTTGGGCATATTTTACAAGAATATTCACTTGACTAACTGGTTCAAGTATTGCATTCAAAAATACATTATTCTACTAATGAATCCTTGTGTTCTTTGTGTTTTCACTGCAAATACCTTGTCAGACTTTTGAGGCTAGATCTCAGAGGCTGTGCCTACAATTGCAAATAAACCAACAAGGTCCTCTCCTCTGGTCCTGCAGAGAAAACAGATAGCGCTTTTTATTTTTCTATGGCTAAATGTCTTCCCTTTTCTCTCTTGCCCTCTCACCCCAACCCAGTACCATAGTATGCAATTCTCCTCTGCATTTTGAGAATGGTTCTTGATGCTTGCTAATGCCCAGAATTATGCCTGCGTATTTTCTGGAAGTCAGCCTGTGACAATCAACCTATTTTCTTGCCAACTGCCAACTTACAACAAGAAAGTGCCAATAATACAGTAGTATACATTATCACGTGATAATACCAGCCTATTTGGTTTACTATTGTAGTTATATGGTTTGATCCTTTGCGTATATGGGATGCTGCAGGTAGACAAAAGCATAGATGAAGCGGCCCAGCCTTACAAAAGCTATGTGACCATCCTGATGCAGACAGAACTGGTGCATGCTGAACATCCAGAAGGTCTGTTAGCTTAAGTTCAGGATTGCATTTAATTTATCACAGGACTTCTAGTTTCAAATTGGTTTATGTTCTGTTAGCTTTGAAGAAAGACACGTGTCTCTTGCTTCTGCTTGGAGAATGCCACCTGCTGCTATCTTTTCATTAGTTGATCTGGTAATGATAACCACGTCTGCTTTTATCCATGGAGAAATCCTCAATCACAAGAAGCTGTAGGTGAAGGAGCCCTGACACTGAGTTTCTGGGTTTCCAAATCAGCAGAAATTAGATTTCTTTTCTTTTTCTTTTTTTTTTCCTTTATCTCATATGTATAGTAGATGTGTTTATATTTTGTGTGGAAACATGAATGTGCATGTACATGTGCACATGAATATCCAGACATATGTATGTAACTGAAAACCAGATATTGAAAAAATATACGTTCTGGAGAGCATATGCCTTAAAGGTGTAGTCTGTACCATTTGCTTAAAAAAATAGAGGAGGATGGTAAAATCATTTTAATCTCTGTAGAGAATGTTTGGGAAGGAATGGTATTTCCTGTGGCATATGGTGGATGGACTTTGCATTATCCTTAATGATAATACAGATTGCCCCATGATTCTCTGTATTGCATTTTCACTTCAGTACAGGAGATATACAATGCAAACACATTTCTCAGAAATATGCCAGAATGTCTTTTGCTTTTCCTGATAGGGAATGAGCAAGAACGTTCATCCCTATTTTAACTGACTTTTGGACTACTATACGGAGGTGAAGGGATCTTCTTGCAGGACATCTTCTGTTATGTTACAATGGTAGAGTGGGTTCTCTAAATCTTTAATTTCAAGTGGCACTGCACTGAATCAGACTCATGCAAATAGAGAAAATATTATTTCTAAATTATACAATACATAATGCCATACATACATTGAAATTCTCAGTGTTTTTTGGGGCCTCTTTTCCCCCATACAAATTCAACTTATGATCTAAAACTTCTTTTATGACAAAACTAAAATTAGATGAAGGAAGTCCAACTTAGTTAAGAAAGGTTGACTTGTGACCCAAATGTCTGACCTGACATTGCTCTCCTTGCTATTAGTCACCCTACAGGCATTATCAAATCTATTTAGACTACAATACACTTAATTTAATGTGACTTAATTAGAGCATTAGTAAACCCGACTATCTTGTCATCACAAGTCATTGTTTTGTGAATGAAGTTGTAATGATAATACGGCTCTGACAATTTAAGGAATGAGAAAGTACCAGCTGATTTTTTTTTAAGAGAGCATGCAGAAAATCTTTTCTCTCTCTTTCTCTTTTACTACCCTTCATCTGCTACAGAGACTCCTATAGTACAATCTCATGTTTGCTGAAGCTTTGACATAGAGACATTTTAAAATGAACCAAAAAAACAGCACAAGGGTTAAGACTGTGTTTGGCATACAAAACAGACTCCCTTGATAGATCAACTGCCACGTCTTCCTTTGAACATGAGTAGACATGGCTTAGTCCTATCAATAGTTTACTGACCTGTGCTGTGATAACATTTCCATCTCCTGAGTATGCAGCATGTGACATTTCGCAGGCGTATTCAATGGGGAAGAGGGGCTGGAGAGATGATGCTTATGCTGCTTGTCAGGGCATGCTGGACAGAGCCATGAGTATTGAGTGGGCAGAAAACACTCCTCTGCTGACTGGTTGCAACCCTGTGCATTTATACTCTTGAACTTTGTAGTATCTTGATAAATGGAACGGTTTCTAGTAAGATTGGTCAAGTCTTAGCAAAATAAATATCAACCAAATTGAACAAAAAATATGAATAATAAAAGAGGCTCTTTATATTGCCTCAATGCACTAGAAGCATGGAAGGGCTTAAATTTGATGAAGAATCTACATGACTGTGTTTGAGATCATAAAAATTTTAAGAATAGTTGTGCTTTTATTTCAAGAATGACCATCCTTCTTACTAGCTTCAAATCAGACCTAAAAGTGAAAGGTCAAAATGCCAGTGAATCTATTTGCCTGCCAAGAAAGTGCTCGATAGTGCTCAGTTCACGAGTAGTATGGAGCTCAATGATTTATAAATGTAAAATGCTTTATAAATGTAAAATGCTTTTGATGATTTACATTTACTTTAAGAACTAATCTTGGTTTTATCTGATTTTACTCATTGTTTGTGTAACAAGAAATCAACCAGAACTATAAATGAATGAATGATACTGAAATCAGAGATTTCATTTATATAATCTTTGTTACATCTTTACTTTCGCTAAAAGTTGAACTAACATGAACCATTAAATAATATGGTCTGTTAGTCCTTCAAGTCTGTCTGCTTTTTTTTTTTTCTTTTGAACTGGTGCCTGAAGAATGATTGTAAAATTTTACAGTCATCTCTTCTTAGAATAAGTTCTCGAATTTATAATAATAATCTCCAGGAAAATCCTTAAAAATTTAGAAGGAAGATGAGAATCATCTTATCTTTACAGACACAGAGATATGTAAGTAAGGCTTGATCATCTTAATTTGCCTTGTTCAGCTATGAAGATCAAAACTCTAAATTTTCTACCTCCACCTCATCTGGGAGGTTTTAAAAGGATCTTGAAAGATCCTTAGACATAATATCTCAAATTATTCCTCTGTCATTTTTCTTTTCTTCCCTTCATTTGAAATGTCAGCAGATCACTTCTTTCCTCTGACAAGGGAAGCAATGCCTACCTAAGACCCCCAGCTTAGAATGTGAAATCGGTGCCATATTTGTACTCCAAAGCCATTTACAGTATCAGATACATTTCTCTTCTTTTGCCAATTTGTGCTTTCTGAGTAGCTTCTTCACGAACAAGAAATGAGTTAAATGCAAAATAGTGCTGATTAATAGAAATTTCTTTTCCCATTTTTTCCACTTAATGCAGTTACCCACATGGACTTACAGCATGCAAATGAGTTTGGCAGTTTTTAAGAGCTATATAATCCCTTTCTAGCTTCTATTATTTCCTTCATTCCATACTCGAACTTGGGAATGCCCTTGCACATGCATACAGAGGGCAGGCTTCTTGTACCACTTCCTAGTAAGACTTGCATGGGAATCCATTCAGTGCGGTAGCTGTGGAAATGTTTATCTTTCCTCAGACCGAGCTCTGTACAGATTTTGCAGATCTTGTGGAAAAAAAAAACAACTGAGCTATAGATGAACCTGACACCTTAGGTTGTACTCTATTAGCTCTTCAGGCATAGCTCTTCAACTGAGTGCAAGGCCCCTGATATGAAAGAGATGTTCTTAGCTACAGATGAGGAAAGGAAAAAGATAAAACTCTCAGAGGGATGCTTTTTCACTTCATTTCATCTGTGTTTTCAGGCTGCTGTCTATCCTGTCCAGGAAGAAGCAAGTGCAAGGAACAATCCATAGTTGGTGTATAAGCTCTCTTATAATGCCTCTTGGGTAGAAAAAAGTAGGCAAACTCTTCACTTACTTTCTTATGGCCTAATACTATGTAAAGCTTTTCTTTTATTTTGCCATGACAGACCTATTTTTAGACAACTTCTAAACTACAGACTCTTTCTTGGTTCTCCAAAATATGATTTAATTGAATGACCTCTCTCGAGGTCATTTGACCTCAAAATGATTATAATTGAATGACCTCTTTTGAGCCTTAAACAATGTGAATGAGAATGGTAAAAGTTTAGTGGAAAGGACATTAAAATAGTACTTTGGTAGCAATTCTTACACTGGCAAACCATTCAGAAACATATTTGAACTAAGATACTAAGGCTGGACTAATTACTAAGGCTGAACTGGAACTGGAATCCAAGATACTCATTGGACCCACTCCTAAAAGATGCTCCTAAAAGCATCTACATATTAATCATACACAAAATTTCATTACTGTAGCCCATCTCTAAGTTAAAGAAGCTGTGCCCATTACAAAAAAAATATTGCTGTAAAGAAATAAAATTCCTTGTTCTTCAAGTAGAGGACCCCCCCCTGAACTACTTCAGACTTTCAACTTGATGTTTTAGACCTCTAGGACTGCGTTAGAATATCAAATGAAGTTCCACTCCATTTACCAGTAACATTCATGTTTAATTAAAAATTACAGATAGCTAGAACATGGAAGTGTTAGCTTTGCATAAAGCTCAAACTGCCAGGGAATTAAGGGTGGATTTAATCCTATTTGAACCTTTTGTAATTTTCTTTCTCTGCAAAATAAGTCATTCACTCTATTTTTTTTTTTTTGGTTTATTCTGCAAAAAGTATATTTCTCCATGCAGCATTAGATAATATTTTATCAAAACTAATTTTGTAACATCGTGGACTAGTAAGGATAAAGTTGCACAGTTAGAGGTGATATAATACAAACAGGCAAGAAGCGATGCATAGTATTTTTTCTGATCAGTAAAACGTAATATATTCTTTGCCATTCTAGTGGAATTGGTTACTGCTATATAGCTTGTAATTTCCTTTGTTTATTATATCATTGATTAAACCATGATATTTATTAACAAAGAACTTGATTTCATTGTTTTGCAATTTGGTTTCTAGGGAATGCACACTACTGTGTAAATTCTATTTTCAAGAAGGTATAAAATATGCATGCATTTCCTGACAAAGTAGTGTTCAATTGCAAAAGCCATCTTAGTAACCAAGTGATGGATTAGTTTCATAAAAAAAAATGAGATAAAATGACAAGAATCCATGTAAATATGTTAACTAAAAGGGTTTTTTTAAAATAAAAGGAAGATGTTTATCTGAAGATATAATGTGCCTCTAGGACATGGTGTTGGATATCGATACATGAATTAAATTTCAGGATGACAGGATAATTAATATAATAGCTCTCTCCCAATAAGCAGTTGCAAAGGTATGAGCAGGTGTTTATAGGATAAGTATCTTTTTCCATCCATACATACACTACTATGTACATAGTGCACGTAGCACTCTAAAAGGTCTACAGCAATGTCAGAACCTGTTTCATGGTTCTTTGGCTTAGGAAGGATTCTCCACCTCTGAGGGCAAGAAAGGCCCATTCACTAAACAGGAAATAGTTTCTGATTTGGAAAACTGAATGAGGCAAAAATGGTTTTCATTTCAGGCTGAGTTCATAGCAACTACTTGCTGTTAAGGAAAAAGAAAATAAGCTGTAAATTTAACTTCACTCTTCCATAGATGATACATCTCAGTTATTTTTTTAATTTGTTGCAAATTATGATCTTGAAAATAATTGAAATACAGATTGAAAATATATAATTTCATCCCTCCAAAAAGTGATGACCTCCACAGAAAAGGTGTAAATATGTATGTGTTTGTACATATCTCCTCTCACTGTGCTTCATAATGAACTCAAGGTATTGCAATGGTGAGTACACTTAGAAGTGGACAAACCTTACCTGTGTGTTGTAGTTAGCTGCTCCATGTAAGCTTCTTAGCAAACCTAGAAGCAATTAGGAAGAAAACGTTCTTTCTCTGTGGGTGTCTGCAACTACCTTTGCTCATGTTCCACCTGTATGTCTGAGGGCAAACTCTGCTTTTAACGCTTTTCCAGGCTATACCTGCCCACAGGTCATGCAGACACAGTATGAGCAATGCATGTTCTATGAGTTGTAGCTATGATTGTTTCAGAAAAAATGGTGGTCTGGGACCCAACAGTTAGCTGATAACGTGCATCACCATAAAAAGTAGATTTTTCTGCATCAGTGAGAGGAAAGAGGAAATTTAAATCCCAACTACAGCTTCTATGGTGGCTAAATGCCTAGAAAATGAACTGAATCGGTGCATATGTCATGTGCTTTGGCCTGCTCTTCTCCCTGGATGCCGCTCTGCACTCTCTTGGGTCTGCAGAGGATATGACAGATGGTTTAGACTGGGGTTCCTCACTCATTCTGGGCAAATGTCCTTTGCCAAAGGCCAGTAGGCTCAGTTCTCCAGGTAGTTACTGCCTGTCTTCTGGAGCATGCTGTGAATTCATAAATTAAGCTGAATATAAAACCTGCATCAGGCTGGCAGAATTCTACTGGTTTTCCCTTTTTAATTTACAGATTGTGCCAATAAGCATCAAATAAAATATTTTGGTTTATACCAAACATTAATTCTGTTCTTTTAAGATGTTGTTTGTTCAGGAAAGCTCAAATTGGATACAGCAGCATCTGTTTTTCAGTTCTGCTTTCATTTAATTTTACAGCTGGATTCTCTGAGCCACAAGAAGGTCAAATGATTTGCCCTGACTCTGCCTATGAATTTATGGCATATGTCTGACAATCAGAGCCCATATGCTTGCCAGAAGTGTGTTACATATTTTAAATGTATGGCTTAAAATAATGACTTTTTTTCTAGGAAACATGTTGCTGCCGAAGTGATTTCTTATTGTGCTAAATTAACAGAATACACTGATAATACTAACTTGTCATTAGACTTTTGCTACCAGTAAAATCTTACTTTTCTTAAAAAGAAAAATATCTCTAATCTTTTCTTAGGGAAAAAAATGAAAAAAGTCTTACTTTGTGGCAAATTTTACTGCACACTGCAAAATAAAAATCAGTTTACTTCAAATGTAACCATCAGAGTTTGAATACAAACCTAGTACTTTTAACATAGCAAAAACAACCATTTAATTGCATATTTCATGTACCTTGCTTTTGGTATCTTAGTACTCTCAAAAAAATGGGAAGAGGCAGAGGCAAAATATTTAACTATTTGTTTCTCACTTTTGTTTCCTCCCACCATGAAGGGGAAAGAGTACAGAAATGTTTCAAGACACAAAACAGATTTATTTCTGAGATCCATAGCTGTCCGGAATTACATAACCCTTATTCACTGAACATCAGGGTCTTGCTGCCTACCAGTGCTCAGTACATGGGCAACTGGGACAGTAGATTCTATCCTTATTTGAGGAGAAGCAATGCTAGGACTTTCTCCAGGTTACAGATTTACTTAGTCCACAGCTGGTAATCAGGTAATCAAATGCCACCTGAGATTAGCTTTGACCTAAAATCTAGTGATCCTGACTTTGTGGCACTTGCAAGTCAAATTGCTGTGAGTAGTGATTTGTAATCTCAAGAATTCTTATAAAAATAAGCACTGATGCTAAGCTTTATCTTTCCATAGATATCACTGGTTCATATTTTTATAGTTTATCCTTATACAGAAGTGAAACTATATGCTTATATACACAAACACACACATGTATATGTATATATACATATATGTGTTGTGTGTGTGTGTGAGAAGTGCTGGAGATCAGATAAATGACTTATTCAATGTAGAGTTCTTTTTTTTTCTTACAAATTATTTTACCATCATCTTTTTCAAAAATGTTCAACAAGCCATGCTGAAAATGCTTTCATCTTTGAAACAACCCCTACTTTTATAGCAAGATCACTGTACAAGATCAGCAGTGCTCAATAGATGCTAGTTCTATCAGTGCTCTCTATTTCCCTCTGCTGAGTACTGTTTGGAGGAAAGGTCTAAAGTGCTTTTGGGGAATTTGGTAGCACTGCTGAGAAGTAGTTCACTAAATCCAAAATCAGGTTGACTAATAAGGATCAAGAGTGTGTCGCTTAACCGGCCTTCACTTCTCCAAAACAAAACCAAGCAAAACAATACTGAAATCTCTTCTCTCCCCTAGAGGACTGTTATTGTTAGAACATCAAAGGTGTTACTATTCTCCAACCTGTGCCTTATGTTGTATACTGGCTGCCCTGATGGTCTGAAGTGTCACCAGGTTGCTGTTCACACCTACACCAATATTACAGACTCAGCATATAACAGTAGTTCTTCCTCTGCTCTGTAATTTTTGTTTGGCTGCAAGTGGATGTGCCAGATTGTCAAGGTTTAATTCCAAGAGGATGAGGTTAGCTTACTGGTCCAGAGAAATGTATTTTATTTGGGGATATTTATCTTCATGGTAATGAGGGATTCTCAATTTTAAGTTTATCTCTGCACACAGAAGTACTTATTTAAACCAAATACCAGGTAAACTGTGAGTGCAGAGCTGTTGTTGTGCTGTTTTTAAGCCCAAAAATTTAAGCATTTTTCACTTGTCACAACCCAGCATGTATTCCTATTAAAAGTAAAACCCTAGTTATAATACTTTCAGGTTTCACCTCTTAACTCATGCTTGATTTGGTGATTTGCCGAGGGGAAGAGCAAGTCTTTACCAAGCTCCTGCTCAAAACCTGATGGGGAAGGCATTGTCCATACACTATGGCAGTGAGATCATGATGCCCTCCCTGGCAAACCTCTGAAAATCTTATCACTGCGAGGAAAGGTGCACCAGCAAAACATTGGATATCATCTGAGAGCAAGACCCGTGAGCTGTATGTGGTGGGCAGGCCTGGTCCTCAGGCAGACGGGGCACTGTGTCCTGGATAGAGGAGACATCCTTGAGGAGGGACAGATAGGGCAGGGAGTCCTCCAGATGAGGACAATGGGCTGAGGACACATACAAATATAGTGTAATCAAGATGGTTGATACGGTAAAAGTCAAACTGATTTTCACCAAATCCAACAAAAAGAAGAGATGATGAAACCAGCAGCACTGGCAGGTTCAAACACATAGGCAGCAGGACTATAAACAGATACTTAAGGGAGGGGGCAGCAAGATACCTTCTAGCAATAACCTTGCAGGGGGGCTGCAAGGGGAATTGACTGCGGGGGGGCTGCAAGGAGATGGCACACAGGGCCATGTGCTCTTCAATAACCCCTCCTATTGCCTCCCTTGGGGTCAAGGGTTGGATGGACTTGGATGCTAGGCCTTACTTAATATCTCTTATTTGGCCTGATTTTGCAGTTCAGTTTCCTGTATGGTCACAGTCTTGCATTAAGTATCAACTAAATATCATAGCTTATGGACACAAATGAAGCAGCATCCAATTTCCAATTGCTAGTCATCTTCATATAGAAAAAAATAATATGTAAAAAAAATGTATTTTTGTGTAGAAACTTTAGTTTTGATCTCATTGCTGTTACTTTCTTCCTATCATCTTTAAATAAGCAGACTGAAAATTTAAAGCAATTACTTCTGTTAGGTACATTAGAGCAATACATATTCTGAAGGGTGGAGCTATTGGAGCTCTGCCTGATGGAGCTCTTTAGGAGAACCTTATCTCTAAAGGGATGCCTTTACAATGCCTTGCCAATACACACAATTTTTAACCTCTGAATAAAAGTATATATATATATATAAAAATTCTTGTCTTTGTGCTGGGATCCTCACACATTATTTTCTCCACAAGAATTGAGACTTACAAGTTTTTTTTTTTTAAGTTCAGTCTTTCTCAGGAAAATGCATCAATTGTTACTAAAATATGAGCATTTTTAAACAACTTAACTTTATTCTTAAAAGAAAATAAAATAAGTTTCATACATATATATATATAGATGTATATATTCTTTTTTTCTTGATGCAAGTTCTTATTTGATACATAATTCAGAGGCCCCCAAACATCTTGCTCATTCCTTGATAAATTAATAGAATAAGGAAAAAGATTGAATATTCTGAGAGTGTTTTTACCATTCCCCATTTAGCCGACATTTTAAGTTATGACTAAAAATATCTCACTATAAAATACAATTCTTGCTTTGTTTTCAAAAATGTTAACATACTTGGAAATCTTAAAATAAGACCTAATTTAAAGCTTTATCTAAATTTTAATGTAATTAATCTATTGGAAGTTATCTTGAACATTTAACACATTTCTACACTAAGATTTTATTATAGATTGGCTCATTTTACTGATCTTAAATCCCCAACTCACTCTTCATCAATAAATGCAAGATGAATGCAAGGCCTATTTTCTTTTTAATTAAAGATTTTTCAATCAAAACCATGCAGTAAAATTCTGTTATGTGTTGGACTAGGCATATTCCACTGAGTTCGAATACATATAAATATAGTTGCAAATTCTCCAGTGCTGTTAACAGTCTGGCCTGTTAAAAAAAAATCTATTGTAGTTATTGAGAATGGTTTTTAAAAGCTCTTCAGCAGTGCATCGTATAGTAATCTTAAAAAAATGGAGGCTGGAGCTATGGTCAGATATTGACTTATTAATCTGCTTAATGTAAAGACGTGAAGTATAGTATTGCTTTGGTGTCAGAAGTATTTTTCCAGAATATCTGCTGATTTCTCTCACTGTTCCCTTCAGCTATACCTATGTATTTAAAATATAATCTTATTTAAACAGTGGGCTTTATTTCCTCCTAAAATCTACCCTATGATTTAAGGAATAGTTGCACCATATTGCACACTATAAATCCAACCATTTGTGATATTCATCCTCATATATAACTACATACAAAAGTGATATTGAAAATATCAAGCAGTCCAGACAAAAAAAAAAAAAAAGCATAAGATGATGCTATAGAAGAAAGGGTTGTATAAGTGTTTTTAAAATGCAGTTTTAAGTAGTGTAAACTTAAGTAAGTATATTAAGCAAATTAAATGGTTTGGATTTTCAGATGAGGGAAGAGATTATCATAGGAGCTGGAGTTCTTTACTTTCAAAAGCCAGAGCAATTGCGATATGGGCCCTGTTTAATTAGAACATGTGAGTTGGATAAATGAGATTAGGTAGATTTCCTTTCTGGTTATCCATTTCTAATAAATATATGTGTTGACAGCAATAATATTGACTTAAATAGTTAATGTTACATGAAACTTCCATTTTATTTACATCCCACTGCACTGAGGAGCTTCTGAAATTTCACACAGAACAAGGATCCATGATGGATTAAGCAAAGACAGAAATGAAAAATGTTATTTAATACTCTAGTGAGAAGAGCTGTAACAGTGTTGTTCCCCACTAGCCCCATCAGCTTTCCTTCTAACTGCACTCCTGCCTTTCCTCTAAAGGTTTGTTTTTTAATCATCTCTAAATGATGCAAAGTGCAAGTCTCCAACTTACTGTTTTCTCAAACCAAAGACCTCCCAACTCTTGGATCTTGGCAAATCTTCATTTCCATTTTGCTACTTTATAATAGACTACACATAGCAATATAAAGGACTTACGTAAGAAAAATATGGAAGGATTCTTTCTAAAGCTGGAAATTATATATTCTCTGGAAATGCAATTTCTAACTTGCTGTCCAAAATGAACCCAGCGGATTTTGACTGTATTTGAATACATACTAAACCTGCCAACATTTCTCCAGTACCACCAACAGCAAACATCTCCTATGGTATAGCAATCAGCAACTGTGGATTTAATAAATAAAAAGGCATATAATATGCATAATCCAGCAAATTATATGCCCTCTTGAGAGCTACATGAATGAAACAAAGCAAACATTTTGAGTCCCAAGAAATTCTACCAGACAATTTGAGACACACTAAAATACTTAGATGTCAGTAGGGAATAGTTCTGCTAAATCACCACTTTTCTTTCCTTTGTGATCCACAAGGGAGACCTAAAAAAATACACCTTCTGTGGGAATTCACAGCTCTCCGGATGCTGAAAAAATCACAGAGTCAATATAAGGATAGTTTTTTTTGTGCTACTTTTTTCCTTTTTTTTAATGTCACATTAAAATCTCTGCTGCTTCTTTTTCTCCAAACTCTGTTGTTCATGGGATGTAAGAGATTTCTTTCCTTTGCTTTATCAACAGTGCCTTTCCTATTCCTTGATAAACTGCTTCTCTAGCACTCCTTCTGCCTTCCACAAGACTAGCCCCGTCTTCTTTCAAATAGGATAATTGATACATATTTAACTAAAGTCTATATTGTTGCTATGAGTGGAACACTCTTTCTCTTAAGAGACCAACAACACCAACAATAAAAAGAAAACAGATCTATTGTAGGAAACTACCTGAACTGTAAGGAGTGACTCTTGCTTATGTAGAGTTGCACAATTGACAGGAAATTATTTTTAAAAAATCAACAGATTGTCACAGACCATCTGACTTGGAAAATGTGTATTAAGTACCATCCTGCAGAAAGGACACTTTTATTCTTATCCAATTCATACTTTTGGGGTGCTGCGTAATACTACTGTAGATAAACTCTAAATGCTTCATGAGTGGTGTGGGACATGGTATGCTGAATCCATGCATTCATGCCATGCAAAGTCCCCTGCAGAATGACTTCTTTTAAGCTAAGCATAACCAGTTACAAATACACAGAGTAAAACAATATGATGATATGATGTCCCCTTCTGGCTCTATATTCTTAAATGCACCAGCTTTGTGCATGGGTTCTTCCATTTCGCTGGTGCTACCACTCCACATTTTCAAACAAAATACAATTATGTGCCCCTTTCTTAATAAAAAGACAATGAGATGTATTCCATGGCTCTAAGGAAGCTCTATGACTTATTTTCAGAATATTGTAATGCTTCTGTCATGATAGTCTGCAAAAATAAGTGGTAATTAGCCTTCTGGCTTGGCAGGAAATTGCCATATTGATCATCTCTGGAAACACTGACTGGAAAGGAAAAGAAATCCACAGAAATAAATACTTCTGGTGAGTTGTTTTGTTTATATTTTGACATGAAGAATTATTAATATTGGATAAAATACAGATAAATAAATGGCATTACTACTGATTTATGTATTTAGAAATAGCTTTTACTATCAGTAGTGTAAATCTAATAAAGTGTCCTGAAGAAAAAAAGCTGAAACTGCTTTAAGTAAGACCACTCTAGGCTTGGTTGTAAAGGAAATATTGCTATTTAAAAATGTAAAACAAATCTTCCTAACAGGGCTTTTCAAGTTAAGCTATCTCTAAATAAAAGATGATGAGATATTTAAAGAGTTTCAGAATTCACATTAAATGCATAATTCAAGACTGAATGTTGAAAAGGGGGTAAGTATGTAAAAGGCTTCAGCAATATTTCTTTGCAATTTCTTGCAATTCTTTGCAAGTCTGGGAAGCTTAATTGGCATGGGGGAGCTGGAATGTAACCAGGGAAATAGTTTGGATTGTATAGATTTTAAGCTCTTAAAAAATGCAAACTTTTCAAAAATACTTCCAGAATATAACAGCTTCTTTCAAGATTTGCTACCTTGCAATATGTTAAGAAAGAGGGAGTTGAGCAGTGGGAGCTAAATCAGCTGATGCTTTAAAATGGCCATTCCTGGTCCATTCCAGGAGCCTGAATTAGTGAAGAGCTTTAAAAATAAAATAACACAGCTGAGATCTTGGAATTTTTCCAGGCTCATGTTTCATATATACCCAGCCTAGTCTCTGAAACGCAAGCAGATATTGAGGAATACCTAATAAAAGTCTGTTGGAGCCCTGTTGTGTGATTAGTGGTGGGATTTATCTAGGTGCTTGAGACTAGAACTGGTTCCTTCATTCCTACTTCAACTGGGAGGGCATGATCTGTCTGAGCAGGATATGTGGTACTCTCATAATAATAAGATGAAAACTCTCGAATCTTGAGTAAGAGAGAAAGAAAGAAGACTATATATATATATAAAGAGATATATATTTGCCATCTTGAGTTGCTTATTTAGAAATCTCAGCAATTCTTTTTAATGTAGTGAACTATCATATAGTATGTTCTTTATAGGGAATGAGTTATGCAATATATGAGAATCTTAGATGGTTGGGGTTTTTTTTGCTGCTATTAAGTGCCTGCAATAAATACATTTTATGTCTCATTCTTTTCTTGTGGCTGTTAAAATTCTCAATAAAAATAAGAAAAGAAAAGTATTTTTAATAATGTCCAAGTTACTGTTGAGGCATGTGTTAAAATCCCATTACTGGCACTTATCAGAGTATTTGGCAGACTTTTGCATCCCTTTCTGAATATGTTTTTAAATGTGTAGTATTCAAAATATTGTGATACATCAATGTACAGTGTTCATAAACATTTCAGATGTAAATTAAGATAAGGTTGCAGGTATTTGGGGAGTCCATGGAATGGAGAGGCATTATAGTTAAAATGGTACAAAGGAAATAGATAGGTAGATTATTCTTATGAGAAATCTTGGAACTTTAATACAGATGCTGTATTATACTGATTTAGTATAAAACACAATAGGGAGATGGCAAGACATTATCTTTTATGAATGTAATGAAAATTGGTTATAGAAAATTAATGAGACCCCCTGCAGTTAAAGAATAGGAGCTTAGCATGGTTTGAACCTTCTTTCCAGCCTGTAGAAGGATAAATTGTTCTCTTACTTGTGTAGATCTAAATTAAAGTTACTTTTGAGCATATGCTTTAATCTTTTTCTGAGCTATTATAAATTTTTATGCCAGAATAGTACAAATTGAGGCCAAGCATTCAATCTGTGTTGAAAATAGTTACTCCATCTTTGTAAACTTTGAGCAAAAATGTGCTTCGGAGAGAAGAATCTCAGTGTTCTTGTGGAGGACAAACGGTGAGCTAACCTTTTTTTCCAAGAATAGAGAAAGACACATTCACCTGCAAGGGAAAGAGATCTGACTCACTTTAGAGGTGAGGTGGATTGTACCTTTTAAAAGTGGGATATGAGTTAATGATTAAGTTTCTTTAAGAATTTAAATTTCCCCATGCCTGAGACACTAGGTCCTAAAGCACCTATTGTTAATTTTTCCTTAAGTTTTTGGAGCCTGAGTAGACATTCATTTTTGTTCCACTGCTATTGTCTTGGCCAAACCTCTCTAGTTAAACTTTTTTTTTGCACTACAACAATATTTAATTGCTTGTCTATATAAAATATTCCTCATAGCTGTTCTTGTTACTGCAATACGCTGTACATCATTACATTTAGCAAGGCACTCATTAGAAAATTGCAAGCTAACAACTACTGTTATATTCTGGAACAAAAAAATGAAAAAAGGCATCAGTATACGTCATGCAAATTTTTCACAGGTTGTGAAGGATTAAGAAATTGGAGTTTACAGTACATTTATGGATGTGAATGTTATACCAATGTGTTAAATTACTGATTTTTTTCACCCTCCATCTCTGAGCTTTGCAGATTAAAGCTGTACTATATAATATACCTCTCAAACATTTGTATGAAACCAAGCTTGCATGGAATTTAGCACTAAAGGCTGAAACCTAAATTTGGAAAGATTAGCTTTTGTTGCTATGGGAACATATATATCATTTAGTCTTAAAAGAAAAAGAATATACAAATTTATAATAAAAAAATAACACTATTAGTCCACTTGGTGGGGTAGGAGGCACTAGAAATAACTATGTAATCTGGCTGTATAATATCTCCCTGTTGTGTGAAGCATGAAAAAGCTTCTTGTCAGTTTATTGCTCCATCATAATCTTTTCTTCTATAAGTTCACATTTGTTTACCTTGCAAAATCACAAACTGTACATAAATAAGTTGTTTAGTCATTATTTACCTTTATAAGGCATCACTGGGATTGTCTGTTAATTTTCAGATGATTATTTCTTTGCCTTTCATAAAGATTTGTGTGAATCCTAGATCTCAGCGTGTTTTTATTCAGCTACCAAAGAGGAAAGGAGAGAAATATGGTGTTGCAATAGAATTTATTATAAGAAACTATTAATATGAATATGAAAATCAATTCTGCTGCTGAATCCTAGTTTTGCTTCTTCGCTTGAGAAACAAGATACGCTGACTGTGATGGAAATGGTGGTAAATGTCTCATAATTAGCCTTCCTTTGCTTAGAGAGTAATAGAGCTGTGGAGAGGTTTTTCTGCATTCTTTGATGCATTCTTCACAAATTTTCATCTAAATCTCTATTGTGCTGTTGGCAGCCTGAGTGCGGAAATCTATGGCATCAGCCACAAAATATATCCTCTTTATCTTAAGAAAATGGAATGCACTGTAGGTATGAAAGTTATGGCATTGTTTCTTTGCTTTTGTTTTCATGTTGTGATTACTATCCTGTCCTCTGTACAAAGGGACAGAACTTGCATGAATTTACATGAGGTAAATTCATGCTGCCCTTCCTGTGCCGGATTTGTGCAGTTTATTTATTTTCCCATTAATCTAAAGTCTGTTTTGGTTTTCAGGTTAAAGTGAGCATGCAAATTAAAATGAAATACAATAGAAACTGCAAATCATACTAGCTCTTCCAACAATAGTCTTGAGAGGTGCATCTTTTACAATATTTTGATATAAAAATACTTGAGTCACTCTCTCAAAATAACTTGGCTGCTTTAGGCATGGTATTATTAATGCCGGGAACATTTGCCTTTTAACAAAATCCAAATAACATCTGCCCTTTCTATAAGATGCCTGTAAAAAGTATAGACAGAAACAGCAAAATCAGTAGGAGATAAAAACAAGTTAGAAGTGGGAAGATACAGAGGCTGCAAAATCTCTCACTTTGTATCTGTGAGGGAGAGGGTGCATGATCAAAATGCTATTCATCTTTCAGTAATCTTATCATGATCCAGCACGATCTCCACTTCCTTTGTATGACTTCTGGGTTTGCTACAAGCAGTTAACTTTGCTCTTGTTGAAACACTGCCATTATTATTTTATCATCAGCAATGTTAAATGCTCTGCCCGCTCTGCACAGAGATCATTCTTTGGCCTAGAGACAAACCATTTAAGCTGTATTATGTTTCATTCTTCCAAATAAAATTCCTTTTTTTAAGAAATGAACTGGTGAAATGTTCAGTTAAAAGAAACACCCATGGTGTTTTATTTTGCTGTAGGTTGTAAGAAAATGGCCTCAAATCTCTAATGTTGTTCTAAGCGATACAAATGCATTCTGCTTCTGTTCTCTCTACAAAAACTCACCCATTGATCACTATGTTGATTTAAAATTGTATTTTGTAAGCATACTGGCTGGCTGAATGATAGGAAAGTCGTGAACGTTATCTACCTTGACTTCAGCAAGGCTTTCGACACGGTCTCCCATAACATCCTCATAGGAAAGCTCCAGAAGAAATGAGAACTGGATGGGTGGAGAGCGAGGGGGATCGAGAACTGGCTGGATGGCAGACCTCAGAAGATGGTCATAAAAGGGGCTGAGTCCAGTTTGAGGCCTGTGAGCAGTGGTGTCTCCCAGGGGTCAGTACTGGCCCCAAAGCTGTTCAACTTGTTCATCAATGACCTGGACGAGGGCACGGAGTGCACCCTGAGTAAGTTTGCAGATGATACCAGGCTGGGTGGAGTGGTCAACCCTCCAGAGGGCTGTGCTGCCATTCACAGGGACCTGGACAGGCTGGAGAGTTGGGCAGAGAGGAACCTCATGAGGTTCAACAAGGCCAAGTGTAGGGTCCTGCACCTGGGGAAGAATAACCTCAGGCATCAGTACAGATTAGGGGTTGACCTGCTGGAAAGCAGCTCTGAATAGAGGGACCTTGGAGTCCTGGTTGACAACCAGTTAACCATGAGGCCCTCATGGCGAAAAGGTCAATGGGATCCTGTTGCCAGCAAGTAGAGGGAGGGGCTCCTGCTCCTCTACTCATCTGTGGTGAGGCTGCACCTGAGGTACTGTATGTAGCTCTGGGCTCCCCAGTATAAGAGTGATATAGAACTTCTAGAGAGGGTCCAGCATAGAGCAACAGAGATAATTAAGGGACTGGAGCATCTGTCTTATGAGGAAAGACTAAATGAGCTGGACCTGCATAGCCTAGGGAAGAGAAGATTGAGAGGGGATCTAATCAGTATGTGTAAGTACCTGAAGAGTGAATGTAGGGAGAAGTGGACAAGCTCTTCTCAGTGGTGGCCAGTGAGAGGACAAGGGGTAATGGGTACAATTTCAGATACAGGCAGTTCCATCTCCATGTGAGAAGGAACTTCCTCACTGTGAGGATGACAGAGCCCTGGCACAGGCTGCCCAGGGAGGTTGTAGAGGCTCCTTCTCTGAAGGTCTTCCAAACCTGTCTGCATGCCCCCCAGTGCCCTGTGCTCAAGGTGTCTCTGCTGGAGCAGGAGGTTGGACTAGATGGTCTCTAGAGGTCCCTTGCAATCTTAACCATTCTGTGATTCTGTAAATATATTTGAAAAAAAAGGCTGTGGCTGTAGCCATTTGATGAACTTTTTAACTAGCTTCACCAGCATTGCATTGTTGTGCAAGAGAGATGACTAAGTGCTATTTCTCTTCTATATACCATCCAGAATACTGTACTGTGCATCTCTATTAGCATTTTAGTTCACAGCAGAAGCATCCTCTTGGGAAAAAAATCTCCCTGTTGCACCAATTATTATTGTTCAGCCTATAGTACAGCATAGACATAGGCTTTTGTACATGAACTAGATTCCTCTCAAAACTAAATCAGAAGATCTGCAGGCCTGGACTAGAGCTCCTCTTAGTAAAAAATCCTGCAATACCTATGGAGCAGACTGCAGAGCATCAGCAGCAATTGCTATTGTTTGCAACAGCAGTTGTTTTCTTGTTGGCTATGATGCTTGTAAATGTAGATATACCTTATGTCATCTGAGAACCACCTTGCCCTTCAACTCCCATCTTACTATATCACCTTTTATTCCTAATTTGGCACCTTTTATTCTTATTTTGTAGTTTTTAAGGTATACATCTTTTTGCAAAGTTGTTCTGCAGCTGCTTTGCAGGCTCACTTGTGATGTGTGTCTTCACCCACAGATACGTGCATATGTGTGTGTCTGTGTATGTACACACATAAACTTCTGAGCATGTGGACATGCCTATTAGTATACAACTATACACAGATATTTTCTCAGGAAGTTCATGGATGAAAATTTATTTTCCACTGGCATTCCACTCGCACTGGCACCTTACTTCATATCCATGCTTCCTAAGAGAAGAGAGAGAGAATCAGAGAAGGGCCACAGATTCTGCTATTTCTGTGGACACAATTGCTCCATATCAGTTCTTACATATCAAAGAATACCTCCCTCAGGCATTTTCTGCTGCTGCTTGTGTTTGTATACTTTATTTTAGCTCTTGCATAGATATCACATATCTCTGCTAGAACGTAAGGTACAGAATAAGAGAAATGGTCCTGCTGATACTGGGAAAGACCAGAAAGGAAAATGGAAATAGTTTCAGGAGTTTCTCAGTGAGAGGAAGTGTTATTTTAATGAAATCTCCAGTATTATTAACATTGATCTGGCAAACATATATGCATATTTAAAGGAAACCTTAGATCTTTTAATAATTAAAGCTTTTTGCCTAAACTTAAATGGATTTTTCACTTTGAGAGCTCTTTTTGTGTCTGATTTGCAGTTGCTTGCTTTCGTAAACCTCAATTTATTCATTACATTAGGAAATATTTCATGCTGATATCATACTGCTTATGAAACTATGGGTATTAACAAAACAGAATAAAGTTTATCATTTTGAAGAAGTACTTGGATAGTCTCTTAAAAAAAGAAAATTATGATTTATGGAGAATTTCGGAATTAAGCAAGCAAAATTGATTTTTAAAAGTGGCCAGATTCAAACGGTGGAGACATTGCTTTTAGTAGTGTATCTGTTAATGAATTTCTCACATTCATGTAATTATCAAATAAAAAATTCCATGTAGGTGGTAATGGTCTTCCCCTTAAAATCCAAATAATCATTTTCTTCTACTTTCCCCATGAATAGCATCCCTTGCCTTACTATTAGGTGACTCATAAATATGAAGCTTCACACTAAAACAGTATAAGGAAAACCTTATGTACTGTTTTACGTACTTATGTACAGGCCAAAAAGTGAGTATTTTATGCTTAATGAGTAAATGACAATATGTATAGTATGTTCATTTTTTTCTGTGGCATCAGAACCTGTCTCCAAGGAGAAGAAATGTGTTAAGAGAAGGAGCAAATGACCCAGAAAATTGCTTTTCTGAGGTAGCTGGGTAAGCTTAAACTGACTGACAGAGTTTTCCCTCGCTGTCCATCCTGGTCATATTCTTGGTACAGATAAGTCCATTATCTTGGCCAAGAGCTAGTACTGAAAAGTCACCAGCTGAGGAGATCTGCCTTCTGTCTTCTTCTTATATACATCGTGTCTCCAAAAGTACTGCATGCTGCGACAGAGAGTCAAACATCCCTCCTCCCAAAAACTGCAATATGCCCAAATTGCAATTAATTTTATAAAAGCATTGACCTCTTTAAAATGCATGAAGATAGGCATTATTATTATCATTGACTTGAAGCTTTGCATTTCCAAGAGATGGGGTAGAGAAGAACAAGATGGAGAAGAAAAGAGTTATCAAGTACATGGGCTGGGTATGTCATGTTTAGGCCTCTCACATATCTCACTAGAGGTATAAAAATTCCATGTTGGTGAAATCTACGGCCATCAAGTGATAGACCAAGTGGGCAGGATACACCTTTTCCAGCAGACTACAAAGAAGTGGACTAAATTTGGCAGCACAGATTGAAAGCTAGAGATTCTAGCTCAGTGGTAGAAATATGTGCCTTTCAGAAAAGGTTGGAGAGAGCACTTGAATTTAGGTTTCTGACAACCATGGTGGATCAAATATTTTTAATTATCCATTTTCTAGATCTAAGATCTTATTGCACTCTTCTGGGACTGGAGGAAGAAAGGGAAGTAGCAACAGGAATAGCAGTATTTCTTCTTATTCTTTCATTCAGAAAGTGGATCTTAAATCTAAAAATTGTTGCTAGCAAACTGGAAATTTCTTTAAAAAACAATGTTTTCTTCATTAATAAATGAATTACATTAACTGATATGATTATATTTGGGGGTTTCACTTAGGAGGCTGTAATTCTGGGATGCAGTCTGTAATATGAATATCCACAAATGAGTTCATCAATGAAAATATCATGTCCCAAGAAAATATAGCGCTCATCTCAGCATATGAATTCCAAACTAAAGTATCCATGTAGAATATTTCTTTGGGGTAAAGAGTTCTTGACTCTACAGATTATCTTGCAGACAAAGATATACTACTGCCGCTGTCATATTTTTATCCACCTTTGTTGATGGGGTTTTCAACAACAGCACCTAGTTCAATATTAATTTGAATCAAGAGTCACCACTTCTATCATTAGTTAAAAATGTATAACATGCATTACTTATTAGAGAAATAATTTTTTTAAAGTGTGTGGATTTTTATACTAAATAAAAATCCAGAAGAAAATTAAATATTTTATCCTTGGAAAATCTGTTCTTTTATCAAGTAGGTAGCAGTAGCATGATGCTATTGTGATTTTATAACAGTAATATTCCTAAATAATTGTTTGTAGTACTCATTTAATTTTTTTCCCAGATTTTTTTTAATTTGACTTTTATCCTGAAAAAAAATACTGAATATTTTTATGGCTTGTCAGAGCATTCAGAAATGCAGTTATAAAGATAAAGAAATAAAGATTATTCTGCTGCTGGGCAAGTGTCTGCCTTCTTTTTGCTGAGCTGAGCAAAAAGCTGTCATTACTGACAAGCAGAATATTTATTGGTTTGCTTTATTTAGATTTTTTTAACTGCTAGTTGAAGAGTTTCTTGCCTTTTCCTTTGAATACACTCTTTGTTAATTGCTACTTTTTAGAGTCCAGACAACAGAATAAGTTCATGAGTCTATGCCAGAAATTTTTAGGATTCTTTGAAGAAAATTATCAATTGAATTAAAACTCTTAATTTTGATGTAATCGTTTAATTTGATTTTAAAATTGATTGGAACAAGGATTTGACTTTGTTTATAATGGAACTGAGATGACTGATAAGCAACAGCACAAATGCAAATGTAGGTGTAGGATTAAAGTATATGTCAAATATAATCAGTTTTTTTCTTCAGAAATTATAAAATCTGATGAAATCTTTTGCACATTCAAAATGTTCATCTTCAGTTTCCTTCGTGCACCTAAGAATAACATTTATAGCTAAGGCTCTAAAGATACAATACCCTACATTTTACGTATACTTTGCTTGTAATAACAAATAGTCTCTTCTCAGTACTGAGCCAGAACTTCAGATGGTTTAAATCAACACAGACTTCAATAAAACTGTTGATTTACATTTTTGTTTTCACTATTAGATGTTTATATAGAGGAAGCCAAGAAATTCAACATATTACCAAATAACCAATATGTCTGGGTATTTCTTTTGAAAAGATCCCTCTGATTAGCAGTAGGATATAGCTAATGCAGCAATTTCATTCTGTGGTGAAAAGAAATGAAAATGGCTACTTATTTACATTCTTCTCAAAACTCTTTTCTGTGAGTAATCTAAGAAAATTCATGCAGTGAATTGTTTTTTTGTCATAATCCTTGTGCGTATGTAAAAGATATGTCAATACAGCCATTTCTTTTGTTTGCACTTACATTCTCAATCTACTAATATTACTTAGCTTTTGTTGCGTTCTACTCTTCCATCATGCAAAATACGTGAAACTGCCATATAAAAGTACAGCTTGTTTTCTCTGAGAAAAGGAAAAAACAACCATTTTAGGAGTATATTAAACAATTTCAGAAGGAATTAGATATAGAATTGCTTCTTAACAGGTCTATTAGGAAGACAAACATTTGCGTTCTTTTGCAGAGTTTCCAGGATCATGAGATTACATATATACTCCAAGTGCAGATACTAATAGCAGAGGAGTAGGTACATAACTTTTCATGTTAAATGAATGTTTGAATAATTTCAGCACTTATATTTGTACTTACCTCTGTCTTTCAGGTTTTAGTAATTTCAATTGTATTTTTTTTTGTTCTGCCTTTTATTTTTGAGCCTAGTATTTTTCTTGCCTTTAATTTAAAGCATTAACACAGATGTTATGGTTGATATTGCGGTTTTAATTATTCTGGATAGTATCTTGGATGCCTTCTCTTAATCTCTGCCTTTGCCACAAACATCCTGTCTAACTGAAAGCAGGTCTTTAGTTGCTTTGGTAATTAAATTCTCTTTATAAATCCTTGCTTCATAGACCTTGCAGACTTTCCTTATATGCGTGTACAGCACAACCAGGAAGTTCACAGAATCACAGAATCTACAAGGTTGGAAGGGACCTCTAGAGATCATCTGGTCCAACCTTCCCGCTCCAGCGGG
>JAUBOD010000032.1:0-55544 GCA_032353885.1 Nothura maculosa | reverse complement strand
TTGAAGACCTCCAGAGAAGGAGACTCCACAACCTCCCTGGGCAGCCTGTTCCACTGCTCTGTCACCCTCACAGTACAAAAGTTCCCCCTCACCTGCAGGTGGAACCTCCTGTGCTTAAGCTTGCACCCATTACCCCTTGTCCTATAACTGGCCACCACCAAAAAAAGCTTGGCCCCCTCTTCCCTATAGTCCCCCTTCATGTATTTATACATGTTAATGAGATCCCCTCTCAGCCTTCTATTCTCCAAGCTGAACAGGCCCAACTCACGCAGTCTCTCCTTGTACGAGAGATGCTCCAGTTATCTGAGCTTTGTAAATGCTACTGTAATTCAAGTAAAGAATAAATTATTAAAAAAATAAAATGACCACAGCCATTGGACATGCACCAGTTGTGAGGGTGGGAGGGTGAGAAGTTTGGCCAGAAGTGTTAAAATAGATATCATGGAAAAAATGTAGACCATATCAAGCCTTATAAATGTGAAGAGTTGAATGAAATATTTCCCATTTCATCCATTTCATTAATAAATCAAAAGAGAATTCAAGTGTTCTAAGGTTTTTATTGTTGTTTTGTTTGGTTTGGTTCGGTTTTCTTGTCATTCTGGACAGAAAAGTACTCAGTTGAAAGGGAAACAAACAAGATCCTAATTGCAGGTGGCGTTGTTCATTCATATTAATGAACATCATCATATTAATGTGGGGGAAATAATCTTGCTTTCTTAAATTTCTTGCTCTCTTAAAGTTTTATGTTACTTTCCCAAATAGTTTCACAACCATCTTTCAAACTTCCATATGTAAAATTATTTCCTCATCTTTTCACCACAGAAGTGCTATACACTTTCACGCGGGAATATTCAGGCACTAAGCCAAGACATCTTCTTCTTCCTGGCCCATCCCTACCCTTCCAACTAAGTTTAGGGAAAATTAGCCACTGCCAAGAGAATTGTAATTACAGAAGCTGCATTCTGCCTCAGTCACTCAGATTAATGTCCTGCAACAACCTTAGTGATCATAAAGGCCATTAGTCTATTTTTTTTTATCTGAGAGATAGACCCTCCTACAGCACAATGCACTCTGATATCAAAATTGATGTTTAGTCTCAATTCCATTCTATCTCTTTGTGGTCTAAATAGAAGGGTTTTTTTGTTTTCTATGAACCAGTTTTGAATTATTTATTTAAGGTGGCAGTAAGTATATAACTATTGTAAAATGTTTTCTCATATGGAAGGTGATGTTTAATGAGGTTAATGAACAAGAATGTTGGCAAACTTTAGATATTTCCTGTTTAAAAGTCCTCTGTACAAAAAAAAAGCTCATTCATTTTTAATCTTTTTTTTTTCTCAAGTTTATGTAAAACAGAAAATGAAATGTCTGAGTAGTGTCAAATATTTTCACCAGATATTTTCTGCTATGTGCTTCAAAATGACAAGTGCAATATTTCCATGAAATGGATTTGGAGGTTTTCTTTCTTTGGGAGGGCTTCCTATTGTTTTCCTAATGTCTGGGATTCAGACTGTATTCATGTCACTTGCTTTTTCTCCTGTTGCAACTTTGTGACCCTAAATGAAGAAATCTGCATCTTGAACTTGTGTATAGTCCATGAAAGGCTTGTAAATACACTGAACTCAGCTGACCTTTTCAATATACTACATGTTCGTTGGTTAGCCATTCCACCGCTCCCTCACAGGCTAATGAAGCTGTAAAGAAGAAGGAATGAAATGGCAAACCAATCAAAAAAGTCAAAGCAGTACAGCACGCCACTACAACTGACAACATCTATGAGGCATTAACATTTGGATACCTCATCCTTAGTGACAAAGACAGAAAAGAAGTCTGAAAAGTAAGCCTCATGGTTTGGTTCCATCATACAGAGTGCAGCATGCATGGGAGATGATGCAAGCTGCGCCACCTATGTTCAAAGATGAATGTTTTGTATCTCTTGATATATCCTGAGGCTAGACAGTAGCATAGTTAGATTAAAACCTATGCTTCCAGTTTAGAAGTACATTCTTCAGTACTCTTAGTATTTTTACCCCAAAATCTAAAAATACATCCTTTTAATATCACTCTTCTAAGGTGAGTGTAGCCTGGGATGCCTATGAAAGAGGAAAAGGGAATGGAAAACTGCTCAGTATTTTTCAAAGAGACCATATGAACCTGAGAGTGGAAGTAGACTCAGGTGCATGAAATAATGTAATAGCTCCTTTCTGCATTGTTTTATGGTAATCATATAGGTCCAATAGCATCCAAAACATCTTCAATTACTAGAAGTTCTAGTTGTAAAGCATACAAGAAAAATGTCTGAAACCACTGCTTAACTAAAGGACTTTCTACAGTTAATTATAAACTACTGTTTGGAAACCCACATTCTCAAATGTCTGTGTCTGTTGTATTGAGAGGTAGCAAACACAAAAGAAGTGAAGACAGAAAAGTAATTATAGCTAAAATTTTTATTTTCTTTTTCTTTTTAGAAGAAAAAAAATTCTATTTCTTTTAATAATCTAACCATTTTAGGACCACTGCTATTATTTATCCTTTTCTGATATTGAAACATTTCATGTTGATGTCTTACCTGTATATTTCAGTTTCTGTGTTTTAAAACATTTCCCTTTAAAACTGGCTAACCATTTCACTTAAGAAGTGTAAACTGCTAAGCATGTTTCCTAGGTAGTTTAAAAATAAATCCATATGGAATTCATGTTCTGTATGTAAAGTAAATGTAACTAGTGAGACTCCTACTAAAAAGAGGGCAAGTTAAAAAGACACCTCAAAGCTGAAAAGCATAAAAGAAAAAATCTGAATAATCTTACTACATCTGTGAACTGTAACATAGCATTTTAGTTTGTGAAATGTTTTTTTTCTTTCCTAGAATCATTAAAAGAATATTTACTCATGGGGGAGTAACTTACAGTAGCTTGGCCCAGTGCTGCAACTTACTTATGTTAGATATATTGCTCAGTGCTTGCTGTATAAGCACATAGCTAAATGTGGTTTTGATAAATGAAATAGTTTCTCTTGACTCCAAGACAGCCTTACAGTTGAAAACTCACTGAAATTTCTCCTCCACTGGAATTCCTGACTGGAAAGGATGAGTTATAAGGAAATGTGCCAAGAGGTGCCTTCTGCTGCACTTTATCACTGCCTGTAATCCAAATGCCTGAACCAGTGCCAAGCTAATTAGCTAGTTCAGTGCTTGTTGTATCAAGAGCTCAAATAAGCCAGGAGAGGTCACATTTCCAAGAGGAGAGATGCTTTTTCGTTTGTCTCTATGTTCCTGTGGGGCTCAGGCAGCTCCCAGATGGGACAAAGCTCAGGTAATGCATCCTGTGGAAACGTGTACAGAAATATTTTTAAATGGTCACTGATTAAAATCAGCCTTCAGTTATTAAAGAGCTTTACTGAAAGTGTTAAAGGAGACAGAAAGGCCTTGTTTATTTGTGAAGAACATCCAGTCATAGCTTGATTTGGATAATACAATAGCCCAAAATGTATGTCTGGGCTGTAATACATAAGCACTGTCTCTGTCCCAGGGCATCTCTTTCTTACTTCTAATCCCAAGAACAGTCAGAGAGATTGAAAGCACGTAGGAAAGAAAAAATGATCTCATAATAATATAAACAAGGACAAAGTTCACTAAAAATAAAAAGTTCACTAAAAGTTCATTTTAAGTGTATACTGGCATTCTCAGTTATATAAGCTTAACATCTATAGAAAGGAGGCTGGCTCACACATAAGAGTATGCAGGTCATAAAATTACATCTGCCAAGAATTCCATATTATCTGCCTTAAGCAAATGCAAGAATGAAAACCACAGCAAGTATCTTTTTGTGGTCTGTCATTTTATGAAATAAGTTCTTTACTTGACTCTAAAAGCCAAGCTCATTTCTTCCCTTGCTTCAAATTGGGTTTCTTCTGCCAATGTACTATGTGTAATTTCAATCATTTATAAATTTACCAAGGAGACAGGCTGATCCTGGATATTTGTCTTATGGATGAAACAAAGAAATCTCAGTGAGGAATACTACTCATGGAACTACGCATTACCAATGGTCTTATTTAAAGAGTTATATTCTTTCAAGAACAGGGTGCCAACGAAAGAGTTAGAAAATAAAATCAGGATTCATAGGATACTTTCTATTTATTTTCAGTATGAGTCTTTTAAACATGCATAAACATTTTTATCATTGTGCTGCATTGTCATTCTAGGAAATAGCTAATAATGTAAACCATCATTTCAACTTGGAGTATTGTCAGTAACGCCTATATAAGATGTGTGCAACAATAAAGCATGGTGATAAATAAAGCTCAGCAATAAACCTCAGCAAGGAGGATGGTAAAAGCAATTCGGAATATTGACTGAAAGAATGCAAAAGATAAATTTGAGATTTTTCTCTATTTACTGAAAGCTTTGTGGATCACTGATTAACTGTTTTGCTGTGGTAAGCCCATTTTTGTTGTTATGTACATATTATTGTGCATAGGTAAATAAGCAGGTTAAGAGAACTGATAATTGCTGCTTCCTAAAACTTCTATGAAAAAATAATTCTGCCTCTGGGGAGGCAGAATAAGTTCTGCCTCTGGGGAGGCAGAGCAAATAAAAAAGTAAAAATCTCTGACCAATAAATCTTTCTAAATTCTGTATTTCTTTTTTTACTTATTTTATATTTTTTTCTGGACAATTGTTAAGATAATGTGTTTTTCATTCTTAGCTATTCCTTTTGAAATGTTAAAACTTTAGACTCAGACACTATGTTTTGTTTCATACCAACATCTTAGCTAATAGTTACTGCAATCACTTTCATCATGGCTGTGTATTAGCAGAAGTATTAGCTTTGCATACCTTGCATCAATCCCTGAATATTTTTAGTAATAATGCGAACGCCTCAGAGTGGCCTCTTTCTTTCTTTCTTTCTTTCTTTCGCAAAGTGAATGCCTTAATAGGAGATGTTAGGAAGATTTTTTTTTAGTGGATTGAACTCTTCTCAGCGAATAACGTATTGAATTGGGAGCTAAGATGCTGAACACATACTTGCAGTTTTCCCACTAGTTGTGTAGAAATCCTCATCCAAGGGTTTTTTGGGGATAGCCAGTGCTACTCTATGCTTTTTTTTCCCTATAGCTTACCAGCTTCATAATATAGCAGCAATGATGTTGAAATTGCAATAAAGTCCATCCATTTGCTTGATTCAGCATCAGAAAAGCTTATCATTGAGAGCATTGATCGTCTGTACTTCACTGTTGTTGTGTTTTGTGGTCTGATACATTACTTCATATATCACATGAGCAGAAATAGCACTTAGGGAAAAAAAATCAAGTTCTCAGAGAGTAAATTTTCTGATGAGGAGAAATACTGTGCAAGCAAGTCTACTATTGTGTTACCCACAAAGCTATAAGAAATTAAGCACTTCAATATAACTTTGAGAGAACATTTATAAGCTGCTAGTCAAAAAGTAAAAATCCAGGAACTTCTTTGCTAAGGAACTACTTTGAAAAACATAAAATAAAGAGGTAATGGTCTATGATGTGCACCATACTAAATATTAGTGCATTATGAATACCTAACCTGGCTCTGGCACACAAAACCTACAGTCATTCTAAAAGGAGAGTCCAAGTCTAGATGTTCTTCCACAGTTCTTAGCCTGTATGTGTTAAATGCTTCTGCTATGTTACTGACTACTCTAAAATGTCTCCTGTTAAAAAATCTGTTTTACCAAGGATGGTAGTTCTCTTCTAGATTAGCTGCTTATGATACAGTAATATTTTTACCTCGCATTTCTCAGTCTATTGGTTGAGATGCCCTGCCAAATGCCCTGCTGGATCTCACCTTCTACTGGATCCAGCTATTACAAAAATCCTGGGTTAGCCTTTAGTACTATTTACATGTTTTGAATTATTAGTTAACTCACTATCTTTTTCTTAATTTAAGGTATAAATAGAGTGTATATGTATAAACAGCGTGCCTAAAAAGTACCTGTTTTACTCTACTGCTATGTCTTTATAATGGGGTGATTTTTTTTTTACAAGCATGGAGGATAATTTCAGTTTTGGCAATGACTGGCAATACAGGCACTTAATGTTCTGAGGTAAATTGAAAATAGAGATCCTCTTGATGAACCTTTCTATCTATCTGCTTTGCCCTAAAACTTTTGTGGGCTACAGTCACAGTGGATGTATTATACTGAGAGAGTCGACTTACTGCAGGTGACAAGGGGTCAGGGGGAAGGTGACGGAGGGCAGAATGCGGCCAGGCTTTGAATTTAGGTGGGCTTACGCTGACCACAAGCTTTTCTGAGGAATCTTTGTGAGAAATATCTCAAAGAAGATGTTTACCGCTAACCTTGAAAGATGAATCTCAAAGAGGCTCAATTCTTCCCCATGTTGTGCATGTTTATATGTGCCTATTGAGTAGATTATCATTCCAGTCGTGGGAAAACAAGGATTGCTAGTCAACATGTCTTTTAAAAGATATGAAGCTGTAGCTTACATATCCTAATGTCTAAAAATTGAAGAGATATGCAGTTCACCTAATTAAAAATTCAAAGGGAAACACATGTATTTTGTGGTATTTCTTGTTTTGTAGGTCTTCTTTTTTTTTTTTTCCTTCTTTTTAGCAATATTATTTAAGTTTTATAGAAGCCTGACTCTGTACAGAGTCAAAAGCAAACTAATTTGGTTATTAGCTTGTGCATGAAGCGATCCCACTCTACTCATTCAGAAAATAGGAATTAAGTTGATTTGACAGCCCTCCAATTTTGCTTTCAATGCTATTGATTCCTTTCATCAAGTCTGTGCTGTTCTGTGCTTGATCTTGCAAAAGGGACTGATGGGCACACTCACTCTAATCACATTTCATTGTCCATTCACTGCATGTAATAATAAATTTGACTATCCAGATCAATTTTAGCCCAATTTCCTCTCACAGGATGCAATTCAATGATTTCTTTCTATTTTTCCTTTAAGGACCATCTTTTGATCCATATAGGGTTGTTTTTTTTCCTGACCCAAAAAATATAGACTAAAAGAAGCTTTTACGGCTTTCTATTTTACTTGTAATCTGTTCTGGTAAGACTATGCTTGGTTTTGATAGGCCTGAGATTTTGATAGGCCTGAGATGATGTATAATGAGGGTGATTTTCATAATGGCTTTCAAAGCACTTACTGTGTTCATAAGGCCTTCTTGAGTGAACTGCTTAAATACAAATAGTTCCATGTAGTGTAGTGTTTAATATAACTGCATAATTTTGCCAATGAGAGTTGCAATGTATCTCAATATTTTCTGTAATGACCTTATAACAGGATCATTATGTAACAGAGAACTTTGTAGATGAGGTTAATGTACTTTTTGTATTTTTTTCCCATAGAAATTAGAGATGACAAAGATCTAATAGGTCAACTAGTCCATTCCCTGCTGGTGATTTTATTATGTTATTCATCAGTTCAAAAGGCCATTTTACTTTGCAAATTTGTACTACAGAAATATCAGTACTAGACTTGCCTATATTGCAGGTTTTGCTAGTGAATGTGAAGTAAACCATAAAGCTTTTACTTATTTCTCTTGTGCAAAAAGGTGTATAAATTCAGTTGTAAGTGAGAAGGGAGATTAATTCAAGGCAAAGGGCTCTTATTGTTGTAGTTTAATATCATGTTGATACTTAAAGCATTAAAGAAAATAACACTTCCGTGGAGCTTGAAGAGTTGATCTAGGATTAAAGACGTGAGATTTACAACTAAGCTTCATTTAGTTTATAATTAAATAATAGTTACGTGATGCACAAATGTTTAGGAACTAAGTTCATTAATACAGTTGTTTAGTGAAATCCAATTAAATATATGAATTGTAAGTACATGTCTGTAGGAATGGAAACTCTTAGGCAGGTGTTCTTAGTGAGTTATGTTATACCTAAAACCCAATATGATTGCAAATGCACACAGAGATGTATACAAAATCTTGCAGGAGTAGAATCTATGTTCTTATTTCCTGCCAAGTATAAATCACTGTGTTATGAAAAGAGAAAAATAACTTTGGAACGAGAAAATATACTTCCTTATTTCCAGCTAGAAATGAATAAAGTTCAGGGAAAATTAATACATCTAGCATGATACAACCTCAATAAATAAAAATATTTTGAGTTTTGCAGGTGTTATGTCTTTTTCTCTAGAGCAAGGATTTAAGTCTTTAAATCATCTCATCATTTGTAATATATAGATATGGAAGGTTTCCTTTTTTTAATATAGATTTTAATCAATTATTTCTTAGCATAGGAAAAAAATAATACACAAATTTAAAATGCTTTCATGCACTCTGTTTTCATTCTTCTTTTTCCATAAGAAAATATTTGTGGAACATTCCCTTGTGCTTTAACTTCCTTTGTTTTGACGAATGATTTTTTTTTTTTTGTATTTATGTTATAAATTTGATTTGGACCGCTGGCTTGAACTTGAATTCTTCCTATTGTAATTTCCATTTTTTCTTCTGAAATAAATACTGTACTTAGCTGTTCTAGAAATAAAGCTCATACTGGATAGTACAATTTGTTAGTCAAAATAAAACTATAATCAGGAAGGCCTGATATTTTACCAGTGATAAGTACTAATTATGAGAAGTATTAATTATGATTATGATGTGACATTATCTGAACTTAGACCATAGGAACTTTGAAGACTCATCCTCTTCAGTACTCAAAATATAAGGAAAAAAATGTTCATTGTAAATGATCCCTCTTAAAAAGTTATACGTCTTTTCATTAGAGTTGGACAGAAAGGGTACAAATTAAAGCAGAACCCAAAATATTTTTGATTAGAAAATAACTTTTAGGAAAACTTGGGACTTTTTCTTCTGTGTTATACCTGTATTATTTTCACCAAAAAAGAAGAAAAATAGAAAGAAAAAGAAAGTAAATTGCATTAATAGTACTTTAGTAGTAGTGTCTTGGGGTTTTGCAGTGCTACTTGTCTGGGAAAGTACATTTATTTTGACAGAGTACTTAACAGTATTCACTAAGATACAACGAAAGCTAAAGCTATAATGAAACCAGCTTGGCAAGTCTATCTGAGAATGAGCTTCTTTCTCTGAGCTTAACTCTATTTCAGTGTTCCATTTATCTCTCTACTAAATGTAGGCACCCTTCATGGTCTGACAGATACTCTATCCTTGCCAGGTAGCTGCTGCTTTTAGGCATTAGCTGCCAAAACAATTCAGAGATTAATGGGAAAACATCCATAAATTACGGTACAACCTCTCCACTTTCACAGAAAAGGCAAGATCTTTGGGATGTTTAAATGCTGTAAAATGTCTTAATTTGTTCAGACACTTCCATGATTATTAAAACAGACAGATGCAGAATACACAGACCACAGGCATCTAAATTGGCTTTGAGGGGAATTATTACATGAAGATGAAAAAAATATTCCCAGAGAATAAATTAGCATGACATTTTATTGTAATTTCAACAAAAGATTAGCAAATGCATATCTTAAATGGTCTCAAAATCCTTCCAGGAGATCCACATAATGAACAACACAGCCAAGGCAAGAAGAGAGAATATCACTTTGTTGACTTGTAGACATTCCCTGGGTAAGACAAAACTTGTCACCTGGAATAAACCATTAAATGTATTGTTTTCCTCGAAGCTTTAATTACAGTTGGCATTCCTGAATCCCTCTAGTGCTGGAGGTAGCCAACCTTTATGACACTGAAAGGAAAGAAAGCAGCAGTGGGCATAGAAGATTGTTTTCCAAGTGGTTCTAAAATGCTTCAGTGGGGGAAAAAAGTAATATCACATAGTTTACACATCTAGATCCAGCTTCCCTTGGACTTATACTCTGTGTGCTTGTAACATAGCCCAGATCCAAAGTGTCAGTGTGGTTCACCCTGACTCACATCCAATCTCCATCAGGGTCTAGTTGCAAACAGTGGACCTCTCCAAAGGTCATTTTGTGTGGTTCACATGGGAATTTGCTAATGATATCGTTATCTGTATCTCTTTTTTTTGTAAAACAAATAAGAACAGGTGCCATAACATTTACACTTCATAATTAACTACACACAGACAGTACACATGCTTGTAATGTCACATCAGCCCCTTAAGATGGGACTGTATTGTCATCTAGACCAACATTATAGCTGGGAACTTCCAAAAGAGTAAGGACTTGTTTCCTGCAGCTTCTACCTTGCCAGCTCATCCTTAGTTGTGTGCTTCATTCTCCATGTTTTCCTTCTGCTCCTGCCCCCACAACTTTCTTTGGCATTGCTGCTCTGGTTTTTGGCAAAAGCTTCAATGGTGAGGATGCAATGCCTTTTGACACAGGTGTATGATAAAATATGGTAGATACCCTAGACTGATATTTAGATTTATTCATTTTATTCAAATATACTATTTCAATTTTGGTGGTTGAGCCTTTTTTCTGGTGAAAGTCTGTCACAGTTCCTTTCAAAGGCTGAATTTGATCATGCTCAACCCCAGTAAAATCAGACTGCCCTCTGTGGAGTTCAGACAGTAGCTGTATCCTTTAATTCCAGTACTGTCAGTGTATAAGATCTGTAACTGGCAGTGGCCTATGCTGAATTTCAGAGCTATAATGTAAATATGCCTCAGTAAGGTGAATCTAGTTTTATGTCTTTAGCTGATCATACTGCCGTGGAAAGAGCAATCTGTTTAAAAATAAAGTAATGGCTTATAATCTAGCTGCTTTTACTGTCTGAACAGGTAATTATTTTCCTTGACCATATTCAAGGAACACTGGCTAATTCAAAAGAACCAGACATTGGTGAGTTGAGAGGAAAACCGAAAACTTCTCCTGAATTTTAAGGAGAGGTTAGGAAATAACAGAGAGGAAGGATGTGCAAAGATTTGGGTCTTTGTGGAAGCCCTAGGGAATCCCAAGAAGGAAGGGCTTATAAAAGCCTACAGAATAGCATTGGAAACAAATGTCCTCCTCTGTTAATTTAGTTTATGAAGGAAAATACATTGTAAGTCCCATAAATGTGAATAAATAAAATATATAAATTGCTATCTAGAATGGAAAGAACTCAGTGACTTTGCAAATCACAGTTTGGGGATAGAATTAGGAAATATTTCTATTTTTTCATTTTGTTTAAAGTTCAAGAAAATCTTTTTTTTTTTTTCACCTTTGACCTAGCTTGCGTAAAAAGTGTATATTAGCTTAAGCAAGTCATATCACAATGATGAAAATTAGGGTAAATTTTAGGAAGCATCTGAACAGTGCTTGGTATCCTATTATATTTCTCAAAATATCTGAATATCTGAAAGGAAGAAAAAAGATCTAATGTATAGAGCATTAAGCTGTACAGTCCAGTTTTGGAAGATATAACAAAATTATGTAGCAGTGTCTGGTGACCTTAGTTATTTTTTAATTAATCCCTGCCAAGATGCTTTAGGGAACATTGTATTCACTGTTAACATGCTGTTAACCCAGGCTGAGGTTACTGAGTAAAGTGATGGTGTGGTTAGACTTGGGTTTGCAGCAGCCAAGCTACCATGTGATGCAACTCGCTGAGGAGGGTCTCCTTCACAGATACTTGATCTCAGTGTAGAAGGGACTGTCTACAGAAGTGACAAAACAGCATCTCTCTTCATGGGGTGGCCCTGACATACCACTGCACCACACAGTTGCCCAGCTCTCAAACTCCTATTTAGCAAAGTATCAGGAAAAGTAATGGGTTTCCAAAAATCAAAAGAGTACATCGAAGCCAAAGAAAGAACAAGTGCATCACATTACCTTGTTGAGTATTTCAGGATGGTGTGTAGAAAAAATATTTTTGAAGGCAGGTTCATCTACAATTGGAGAATCATCTATCACAATACTAGCAGTTTTAATATTCAGACTCCCAGCGCTTGTGGCTTTTAAATGAGAAATGCTTCATTGAAGATTGTAGCTGTATTTTATCAACTACTATCTTGGCAAAATTAATTCATACAATGTGTTTTAGTGTGATTCTTAATCTATAAGAATATCTGTCCTTGTCCTTTCCTCAATTTTTTTATAGCCTACTTCATTCTAGATCCATGACCTATGATCTTTAATAGACTTTCTGACAATAATAATTAGGATAGTGGAAGTGCAGTATCAAATTATCAATAACCTCCTTTCCTGAGATAACACTAATGAATCATCATCCAATAGGGGTATTCTACTTAAAACATTGATCCTTAACTGACTTACATTTTGCACAACAAAAAAACCCTGCATCTGCCTTTTTGCTATTATTGTCGACGTTTTTAAAATATTGAGTGTTTTCAGATTTCTTGTTTCTTTCTGAAAGCTACAAAGGAAAATTATATCCTTGCACAGTCTTTTATTTATTCTTTTGTTTGCTTTATTTCTATACTCACATTTTCTTGGTTTCAAAATCTTGATACAAAGCATTTAAAATGTAGCTTTAATAAGCATAAAGGAAATTCCCATAATAAACTCTTCCAGGAAATGCATGAGATTTCTACAATTCTCATTATATTGTGGGAACAAATGGACCTTTAGACCACATTGAAAACCTTGATTAAAAAAGCATGACTCAAATAGACTACTTAAGGATTATTGACATTTAATTTTGCATTTGATATTAACTATCTAAGCCAACATCAGGAGAAACCAAGTATTGCATTACTCTAAGTATTTTTCAGAGAAAGAAGAGATTTCACCACTGAAACTCTTGTCATTTTGAACATCTCAATTGGCATATTTTAAGAGTCTTTTAAACCTTGATACATAATCAAAATTGTAATGAAATATTCTGCTTTGAGTGCCAAATGAAATATGTAGAAACCTGTTTTCATTTCACTGTCTTTGCTGCTATCACAGACTTGAGAAATTCTCATTTTAAACAAATTTGTTCTCAGCTTAAAACCTTCACAGGATACTTATTGGGGATACTAACTTACTACATAAGACCCAGATAAGCACCTATTTTGGCATTTGCTTAAATCTGCATTTGCTGCAGCAAAATAAGGCCCATGTCCTTACAGATTTAGCGGAGCAAACCCTCATGAGTTTGCTGGAACTCACTGACTCCCATCTGACACTCCAGCTAGTGCTTTTTGTCCTGCTCTGTAGGGTTGTGTGGCAGCATACTTCCCTTTGAAAGCCCCTCCGCATATCACCACTTCCTCCACGGCCAAGAATTTAACGAGTGCCGCAAAATAATTACTGTCAGTCGCTGCCTGTTCGTGATCCTCTCTGCAGTCCTCTCGCTAAAGTATGCCATGTGGGAGCATGCACTTGAGTACTACAAAGGCAGAGAGCGGATGCACCGATGTGCCGGAGGCCCTTTCTGCCGCCTGTAAATCTCTGTCAAACAAAAAAGTTAAAAAAAAAACCCTTTTGGATGTTGATCCATCAGCTCTATTGCAGAGAAGGAGATTACTGATAATCTGGTTGGGCTCATCCAGTCGCACCATTCCCATTCCCAGGAACAGAGCTGCATGGAGGGAAATTGAGCCAGGCTTCTTCTGTTACGAGACTGGCAACAGATGCTCCATGGGATGGCTCACCTGCTAAATCTTCCGGTAAAGGAAGGAGTTTGTTTCTGGAAGTAACGAGTAGCTAGACAGGCTTCAAGAGCTGTACTTGAACTCATGCTCTATCCACTCTGCAGACCTTCCTTAAGGTTTGGAAAACAAAAGTCTCAGGGTCTGTGTCAGGAGTTGCTCTCCAGGGAGAAGTTTTAAAAATAAATCAGTCTTTCTTGGGTCCTGTTCAGGGTCAGTGTAATGCTATATCCTGAGCACTGCAAAGAGGGAGGTGGCTGCAGAGAAAGGGAGCCTTTATACAAGTCAGTTTTCCTTAAAAATGACTTTAGAGCCTACTACCTTAAAACAAGATATTCCCAAGTAGCATATTGAAAAGTACAAAGATAACAGCTTATTCTCAAAACCATATGGTAGGGTTTTCAATCCATATTAGCAGCTGAGGAGGGGAAATCATGTGGAAGAATCTGACAGGTTAAGTAAAGCAAACTAAATCCGTTGCACTTAACTGTACTTTAAAGAGCACTTGGTGCTGGCTCACTGGTTTGCGGTGGGAAGGTGGGCTGCCTGCTGACATTGGTAATAAATGGCACCGCGCGTTTCATGAGTGATGAGATTAATAATGCAAGAGCTGACTTCAGGAGGCTTAGCAGCTTTACCTGAGGGGATACTTGTCCTAGATATTGAACCAAGTCAGCATTGGCAATTCTATTATTTTTGTGACTATTTATATTATTGAAAGAAGCCTTTGTTAAAGCAAATTGGTATTTACAAAGTAGAGACTGGTTTTAACTAGAAGGGTACATACTGATTTTTCATTTTCTCTTAAATTTATCTAGGAATATGAGAGAGTAAGATCTATGGCCTTGCTTAAGCACTCTGAAGGGGTCCCATGCTCATAAGTGGAAACCACCTTGAGCCTAATGCTTTTGTTTATATAGTATTTTTATCAAGGACAAGAAAAATATCAAAGTTGCTTGCTAAATTCCTTTTGTATTCTCTACAGTGAAATCATTTATGCAGTAAAAGCATTTCTTTGAAGATTGCTGGAATGTATATAAAGTAGCAAACAAATAACAGGGAACAGTCACTTTCACTACTCATTCTTGCACCTTCCTCCTTGTGTGTGTTTATACTGGTGTATAAACATGTATTTTGCTATGTGTTAGACGCCTTGGGACAGGCTGTCGTGAGGTAGATCAAATAATACTCTGAGTAATATACTACTCATGTACATCATTTTCATTTAAAAAAGTCTGTGCTCTTTTTAAGATTTGGGTTCAACATTGATTCACTTGAACCACGGTAAAGAGTGAGCATTTACCCCATAGTCCTCCAGTAATGTTTGCCTTCAGCAGACCTTTTATTCACAATGGTAGTGGGTGAAATGCATCAAGGCTGAGAGGCATCTTCCATCTCTTTATGTGGAGAAATAAACGTAAGAGTGAGAATACTCTTCAATATTAATCTGAGATTTGTTCTGTAGGAAAAAAAACGCAAGGCCTTGAAAACTTTCACAAATGACTATAGGTTAGCATTCCAGTTTGAAAACTAGTTTACAATTTATGCCTCTGTTGCTTATCACACAAAATATATCCTGAGCCAAAATGATGTAAGCGTTGACTGTAGATTCCAGTTACCCACAACAGCATGTAATGTGCATACTCTTGTACTTCTATGTAATGCATATAATGATGATACATGTGATACTGATATATGATATACATATTGTTCCAATATGCAAAGTGATGGAATAAAGGTAGTCTATTATTTACAATATCTTAGCAATTGTGCTTACAATTTCAAAATCAGATCCCAAGAAAGCAAAGAACTTGGAAGGATATTAAGTAAAATGAAAAAGAGACTGGGAGATGCTGTTGATTTTATTTGAAAGAAAAGTTGTTATTAACAGAACAAGCATGAATAGCTTATTTTATTCTGCTGAATATGTTGCTAATGCTGTATGTAAATATGTAAAAGTCCTGGAAATAATCTGTGTACATAGCCATCCAGTGTAAACAAATATGCAAATTATGAAAGACTGTGTATTTTGGAGGAACATTGTTATTGGGATTCTTACATGGGACTGTGCCCTCACATTGGGTTTCCCCATTCTATGATACTTCTCTTTCTAAAACAGAATATCTCTGGGCTGCAAACCAACTCTGTTTCGCAATATTTTATCAGTGACAAAAAATGCAGATTCCCAATACAAGGAGATGTGATAGGAAATTAGCAATTAAAGATGCATTTCAGTTGCAATTTCATATCAATTTGAGGCAAAAAGAAGTAAAATATTTAATTTCAGGTTAAACGAAACCACAGATTAATCAAATACTGCAAAGGAAATGGTCAGGAAGCACAAAGAAAACGTTCTCAGTGCATCACTTCATAATAATACTTCTTTTTTAATGTATCTACATCCTAAGTATAACTTTAAGGAGGAAAAAGTATTTTTCTTTCAACTAACAACTAAGAAAACAAACTGCACAGCTATTGCTGGACTCATGTAATATTCCTGAGAGATGTGTATATGTGTGCACAGCTGCACAGACACAGAGACCATATGCCTGTATATAAACATTAGATATCAGTACATGTGTGTATGCGTGTGTGAATATTTTATAATGTGTTGGCAGGTATGCAGAAAAACCTGAATATAAATTAGACCTTTTTTCTTCACTTTTTTCAGCTTTACTGAACAACTCCATGGTTTAGATTAGAAGTAAAATGAGACTGCTTGGTTCTGCTTTCAGAAACAACGAGATTAATGTTGAGTTTTATACTGAAATAGGTTCAATACAGCTTTTTCCAAACCACAGTCTCTGTCTACAAGTTAGATTGCTACTGAGCCGCCAAGCTGACCTCATTCTCCACTATGCTATTAAAACTTAAATATTCTGATTTTGTAGCAGAAGTCTTTGTCTAAGTGAAGGATTACATCTTTCCAGAACATCGGTTTTGTATGATTCAGGGTGATTGCATTTTTTTTCCCTATTAGCCTTCAAAACAGTTGAAACATCAATTAAAATGTTGACCCTGACCCTCTTCTTTCCTTCCATTTCCCTTTCAATTTTCTACTACTGTTTATTTCTGTTTCTTTTCTGTAATTTTAGACACGTGTTCCTTCTTGAAGGAACATTGCTTGCATCCATATTCACTTTTGCAATATCCAATTCTGCACCCTGGGCAGAGTATAGGCACCATGGCTTACCTATATCATCCATACAGATCTTTAGTCAAGTTTTTTAATTTGCTCTTCAGAGACCACCTTTAGAAGTAAGAGAACATTTTATTTAAGGCAATAACTATGTGCTTATTTAAGCAGTGTGCTACCCATAGAAGAGTGCTTCCAGTGTGGGGACTGAAAGATGTGGCCAGGGAACAGGCAAATGGAAAATTTCTGGGCAAAGCATTAGATGGCTGAATACAGCCATATGAGCCAGCTGATATGCTTAAGAGGCACAATTAATAATTTTCCTTGCTTTCAAAGTGTGTCTATTACTATTTTATCTGCATTGTCGAAGTAGGTAGATGTCCAAAAGAGAGTCCCACTCCTACCTGGAAGTGTTCAGTCGAACAAGGACACAGCAACAAAATAATACCTAGCATTCATACCCCATAAATTCAAGTTCAAGTACCCCATAAATTCAAGAAAATACAGAAACACTTTTCCTCCTTGTAGCACCTGCTGTTCCTACTGAAGACTACCCAAAAACTGCTTGAATATTTTGGTACCCTCCTGGCGTGAGCAGCTCATGCTCATGATGAGAGCATGGCCAGACCTCCAGCTGGGAGGAGGCTGGGAATGTAGCAAGGGATGAGTGTTTGTTTGCAAGTTTAACAACGACCTTAGCTGGCTTCCGTTGCCCAGCCAATTCAGGCAACACAAATTGCATTTCCTCCAGCAGAGCATAGAATTAAGTTCTTCAAAGGTAGACCTAAGTCTCAGAGAGCTGCAAGACTTCTTATGAACATGAAAACATAAGAGATTTCTTCTAAACAAATGTTTATTTAAATTAATTAGTAATGCTATCAAATGTGTGAATGAATATCAGATTAATGTACCTCTAATTATGTGTTTTAGAAATCTGCCAATTTAGTTGAAAATAATCTTTCAAGAAGTATTTGGTTACTGATTTTTAGCAGGAATTTTAGCAGGAATCAGAAGTCTTATTTTATGCTAATTATTTTGGATGTGGTTTTTGAAATTTTTTAAGTATTTTTTCCTACAATTTTATTAGATTCCAAATAAAGAGCTAAGTAGTATTTCTGTCTTTCAAAACTTAACTAGGACAAAGAAAATAAGAGAGTAAATTTCATTGATCTACCTCTACTATGTGCTAAAGTAAAACTTCTTGCTAGAAAGGCAGGCAATACATGCTACTTGCTTGTAACTGGACAAATCCAGTTGTTTTTATAGAATATCTCATGATATTAAGTCAGTAATCTTCAGATAAAAATCCTGGTTTCCAAGAAGGACCATGCATATTTGCATTTTTATCTCAAATTAATCAATACTTCCTTATGGAGACTTGAGATTGGTGGTCAAGCAGTGGCTGTGCTTGAAAGAGTTTGCTGAGCTGTTTCTATGACCTGGGCTAATGCCCTGTTGTATTCAGCCTTGGGGCTTTGAGTATTCTGAAAGCTTTAATTTCAGGGAAATTCAGCTCCATTTTCACTTACTATTTGTTTCTGCAGCATTTATGCTCTTCTCTCTAGCTCAGAATTAGCCTTCTTATCCTGACTGTGGCTTTCCTATGGCTATCGGTTCAGGAATCGCTCACATTAGGATGTATGTCCTTCTCCCTATGCATTTGGGTGACGCTCAGCAGAACGGATGCCTTCTCTTCCTGACGCTGCCCCAGAGGCTGTAGTTTCTGCCTTCGCTATATGCCAGTGCTATACTGCCTGCATAACTAGGTCAGCCACTTTCCAGCACTCACTCTTGCATATACTCTAGTACTCACAGAGCTCCGGGGAGGGGTTTGAAATAACCTCTGCTCCTTTGACCCAAACCTGCAGTCAGGTTTGATGGCAGGCAGTGTATTTTCTTTCAGCAGAAGAGGGAAGGTTTTACATTCCTCTACACGCTCCCTGCCATGTGAGTGAAGCATGGGATGACTCAAATACACAAGTCCAGCCACCAGTACCAAGATAAGCAAGGCTCTGAGCTGCTTCTAAAGCAGGCTGGCAGGTTGATGGAGCTCTTGTGAATTAGGACAATCTGTTACAGAAAGTGGACACCGCATAATTAAGAAATCTTTTTTCTCTCACTCTGTCTTTTTTTCTTTTTGATTTTTTTTTCCCTTTTCCCTCCCCCTCCATCTCTGCTTTTACATTCATTTCTGTGCTGCAGGTCTGTGCGGTATGGCAAGTATCAATGAAAATGCAGGGTCCACCTGGTGCTGTCAGTTGCAAGTAATGACTGTTTAGCATGTGCATTAAATTAGGCAATTAACTATTTGAATGTATTTGTGGAGATAGTTGGGCTGCATTTTATTATAATGCCTAGCTTGCTCCAAAAGGTTTCAGTTTACTTGAATTAAAGCTGCTCTGACTCTCTATAACCATCATCCTGCATCTGCTGATGTGCAAGTCTCCTGGAAAGGCTGTGTTGTGGCTTGGAAAGCTATTAGAGGAATGTTTATAGGAAATCATAAAGCAAAGCTCATGCAAACCCCCTTAAGTGCTTGCCTCTGCTGCTTCTGCTCCAGTAGTTATGGATTGAGCCTTGCTCACAATTAAAATATAGGCTAAAATTACATTAATTTACTCACAAGCATTTAAAAACAGGCAATCAGGCTAAAGTCAGGTTAGTCAAATTGTGCTCCCCACATTTAAATTTAAAGTTGCTTGCAGGAGACCGTCAGTGCCAGAGAAATAAAGACACATGATGTGGAGGAGGAGGAAGACTAATGCAAGGTTTCCAAAGAAAGATTCAAGGCCTGATTTGCTTCTGTTACAAGTGGCAGCTTTCCATTTGTGTCAGCTTCCTCAAAAAGTGGGGGACAATAGAGCCTGCCTCAAAGCGCTAGAGAAGACTGAATAAAATCCAAAATCTATCATAAGTTCTTTGACTAATGCAATAACAAACAAAGCTATTATTTTTATTCTTCGCAAATAACTTAAAAAGTGTTCCTCCTCTTAAAACTTTAAAGCTCCTGGCAGAAGAACATCCAAGCGCAGAAGCACAATTTTTCTAATTCTTTTCTGGAAGCTGAGAGGATCACTCTCTAATAATTAAACATTTTCTGAAATCAACCAGTAATATAACTTTAATGATGTGGTTAAATTTTAAATAGAGCAGATGTGTCCTGACATTTATTGGAACCATTGTACTTTTGCAGAGCATTTAGTTATTAACTGCAATTTGATTATGATTTGCACATGCATGAGCCAACAACATTTTTATGTTTCTAAAGAAAGAAAATTGCACCTGAAACCCAGCACATGCCTCATATTTTGCATTTCCTTTTCATTTTCAGTTTTATGATTTTTAGTTTAACATTTCCAGGAGATCCTTAAATATTTCATTCTTTTTAATAAATTTACCCTGAAAACACAGAAAATTCTGGAGAAGGTGTAAAGAGTTTTGCCAGAATCAGACACTTTTGAACCATCCATTTCCTAATTTGAGTTCACAGCCAATTACCTAGTCAGCCTTATGAGGGCTCAATTTTGGTCTCATTTACAGCTGTGAGCAGTACAATGGAACAGCTTTGCATTCGTATCATGCAATGATGCTTTTATGCTGATAGCTTTGCTGAAGCAAAGGATTCAAAGTAGAACCCACCACAACGTGAGTTGCTCTCATGGAGCTCATGGACAGCTCATGGAGCAATCCATGCTCTCTAAGAAGAGTGTAGATTCAGATGTTGTCATTCTCATGTACCTGTTCCTAATAGTCACATTCATTCCCTTTCATACCAAAACACGGAGTTGGACTATTGGAAGAAAACAGCTATCCATTAGGGAATCGAAGGAATGCAATTCTGCATTTGTAATGATCAACAGTTTAATGCTCAGTCATCATCGAGGACTGTCAGTGGTAGTGCTCATATCTAGTATATGGATACTACAATTGACTTTTGTTCCTAAAATCTTCAACTTCTAAGTCTCCTTTGACATCCCTCCTTAATACTGATTTTCTATGACATACAGCTAAGGAGTTTTCTTTCTTTACTTGACGATCAGGTTGCTTCCTGACTCCTTCCTGATTCCTTGTAGTGAATATGGCAAATAAATTTAGTTGTTCCAGGACTCTTATGTTTTTCCCTCTCAGTATGCTATTTACTAGACTAAACAAACCCAATCTTTCAGCCTTTTTGTTTGCTGTGTTTTCTAAACATTTTATCATTTTTATTGCTGTTCTCTGGACTTTCTCCAGTTTGGCTAGGGTAGTGCTGAAAACTAAGCAGTTCTCCTGCTAAGGTCTCACCAATAGCAATGGAATAATTACTTATTCCCCAAGACACTCCTATCAATATGTCCTAACATAAGATCTCTTTTTTTCCTTTGCAAAAATATCAGCATATTGGATCAGCTATTCATCTAGCTTCTTCTCTGCAACACTGCTCGATATTTCCTCTATATTTCTGCATTTGATTTCTTTTTCCTAGGAATAGTACTTGACCTAATTGAATTCTGGCTTAAAGATTTTAATTCTCCATGTAACTTGAGGATAACTACAAATCTCTGAATTGTACGTGAAAATACAGACCATAGAACTGAGTCCAGAACAGAGACCTGCAGAATCCTAGTTGAATTTCCTTCAAGTTTTTCAGAAAAATAATGAGAAATTTTCTCAAATTATGATTTCACTTCTAAGATTTTTTCATTCAATTTCACTTCTTTTTTTACATTTATGGTTGAAAATGAAAAGATGGAACTTTTAAATTAAAGTGTTTCTACATGTTTATATATATATATATCTAAAATGAACGATTGCATTTGTTTTGTGTGTTATTTCTGTAGAAAAGAATTTCAGAATCTTTGAGCAGAATTTAAAATTCACATACTATTATTTTGAGTACATACAGGATTTCAGAATTACTAAAACTAGATATGATTCCTATGATTCCTAGGACAGGACAAATGAAGTTTATTGGTTTATAAAACTGGACAGATTGGAATTTGAGATGGTTGGATAATTATTTTCATTGCTGTGTCAGATTGAGGCCTTATTCTGCAAAACCCATGAGAATAGTGTTAGGATACAGATCTTTTCCTTTTTATGTTCGGTAATTCAGATCTAGCCAAAATTTGTAACAATAAACATATCTATGCTAATGTTGCAGAAGAAATTAGTTTCTTTTGGTGAACACGGGGTATTGTTTACACAGCCTCAAAAGCAGCTTCCCACACAATCCTCTGAAAGCCTAGGAACTGCCCTCCTATTGGGTGGTGTAATCAGTCAGACCGCAGTCGTCTGTTTAAATTTCCACTTTCTCAAACAGGAAGATACGGCAAATAGGACTGGATTGTGGGCTGTAGATATACTGGAACATTAGGCCACAAAATATTCATTTAAGAAAGATATTTCATGATGTTAGAGACTCCTATTGACTTTTCCCTCTATTTTGGTTCATTCAAAGGAATTCTGTTTTCTTTTTTTATTACATAAGTTACAGCCCCGTAACAACCTTCACCATCAACAGCATGGTCACTAATCAGCTATATGCAGAAATATCCCAAATTCTTTAGTGTAGCACAGAATTGGGAGGTCGTGATGTCTCTAGTTAAAGGCAAATTCTTGATTGCTCTTGGTAGAGCCTCTCTTAATCCCACCTATTTGTGAATTATAGAAAGTAAATGGACAATTATAAACTCTTCGGATTATCATGATTTATCTTCCTTGTTTTGAGCATTCTGTGATTGTGTTTATAACTGAAGAGGCAGTAGGTAGCTTTACATAATTACTACCGTCTAGGAAAGATGGAAAATTCTCTGCATTTACTATCAGCAAACTATGTATAATAAAACTGTTTGGGGTCCTATGAGCAGAATTTGTGACAGAATACCAAATAGGAGGAGTATCAAACAACATTGCTTTTGCTGTAGTGTATACCATTTGTTGAGTATATACTGAATATCAAACAACTGTAAATTCAGCAGAGAAAAAAAAGTAGGACTAGTGATTTAGGTTACTGTCTTTAACAAGGTCAGAAATTCTATAAAACGTTTAATTAGATCACAATATTTTTTGGCATAGCTTGATCTGTCAGAACATGACAGATACTTTCAAAATGGCTGTTGGCATCTCTCTTGTTTTCAGTGAATACAGTGCTGCTTTTAAAAAATGAATGAGTGTTTTTACTCTATGTTTATGCTCAGCAATAGAGGAGGAACATTTGAAGAGGTATTTGTCAGGAGGCTGCCTGCTTTGGGAGTGTGGAGGCTCTGGCAAAGCAACTGAAACCCCAACAGGGATACCCACTCTCTCACACTAAAATCAGTTGTTAGCACTGATTGCTTTGTTCTGCACGCTCTTTCCCATGACTCTCCTTCTTACATATTCCTTTCTAAAAGTTATAGACTTTCAAGATTATAGGAATTTCTTGGAGTACTTTCCTTTCTATATTCTCCCCATATTTATGAGCTTTTGAAGCTCTTGTGGTTTGCATAGGGCTTACTACTTGCTTCCTGTCTATCCCTGCCTGAATTCCACTCTGCAGCCTTGAAATGCTGAGTCCGCTGCAGTCAATTTAATGGCCAGATAAATGTCAGAAACACTGGAGTTTAGCTTTTCAGTAGGAGGAAACCAAACGAAAAGCTTGGCTGTAATGAAAAAGCCATATTATTCAAACACAATCTTTTGCAATGACAGCAAAAGGATAAGAAAGCTAGCTGGGATTTCCACTTAGAGTAGTATAACAGGATTGTTGAAATTACTGACACTGAATTAATAGGTTACAACAAAGATTTAGTGCAACTTGGTGAAAAACTCCCTTACTATTAAATATGTCGATGCTTCTGTAAAAGCAAGTTGCCAGAGCAGTTGAAGTATCTTCTAATAAGAATATTGAAGTTTATTTAACTCAGCTTAAAGGTGGATCAGTCCACTGATGTTTCAGACTCTGGCATGGTTATGTTGCCTATGCCCTTGAAAAGAAGATGACTGCATTGAAATTGATATCCTTTATTTTACTAGTGTGATGTTCCAGTGATGCTATGGACTCATTTTTGACATTTATTCTTGCCATTCTGTTGGTAATATGTAGAAGTTTATTCATACCTTATCATGCCAAACTGGGGAGAGCAAATTTTATGATGGGAAATTAATTGGTGGAAAGTTGTTCATATAAACGTTTACCTTTTGTTTGATTCACAGAAACATTTCATATACTGTAGTACTCTATTTGTACTAGCAGTTTTATATTTTTAAGACAAATCTTGCAGGACTATAGTGGTTGCGACTTAAAATGCTGGATTGCAGAGACAATGTCACTTATGTATGGCTAAGCAAACATTAGTGTCTGATATGACATTCTTACAGCAGTTAGCAGAAGGGACTCAAGTTGTTTGTACTGCAGTATTTAAGACCTGTGATGCTTTCTATTTCTAAGACAGTTCTCATCATCTTCTTTGTTCAGGTTTGTTATTCAACATCTTCCTTGTTGAACCAAGCAAAGTGGCAATTAAAAAATCTATGGAGGGGGAGATGGGAGGATGTTATTTCTGCATTTAGAAATAGAAGCTTAAGTTTATGGCCAGATTTTATTAAAAAGGGAAGAGAACACAACATCTGAATCTCTGTGTTTTTGTAGAATTGCTTCTACTTTTTGTTGGCTATTTAGTTATTTTAGCCTCCTATCCCTAGCCAGAACAAGCTTTTTCGTCACTGTTTTTTTAATCATCAGAAGTCATGGAAGGTTTTAGAGAGAAGAATCTTCTGTTTAGGCATTTACGCTCATTTATTATTTCAGTGCAAGGGATTTCTCTCTTGTGTGACTCATTATCTTTATAATGATTTCTTTTTTTCACATTCTATGTAAGTATCCAGGAGTGTTCATCATTGCTCCTCAACAAAAGCAATATATTCTCTGAGAAGTATCTGTGTGGTTCCTCTTGTCCTTTCATAGGCATGGACAAATTTGATAACACCGTGTCTCACGTTGGGAGAATTTGAGATATAGAATTAGATCAGTCTAATTCAGTCTTCAGAATACTAACTTTAAGAATTGTGTGACATGGTAAGAAATTTCTAATGAAAGTGTGAGCTATTATAGCTATTATAGCAGTTAGAGATATTTATCTTCTATATTAGGATGAGTTTGGGGTTCTTCCACTCCCTTTGTCATTCTTTAACTTCTGAGCCTTGTATTTTCTTGAATTTGAAGTGAAGATGTGGACTTCATTCTTTAGTAGAGAAAATCATTTGGAGTTAAATTTTCTCTTTGAGTAGCTCCATTGTCTCACAGAACAAAGCCAGCAAAAAAAGCTGACCCATTCTTTTGAGAACCTCTTTTTTAGCTGGCAAATGCACAGGTACTTGCCATGGCATTCATGGCTACATCAAGAGCACTTCCTTCTCTTACAAGCCTAGTCATCTTTGAGCCTGAGGAGTCTAAAAGGTATCAGCAGACCGAAGCTCAGTTTATTAAAGCACACCACCCTGTCTCTATTGCATCTTTGGCCAACCTCTCTTCATCTCTAAGGAAGTTAGTAACCTGCCATCCAGCTGGCACTTGAGCTTTGTTACAGATAGAATGAAAAAAAAAAAGAAGAGGAGAGAGGAAAGGAGGGAAGCAAAGGCAAAAAAAAATCCTATTATTATCATAAAATTCAAAGGAGTTGTTCACTTCCAAACCGTAGGAGGTGGACAGATTAAAGTTTTACACTGTAACAACATCCCTCTTTGTGCTGTCTACTTCAGCAATATGAACCTTGTAACACTTGACATCCATCACAACATTTCCTGCAGTTACCACTCTGCTACTTAGACCAAATCCCAAATTCTGGCTTGCAGACTGTAATTTGGAGACATTAAATGACTATAATGTGGAAAGTATCTGATGATGTATTGTGCTTTAGAATAATAAAACGACTAAAATTGCAGCTTGGAGAACTAAATCTAATGTATAATTATCCATGTTTGTAGGATTTCTTCTAAGGATGTTATGTTGTTTAAGCCATGCTTTCCTTTCTCTTTTGTTAATAACCCACGTTCTTAGAAAGAGGATCATACATTTAAAGAGGTTCTTGGCACTTAGCCCTACTCCCATCTCCATTGCTTCCTTCTTGCTGACCCATAACAAATCTTCTGGCTTTGATTTAACTTCACATTCAAAAGGCACGACAGAGGCCTTAATGCACAACCTCAATCCCAGTGTTCCATTTTATTAGCTGCAATTCTCACACTGGAGAATGTCTCAGTGCCAAAATTCCTTCCCTTTGTTTTTTCTTAAGTCTTTATTTTTAGATGAGTGCTATCTGGTATTAAGAATGAACAAGGTGATTGAATGTTCAGAAGCTAGTGACTTTTGGGTGCTTACCAACAATACAGCATGTGATTTATTTTATTATTTTTTCTTCTCTCCTAAAGAAGAATTTTACATGTTTGGAATCACTACAGACATTTTCACCTCCAAAGACGTTTTATCTCTTCTTTTCATCATCCTCAACTTGCTGTCACAATCTGCTGCTTGCTTCCCTGATACATCCCAAAGAGTACTTCTTCAGTATTGCAAATAATTCTCCCTTGCTCTTCCCCATTTCTTAAGGCTGACTGCCCTGCCTTTGCTCTCTCCAGGCAAGGATCCTTTGAGAGAAGTGATGAATGAACCTTGAAAACCTGAAAGCTTGTATTTGCCTGAGGTAGTCAGCCAACACTATTAGGAATTTTTTTTTGAATTTACTGATTTTGTAACCTTGTCTTGGAAATCTCAGAAGGTGACATTTAGGTATGAGCCCTCTAAGAGCTACTTGTCCTAGCCCCTGGAGGGAGGGAAAATTAGATTATCTGATATTGCATCTTTTTACTTACTGCTGCTGTCTACACTGAAATTCAAAGGAACAATGCAGGGCTAGGAGAATTTAGACCAAATCTCAGTGAAAGCTCTAATCTTCTGCTTTTTCATATATATAAAGTGGAGAGTGATTTGAATGGGTGAGTGCTCTTATTTTAGCCATCCCAGCTTACATGTAGACAGGACAAAAATCAAAGCCATGTGGATAAGTTAGCAACACAGACAATTAATGTCTGCAGTCTGCCAGACTGGTCTAATGTTAATTCATCTTTTGCCAGAAGCTACTTGGTGCTAAATTCTTTATAAGGTCCTTTCCTGTCAGAAAAAAAAAAAAAGGTTTGTTTGCTTTTTTTACTTTGTACATTTGCTGATTTAGAATTAGCAGTCATAACTCAATACAGATCTATTTTTATCCCTTTCAATGATGTTGGAGTTAAAAAGAAAAAAAAAGCAAAGAAAAAAAAGAAACAACAGTAAACCAATAACAAGTCAAGTCTATATTGCTCAAAAACAGATTTTGATATATTTATTTTTTTTTTATTATTTTTACTTGCCTTTTTTCTAAGTTACTAAGAATTCAGGAGAGGTTTTAGTATTGATGTACTCTATATAATGTTATTTAGAGAAAAAGGGCAAACAAAACAAATTTAGGTTAACAGATATAACAGCAAAATAACAAAAATCTTATTGTGCAGTCTAGCTTAACCTAGAATTAAAAGATACTGCTGTGTGCATTTTATTTACTTTTTATCAAACATGCATATCCTATCATCAGATTGCTTAGCCAAGTATGATCAGATTCCTGGAACATGATGAAATACCTCTGCAACCATTTGTTGAAGTGGGAAAAGCAAATCTACATTTGTTTGTGTATTTTAGATATTACAGTGAGGAACAAAACAACCAGTAATGCAAAAGGCTGACATTTTTATTGTCTTTTTCTTGTGTTTAACATTGCTACATGAATTATCAAAACAAGTGTGTGTGAGAAGCATGCTGCTTGACCATAACCAGAATGAATTAAACCAAGAAAGGAAAACCTTTTCCATGCAAAGCTTTCTGTAGCCTGAGTAGGAAAAACTAAAAGGCTGAAAATCATAAAATAAGTTATAGATATCATTACGCAAACTACATCTTTGCTTAGTGACAAGCAAATATTTCAATGATGAACAATTATATCTGCATAACTTTTATAGTTATGATTTTTTTTTCCAAATACCTAGTATGAATTTTGACACAAGGTCTAGGACAACTTTCAATAAATGTATGTTAAAGTGCATTTAGCCATTATCACTGCTATAAAATAATATTTTGAATATGTACTGGATTGTTTTGAGTATTACAGATTAAATCATGGATATGAAGGGCAAGAGTTGCATAACACTTTAAAAATAGTCCTACTGATGCCCTTTGACTGCAGGGAGAGGAATACTTGTGATCATCACTCCTTTCGCAATTAAAAAATATCTGCAGCTAGAGGGAATGTTTAGGTTCTTATCTCTCGGCTTTTGAGAAATGTGTCCTAATAGATTATTTCAGAGCCTTACAGTGTTTTTCTAGCATGAAAATATATTGATTATTTTAAGTTTGAGATTCCAAAAGCATAAAGTATAAAAATGGCCTCTAAACAAGAAAAATAAATTTCTAGACATCTTACTTAGCTTTAGCTTTAATGATAAAAAAATACTGGGAGGTTTGTTCAAACAAGCAAATCATATATGTTGAGGATCTCTGGTGTAGGTGGAAAGTAATTCTGCTTCTCCAAACTTTTAGGATGAAAATCTTCTCTCTGCAGGAAAATGAGACTAAAATATAATAGGCTCTTTCTTCTACAAGTCCTGATTCAGAAGAATCTCAGACATGAACAAAATTCAATCCTATTACACTTTGGTAAAAATTGTTTCCAATTAAAATTTAATGCCAACTTGCAATGAAAATATTCATAATTATCAATATGCCAATGCTATATTTTATATGTTATCAATGATAAAATGCTTTAGATCTGGACAACTTGTCAGAATATTACACTGGTTGATAGTTATTCACAAACAGTTAAGCAGGCTTTTACCTAGAGCACTACAGAAGAAAACAACAATTGATTTATCCTCCTTTCTTCCAGGCAGTTATTATTACTTTATGTACATGCATTAACCCTCTCTGTACTTTAGACCTGTGACACAGGCACTTAGAAATCTTCCTGATGTATGCCATTTTAGACTGCTAATTAGATTCCAAACCAAGGACACATATATTATTTTGTATCCAAGCCTATGCACCACTTTTTGTTGATTCCAACAAAAAAGATGATAAATAAACACTTCTAGAATCAGATGAAAATATATGAGAATAATAAGTTCAGCTGATCATGTTTGAGTTTGCATCTTCCTAACAAATTAGCTCTGTAGCATGGGAACACCATAAAGAAGCTGAGGGTTCAATCATTACCTGGAGAATGAGAAACTAAGTCCTTAAGTATTCAGGGGCAAGTTTTATTTCCTTGCTTGTAGTAAAATTCTTGGAAATTCTCATGTGGTAAGAGAACTCACAGTGAGTATGAGGGAATCTAGCCCTAAATTTTCATCATGCATAATTGCATTCTTTCTCATTAAACTCCCACTCTGATTCTAATTAAATTCATAATTGTTCTACATTTGATGCTATAAACTGTTGTGTAGTGTTGTTGGGGTGCTATTTAACAGATGCCATCCTTCCCCCAGGAGGCAGGTTTCATTGCTGTGTGAATTGATCCTGCAATGTGAAATCTGAACAGGTCCCCAGATAGCCACGCAGGAAGGAGTACGTAGTGAACTAGCACAAATGAATAAATGAGACAAGCAAGAGTGTCTCTACATATGAGATATCATTTGCTGCACTTTAACAGGTTTGAAAAGATCATTCCAATTTTCTCCATCCGCTTACAATAAAGTCACAAATTTGTATTGATAACACACAATTCTCAAGCTCAGGCTTATAGGTCTTATCAGTCTGTACATTTGTATCAGTCTGTACATTTGTCTTATCAGTCTGTACATACTCAGTTACATTTGTATGAATTCTGGTTTTGCAATGCAAATGTTCAGACAAGTTCAATTAGTGTCTCTCATCCTCAGTTTCTCCTTCTCTCCTTCTCTCTCTCTTCCTTTCTCCCATTTTGTCTCTCTCTCTCCCTCTTTCCCATGCACATTCATACACAGTCCTAAGAATCTTCGGTCTTTGTAGAACACCACTTTTTTTTTGTTATCAAATATGTTGACTTCTTTTACCACCATTTGCCCTCTATTCACAGCAGATATATATATCATCTTAACTTTCTTCATTCTTTTTATTCCACAATAGTTTTTCAACTGTCTCTGAATTTATTCTGCCAGGTTTTCCCACTGCCATGCTCCATGCCTATCTGGAATCCCACTCACCTCCATCTCTGATAGTTTTCCTGCAGCAGAAAAGCCCAGGTTAGCAAACCACACAGGTGCCTGATGGTCCTCAGTCAGATCAGAATTAGCTTTTCCCTTGTTTATATAGTTACAAGGTGTGTAGGGAAAATGTGCTTGGAGAGATTAGTGAAAACTGAAAGAGGGAGGGGAGGACTGATAGATACATATGTAAATAAAGGCATCTGAAAAGAATAGGATGTGTCATTGAAAAGGAACACTTGCTGGAAGAGAAGTGCGTATGTAAGGTCTGGTTGCCTGGAGAACTATCTACGTTCAGGTGGTAACTTCTCTTGTGGCACTACTCAATAGTTTCACTGATGTCTCTGGTGTCCAAATCATCCATTCAACAACAAACTATTAGCTTCTCTATTTTGATTTGGATTTGTTTGTTTATTTTGCTTTTTGAAGTAAGCTCCTGTTATATCATATTTTTAAAACTTAAGCTTATGTTTTTCTGGGCCATGATACACTATTTCTTTCAGATCAAACTGAGTAATACTGAGCTGAGTAGGACCTTATATATTGGTTGAGGAATTACAGCACTGAAGAACCTTGGATATTGCAAATTTACCACAAGGAACAACAGGATTAAGAGAGTGAAAAGAGTATGGAGTGTGAAATTATAATCTCCACATTCTTCTGGATAGCAGTATGTCCAATTTGAAGATCTTTTTAAACTGCTTTAGGATCCTCAGTAGTGGTGTTATAAAATACGTGTTTTTATTTACTATCACTGAAATGATCTCATATATCCTATTAATGTACAAATTCAGAGAAATACTGAATTGCATAATAAGTTTGAGAAAATTCTATTCTAAGCATGGAAATCATCTTGGAAATTAACACATAATCTAGTTTCTGTTCACATTAGTCATAATCAGAAATACCGGAGAAAATCTTTGCATATGATACATTGAATTAACTCAAAGATTATGGGTTGTGAGTATTAGAGGCAACAAATAGCATTCAGCTTTCTCATCTCATTATAAATTATGGATATTGTCCATGATTACTTTTTTCATTGCAGCATAATGTCTTTTTTAAAGAGAATAGATGAAGGGGGTGAGGGAGGCACTCCATTCCTTCCTTTGATAGTGACTCTATCTAGCTACTATTATAAAGACTCTCTTCTGAAACTCCCGCTCTCAAAATTTGTCTTGGCTTGTCTTGTCTCCTTAGGAAATCAAGGATAATATTCTTAATAAAGAAGAATAAAAACTTAGGGGTAGCTTGCAGAAGGTAATGTGTCACTGCCTTTGCCTAGCCAAAACAGTCAGGTGTGCACCGATCACAACATTCCCTGCTACTTGAGGTTGTTTGAAGTCTTCCTTCAGCTCTAAAATAAAGCTCCTTGATGTTATGAGTTTCTAGGATTAAAATGGGAATATTCTTTTCAAATAAGGCCTTCCATCTCTTGCCTGCCCCCAGATATTTTGCAGCATATATACATAAGTAGCAGAAACATAGATGCCACAATATATTAGACAAACTGACAGTGGCGCACAACAGTGAAATAATCAATAAATAAATATCCTTGCTTTGAAAAGACCTTGTAATTATCCAAGACATGTATGACAGTAACATTGAAACAGCTTGTCAAAACATCAAATAGAGACAGTTCTGATTCACTCTAACAATTATCTAGTTTGTGTCTGATAAACAGCTTCAGAAAAAAATAGCTTACTCCAACAATCAGGAACATAGGATGAAAGATTATTGTATCACGGGATAAAACTTAGTTTACTGCAGTTAAAATCCTTCATATCTGGAAAGACCACCTGGGAATTAATGTGCCATTAGGAACTTATCATGGAAAGCATTGGAATAATTAGTTTGAACAAAAGAAAAGTTTAAGAAGTTACAGGGAAGATGGATGGGGATGAATACTAGTTAAGTCTACATGACTAATGGGTCATGTAGATTGACCATAGTCCCTAAATTTAAAGGGGATTAAAACTGGTCAGTTAGAATACTTCGACCAAAAAAAAGAACTATAATTTGAACATTAATTAAAAACTAAAATGTCACAGATATTGCAAGTATGCAAACTGCAGCCACCTTGTAAAGCAGGTATCTTTAATCTGGTTAAGGGATGGTTCTGACTTCAAAGTTGTAGCTCTAGCATTATCCTGGTTTGTTCTGTAAGAAGAACAAAAGTCTTTGCTAAGCTAAAGCTAAAAATAAGTTGGCTTGGATATGGTCAGCAGAAATTTGCTGAGAACTGAAGTTTAGCAGACACTGTTAAAGGTATCTGCATTTAGGATAGATGCCTTTTCTCTTGAATGGCCGGGGGCCAAAGGTCCTTGTTCAGAGCGCTCATGGGCCCTGTTACTGCAGGCTGAGATGGCACATGTACAGATGGATGGGAATGTTAGAGCTGATTTCCTTGTCTGTACAGAAAAACGATTTTGTGTTTCTAACAGATTTCATCTTCAGGTGATTTCAATAGTTGCTGAGTAAGACTGTCCTACTGAGAAATGCTACAGCTAAATACCACTGATTTATTCCCAGAGCATCCATTCCATCCAGTGACAAGGGTATACAGTATGTTTTTTAATAAGAGCTCTGTGTATGGTGAATTAAAGGTGTAAGATGAATTAAAATTGACTGACTTTGTTGCCTTCAATGTGTGTATAAGTAGAGACATGAAAACAGGCTAGATGGAGACAAAAATATTGATGTCTGAGAACTCCAGTTCTAGAAGTGTGTAACTGGCTTCTTGCAGATTCATGGAGTTTTTCTTATCTCGTTTTGATATTTTACACTACCCACTACACAGTAATTTGTAAAACTGAAGACTTATTTTCTGCTTTCAAGGATGCACTCCCTTTCTACTTTTGAGCTTCTACTTTTGAGGTACAGATGCATTTGAACAACCAGTTTACCTGAACATCAAAGTTTAATTTTCAGAATGAATCCTATATTTTCTCAACTTCTCCTGTGGGCGATTCCTGAATAAGTTGCTTTGCTGAAAGATAGCTTCTATTAAGTCTGTAAGACACTTCCTCATCATTTTTCTTCTCTTTGGTTTTTAACTCTTCAGGAATATTTATTTATTCCTTGTTTCCAGAGAGCATGCAGACACATATGAAAAAATCACTAAATATATTTCAATTTGTCATTCATCTTAGTGCTTATCATTAGTCATAAGCGGTGCATGCAGTTATATCTTGATTCTCTTGGTCTTTTATGTTTCTTGTATTTTATGATGCACAAAGCTGTGTGATACCAAATCAACAAAGTCATCATTCTGATATATTTATCTGCATTAAACTGTCTTTGCTATCTATTAATCTTCTAAATGTTTAGCTTTCCCATATTTGAATAAATCCTTTCCTCCTGATTTACTGTTAAATACTCTCATTATTTGATTAGCACAATGCTTACATTTTTGTTGTTTTCTATCTTTTCTTGAGTCATTATCTCAGTATACTTTGACAACTGTTGTGTAAATTGTAAGAAATTATTTCAGATAGGAATTCTTGCTTTAAGAAAAATTAGCTAAAGTTCATCTTGTGCAACAGTTTTGAAATATTTCACTTTTTTTTTGACTGATTGATTGATTGACTTGGGTGTTCTCTCATTCTCTACCTCTACTGAAGTACATGACTGATAACACCTGACAATAAAAAAGAATAAAAATAGGTGCTAATATTAGTTTCTACCCTATGCCAAACCAGTAAGATATGTCAGTTGTCTTGATAACTGGTTTTATTTGGAATAAGTGTTGGGTCTTGTTTTTGTTTCCAAGTATGACCTTTGAAGATGCTTTATGGAAACTGGAAGAGTAAGTTCTCCAACTAATAGCCCCTAGACACTGCAGTTTTCAGTCTGCACAGAAATTTAATTCAAAGATCAAAGCTGTCTGCTTTGAAATCTATACATGTGCACCCAATGAAAATAAACTGAATGTTTTTTTCTTTCTCAGTGCTAATATTACCTATGTATAGTTAAGACTTGGTTGGAAATGAAATCTATGGATCATGAAGTAAGCAGAGCCTATATTTCTCAATGAAGAGGTGGGTTTGTTGTCTGATACACATTGCAGGAGAGCTTAGAGGCAGCACCTCTAACCAATAAATTCATTCAATAAACAGTAAACGGTTATTAGGTAAACATATATATATTAGCATTAATTTTCCTGTTTGAGTCAGTGAGCTTATATTTCCCATAGTATTGCAGTAATGGTAAACATATCCAAACGTATTCACATTAGTTGGGGAGAATACCTTTGGCTGCTTTTCTAAGGAGAATTTAAATTATAGTTCATTGGGACTTTCTACAACACGAGCACTGTAGCTGAGTATTACTTCACATTCCTTTTGACTCTTACCATGCCATCAGTATCTCTAGGAAAGTTGATATAACTTTAGTATGAAGATACATTGGACTGTACTAGAGTTGAACAGTTGATGAACAAAGGTGATTGAAGATAATCTGATAATCCATTACATTTCAGGAATTGAAAGTTACTCAGCTGACACTGTACTCTATACATATAAACATACAGTCCAATTTACAAAAGTGAAAATGCTGAGTAGACTTCAGGTAATTCTTTATGCCAGGCACAAACATGTAGATGAAAATTTTTATTTGCAGAACACTTTCTCAGCTGATGTAAATAGATCATTTGGCTACACAGAGTATTGACTCAATTAATATAAAACCCAGGAACAGTAGAAATATGCAGTTTCTTAACTTTCTCTAATATTGTTATTGCTGATTTTTTGTAACAAAGAAAGATGTAGCAAGAATAACCAACATCAACAGATATTCTTACATATTTTAATAATCTGTAATTTGTGTTATACGCACAGCTTCACTGTAGCAATCATAGTAGCTTATTTCTAAAATCTACATTGACTGATCTGATGAATTTCATACATTATTTTGTATACCAAACTAGACAAAAAAAAAATTCATCACCCTGCTCTAGTTAGCACAAAAGGAAGTAATGTTGTCAGGGTTATGAACATTACAACATAAGAACAATGGCTACTGACACAATGCCTAGATGCATCTATTGCAAATGTCCTCTGTCTCCATCATCTAATTAAACACAGTCCTCAGGTCAGAAGATGATTAGTTATCAAGTGACAACTGAGGAGGTTGTATGTGCATGTTTGTACTGAAACTAGAGCATGAGTTCGTTAGCTTTATTTGTACTGTGTGAACAGTGCTTTTAATGCCCTTCTGAAAAGACTCCTTTGTCACAGTTCAGCAGCACTGCTGTACATGTCAAAGTTTCATAATGCAGACTTGTTGCATTATAAATTTCTTTCTTGTTTTATTTAAGTAGAAAAACCTCACATGCGTGCATATATTGTACCCACAGAGAATACCAGTAAGGATAATAAAAGATGAAGTAAAATGACATAAGGAATTGTTAGAGATAGGTACTTTTGTCTTGCATTGTGTAGCAGAGAGCTTGACAAAAAGAAGAAAAGCCTAAACATGTGTTTATGTGTTTGTTTTGTTTTGTTTTGTGTTGTTTTATTGTGACAATAATTATGTGTTGTCTTCTATAAAACAAATATCAGATATCTTAGTCTAGTTTTGCTTTGTTCCTCGACAATTTTGAGAATGAATTTGTTTAGCAAAAATGTTTTTATTAGAAGGAAGGCTTTGGAACTATTTTTCAGGAAAATTATCATACTTATATAGCCTAGTGACCTCTTTGCTTACAGGAGTTTGTTCTGTAAACCACATACTAGAATTTTTGATCAAAAAAGAGGTACTCCAGTCCTTCAACACACATTTCTGTTGACTGTAGTGTCTGCACACTAAAAGGAGTACTCAAAGTTTCTCACAGGAAAAATTGTTGCAAGATTATTTCTTTTTAAATCTTTTTTTCTTTTTCTACATCAAGAAGTATGGAGAAAGCCTTTTCCCTTCTGGAGTGAATATAAATGTCTCACTTGAATATATGGATGATATTTCTTTGCTACATGGTTTCCTGAGATGCTTTATGAGTTTTACAGAGTTGAACAATATCAATGATTACATAAAGAATACATTTTTTTTCCTGACCTGCAAGAATCTATATTGTATTGGTATGTTCTGTTGCATAAACCAGCTGTGGAATTTGCACCCCCACTTCCTCTTTCAGACACTTAACCCCCTGGAGATAGGCAGACAGCCCCCCCATTCATCCAGATATTGCCCTCAGCTCAGCTTTGCTTTGACACAGTAAAGGAACCAGGGAGAACTGCCAAGATGCAGGTCCTCTTTCAACCTCTCCCTTGGTTGTATTGGTAGCACTTACTCCCGCCTAGAAAGAAGATAAAAGCTTGGGGTAGAGAGACTTGGCAGGGCTCTACCCAGAAATTAAAATCGGTTATGAAATAGAATTTTTTCCAAAGATGCGTACACCCCACAAATTTTAATATGGTTATGATTAAGTACATTTATAATTATAATGCTTTTGTGGATTGCAATAGAGATTACTAATAGGCCACAGTAAATTTAAAAAGAACTGCTAAAATCTAGAGTAATTTTTCTTCATTAATTTTCCCTTGAAGCTTTTTGCTCCATCCTTATAGCTCGTAAATATTAAGTATGCATCATTTCCTTGCAAAATTTGCTTTTCTGAGTCATGAAGGAAGACAAATGTTGCATTCACGAAGAGTCCTTCTTTTAATACTTGGCCTGGGAACTCACGAGAGGAGATTTTGAAAGCTCTGACAAACATTTAATATAAGCTAGACTTAGAAATATTTTAAGACCTATATAGTTTTAAAAATTTGCATTCCTTTAAAGTACAAGATATTTTGTGAAAGAAAAAAAATGGAACATTCATATACAGAGATTACTGTTCAGATATGTTCATCCCTTGTTTCAAGTCATACCAAGATTTCCTCTTCTAAAACTTGAGTTGATTTCTCTGCAATCTGTGAAATATTTCAAATTGAATGAATTTGATGTGCTTCTATATGCAGAGAGCTGCTAAACAGATTCAGGATTATAACAGAACAGATGAGTAACCTTCTCACATTCCTGGGGCCACGACACTACACACTTGTTTCCCCCAAGGATGTTATTTGAGCTCTTGCTTGAGTCCCTATCTAGAAGGCGTTTACAGAAGCAAAAGTGTATTCAACCTTTGCACAGAGTTTACACCAGAAAGCATGCTAATACCTTACAGACTCCACTGACGTAATGCCGTGAGGTTAGCCGAGGGAGCACAGGGTTGGTTCTTCTTGAAATTAGTCAAGAGAAAACTGGGAAAAAGGGTATTTAGGAAGCCAGGGTTGTTTCATGCCACAGGAGCGTGTCCTGGTTATATGTGTCCTATATCGCAAGTCGGTTAATTGGCAAAAGGTTGCTCAGGTTTCAGCTTTCCCAAAACTCACAAGGTATGGAGTCCAGGCTTTGTGATGTGTCTGGTTCAACAGGCACAGAAACAGAGTTTTCAATCTTTATTTATTTTTTCTCTGTAGTTTTAGATATGAACTGTGCTGTGGTAACTATTATGTTCATAGATCCTGAAAGTTATAAGGTTTTATTCATTTCATGTTATGCTAATCACATCTTCAATTACTTTATGAATTATGGACAGGGAGACAAGATGATGTATTATTTACCATATAGGGCAAATATGTAGAATAAGAATTCAATCCTTAGTTCCTCAGAATGGCATATTATTCAACAGTGCTTCTAGACAGTAAAGGGCAATCTAAAATCTATGAGGCAGAAACAAGAACTAACATTTCACAGTTACAGCGTACTACATCCTTGCTTTATGTGCCCTTCTGGACCTGTATGTATGAACTTAGTGGAAATGATGGAATTTCCGAATGTTTCTCATGAATAATTGCACTGAAATAGTATTATATATTAAAAAAAATTCCATGTCTAAGGAACAGCAGTTGAATAGTTACACAATTATTTTCTTATTTAATAATAACCGAACTATAGGACTCTTGTCAACTGAAACACACTGTTACACTGTTGTATCTCCATAGTAGACAACTGAAGCAGTGCCAGTTTAAAAGGCAGGAAGTGTATGGCCATACCATAAATTCTTTCTATTTGTGTAACTTACAAAAGATAATGAAGTTCTTAATCCATCATTCAGCTCAAAGAAGAGGAAAAATAGAATATGTTGTTTCCTTGACCTTTGCAACACTCTGGTAATATAATTTCCTGAGTACTCATCATCTTCCAGGGGTTCAGTCACCTGCATGATAGCAAAGAGGCCTCAGATGATAGTGTTCAAAGACTACAGCATAGGTAACATCTGCTAGTGTATCTCACTGGCACTTCTAAATTTAACACTTGTGAGGTTTCATTATCCTCATAAACATCACAAATACAAGATATAGCACATATGAATCTCGTGGACCAAAAAGCAATGGGAAATGGTAAAAGCTAAACCCTATTATTGGTTTTCACTGGAGCTTGACCCAAATCACAGAAAAGTTTACCTGTTATTTTACAGCAGAGAAAGAAATACCATCTTGCACTTGAAACAGCCTCACTTTTAAAATGCCCACATCCTAAAACGTGTATTTTTAGAGAAGTTCAGTCTTTTGATGTAATTTTGTTGGTGTGGGTTGTCACATCAGGGGATTTATGTGTATTTTCCAAAAGGTCACTGTGAATTATCTTCAGAAAGGTACTCACATGGAAAAGGTTAGTAATCAGTATGCTAGTAGTTTTTGTAATGGCCAAGGGGGCCATCAAAACTTGTGATCAGTTGTGTTTGGTGCTGTAAAAGCACTCCAAACACAATTGTCTTTATGGGGAAGTCTTAGGAAATAGAACTGGGGATATTAAACGCTTGGTAATAGGACTCATCTGACCTCTAAACTCCTTTCCTCCTGGACTTGGAGAGGATCCACCATGTTTCAGTGATTCAAAATTCAGAAAGACTAAAGTGAAATTAAGGTAATAGTTAACTTGGGTGTATTCATATTCTGATAATAAATAAGCCTAAAAACTAAGCCAATAAAAGATATTATCCAAGCATCAAGGTAGGCAGCTTCCCAGGGTCTGTTCCTGGCCTGCTCATATTGAATCTGCCAAGCCAGATACAGCTTTTTTTATGGGTTCTTGTCTCTTCTACATTTACAAAATTAAAAGATGTTTCATTTTTAGTATGAAACTGTGTTTCTTGTATTGTTCATGTTAAAAAGAATTTGTGGAAGTCAGTCTGAATAAATATTAAGATACAGAAAATAGCAGTCCATTTTCGATGCTTTAAAGAAGAACAGGCTTAAAAAAAAAAAAAGAAAAAGAAAAAGCCATAACCAAGGATCATGAATATTTCAAAGTAAAGACACTTGTAAAATTCCTGGTTGTCATGCTTCCTGGGAACATGTACTCAACTCATATAAACTGTCATAGCTCTATATAAGCTGTCAGAGCTCTGCTGAAGTCAGGGTGTTCCCTGAATTATCTACCCAAGAGTGCACAGGATATGCCTTGGACACCTGAATAGAAGAGTGGCCAGCAGTTCACATTCCAAGTTTATTTCTTTATCTCAAACATAAATTTCAAGGCTTCTTTGCAAACGTTTGATTTTACAAAGGAAGTATTTAATCATAGAAGAACAGGGAGAACAAAAGCCATTTAGGATTCCTTAAGTTCATTTGGTGAAATATTTAGATCAAGTACATTAACTACAGTTGTCTTTGAAATTAATAGGACCAGTGTACTAATGCAGTTGACTGCCTTTAACATAGTATAGCCAGTAAGGTTATTCTAACTAAACTGAGTAGAGTTCAGCTGCTCAATACGCACACAGAATATTACATATGTTAGATATTACAGAATATTACATATATTCTACATATTCATACAGAATATTACATATACATATACATATAATATATAAAGGAATAGGGTCTAACTTTAATGTTATAGCATTTGCACACTGGTGAATGAGCTTTAGAGTAAAAGAAACAGAAGAAAATCTAAACAGTTTTTTTAGAAAGGGTGTGCTGTTTGGCTTTTAAAAAAATTATATTGAATGGTGTGCATGTCAATGAATTGAATGTAATATCTTGACAAATTAATGCACTGTAATATTTCACTTGAATTCCTGGGGCAGTTAATTGAGCTTGACATTTCTGGTAATGTTAACTAACCGAGATGAAAACTTGGAAGCCTAGCAAAATCACAGATAGCTAACTCTGCAACACACGTTAATTGGATTTTAAAGAAGAAAAGGAAAATGAAAACGAAAGAAACAGTGCCAAAGGCTCCAAAGTTTTAGCTTACTTCTTTAAATTCTTAAATACAGGCTTGGTTGGATTTATTCATGTATTTGTTTTATGTTTGATTTGCTTTTAAGAAAAAAAAAGGAGGAATCAAAATTATGAGAATTTCCTAACATAAGATCCAAATTCAGAACAGGATAGAAATGAAAAATAAATTAAAAAGAAGCAAATAAAAAGACCATGGATTTGAGGAATGCTAGCAAATATGCCTATCTACAGTGAAAATGAAAAAGTCTTGATAAATCTCATTAATATGAACAAGAAACCGAGATTACAGAGATTCAGCAAGATTGAAAGAGAGGAGAGAGAAGCAGCAGTGGCAGGACCAAGACAAAGTTTTAAGACTAGCTTCAGTTTTAGATTCTCTAGTGATTTAAAATGCAGGCTAAAACTGAAGAAATCATGCAACAGAGTAATTGGCAAAAAACCTAATCTTTGTATCTGTTCTTATTCTCAGTTGACTGTTCTTATCCTCATATGATTAACTTGTATAATTTAATTCTGTTGACTGTTTCAGCTGAGAGGCTAAAGTTTTGTGCACAGTAACTTTTGTTATTTTGAGATGCAAAACTCATCCACACTGTGTGTCACTCATACTGTGATTTGCTACACTTCATTTTCTGGAGTTCTTTTGTTTGTGTGATCTGTGTCTTTGTTTGAGTCTAACTGTCTGTTTTTGATCTCAGGGGTTTTTCTAGGAGTTTAAGTACTCAGAGGGGCTGACAATCTGTAGCTCATAACAAATTTCATCAGCAGTATCTCCACTAAAATAGGTTTTGATTTGATTTATCCTTATTATTTCTGATATTGTTTCTTTTAATGAGACTTAATTCAGTAAGGGATTTCTGATCCTCAGCTAAAGATACTATATATACAGCAAAGAATTATAATTTGTTTTTGAGCTGTTCAGCAGACAAAGTGGGATATCTTAGGAATATGTTTTAAGACCAAATAATTCATCATGAAGTATTTTCAAACTCTAGAGTGTAGTCATTTACAATTTCAAGTACCATGATGAACTCAAAGGCTCTTATTCACTGCCTTTTTGAATAGTGCTATATCTGTGTGTTGAACAGCTTTAATTCAAACATACACGTATATACTTCATTGACTGAAGGCTTAATGTACTAAAATGTAATTTTTCACAAACATTTTCTGAATAAATTTTCAAATACAAATGTTTTACATTTAGATTTTAGTTCTATTTATTCTTGTAATTGGACAGACAGGTAGTTTACTCCCTTTTTCAGTTCAGGAGAAACAACCTAGCGACTTATGTGAAAAGCAAGCTTTTCACACTAGAAGAGAAACTGCCTCACTGAAGTAGAAGGAACATTATTCAATACATTGATATGAACTGGGGTTTTTGCTTGCCTGTATTCACCTCTCTTCCTTCTTCCTCCCCATATCACACAAAACTCTCAACAGAAGAAGGATACAGCCTCAGGACTTCTAGGCAGGGAGAGCGTTTGTTGAGACCCTCTGCTCTGTGCTGCTCTCCTTCAGCCTTTCTCCAGTGCAAAAATGAGAAGCTGAAATGTCAGGTATTCAGGAGCTGAGTGCATCCATGTGAAAAGCATCTCTGAGCAAGAGACATCCTCCTCCTATTAGCGTCCAAGCTGTCTCCTTCCCATGAGAAAAAGTAACTACTCACCCAAAGTCCTGCTACACCTGCTGACTGACTCTCCTTTCCTGTAGTGAAGGACTCCGTCAAATTGTTGCTATCCAGACAGTATATCACATATACATACTACAGCCAGTAATTTGCATACTTGCATTTACTATGTATTTAAAACCTGAAGAAACTTTTCCTCTTATACCACATAAGCAACATATTTGTTGCTGCATTGCGGAAGCCTGAGTTCATTTCCCTTGCAGTTCCCACACAGAACGATGGAAAATGCCATCTCACAGAGGTGTATAAGGCTTAAGGAACAACAGGAATACGTATGCTAAAAGAAGAAAAGAATGGGAGCAGATCAGGACATTATTGCTGCTGTTTCAAAATCTCAATAATGCATTTGATGGGAGTAATGATGAGAGTAATGCAGTTTCACAGGATACAAACTTGACTTCATTAGCTTTAAATTTTCAGCTGAAGAGGAAGTCAAATTTGCTCTTAGCTCTATTCTGAGCATTCACAACACTCATCACAGTTCTCAACAGAAAAGGACTTTTGGCTCCTTTGAAATTCCATAGCAAGAGCAAATTTGAACATTTTCTTTATAGTCTACAAATATGTCCCATAATAAACTGCAGGATTAAAAAAAAAATGTTTGTTCTTAATGGGTGCCATGTACTGCAGTGCATTTTTTCTCCTATGTCCTGAGGCTTTATAAACCCAAACTTTTCAATTTTGATCCCTCCCCAGCGTCCTTTGCCTTCCTCTTTTCTACCATTCCCTCTCTCCCTCACCTTTTATTATTTTTGCTTTCAGCTCTAATTGACTTTTGTGAATTTGATGGTCAGCTGACAAGGTTTTTGAAAAAGATTAGCTACTCAGCTATGAGAGGGATCATGTTTCTGCACATATCACTGCTTCAGTGTACTCCTGTCATTTTAATGAGACACATGCTTTTGAATTGGCAAGTCACATTCCAAGACTCAGAGCCTCACTCTGAGGTATTTTTAAAATGTCACAGTTTTTTGTTATAATCCTTGCTAGTTGGCACCATTTGGTACATGCTTCCCTGCAGGCTATTTCTAATCCCATTACCGTGGAAGTGACTCAGTTTGTAGCATTTTTAGCACATTTGAGGGAACATCTGAGAGACGCTTTGGTCTTCATCAGAAATGTCTGTGTTTATCTACAGTTTCCAGCTGTGTTTAGCTGAAATCCAGTGAGAAAATTCCATTTTAAAGGTAAAGAACAGATAAAGCAAATTTAACATGTTGACCTTGCTAATTAGGAATGCAATAATGGATGGAAAGCTGCCAGAAGAATTCCATAATTTTCAAATACTGGTATATATCAGAATTCATCCATTGTTTGTTTATTTCCCACTTGTTGTTCTGCAGGAAGACAAAGGACTGTAGTTTACATCTAACATCCCATGCTGGTGGTAATTGTAGGTTTTGTTTTCTTGAAATACTTAACAATTTAGCAGTTACAAGCATACTTTATTATTCTTTATTCTCAATCTTTGAACCAATTCATAGTGAATTTATCATAATGAGACCTTTGGGATATTACAGGATTTTGAGCTTTAGGGAAATTGTTCATTTCTAATTTTAAAGAATATATGAAAAACTACACTGGGTCCAATTAAAGATCCAGTCAGACTAGCACCCTGTTCGGAATGTGACCATATGATTAGAGAAAGACTTTAAGAACAAGGAAAGCACAAAATGATACTTCCTGAGCTGTAACCTTCTGACTTTGTTAGTTAATCGTCCTTCCTGAAATGAAGATTGAATCCAAATATACGTTTTATACTATTCACAGTCTGTTTTCTGTGAATCCATTTAACTGCTTCTTAAACACATTATATTTTTGACATCTACTGCTTCCTCTTGCCAAATGCTCCACATCTTAATTATTTATCCAGTGGAAAAAGTACTGTCCTTTCTTCTTTTCAAACTGTTATGTGGTAACATAATTTGAGGTCCCTGGTTGTTGTATTCTGAGGAAGAGAAAATATTTACCTGCCATAGATGTTTTCTTATCATTTTTCTCTGAAATTATGCCAGTACAGCTGTACATATCTTTCTCCTGTTATCCCTTTTCCAAAAGAATAAAGTCTTAAATTATGTAATTTCTTTATTTGCCACTACTTTCTATTTCTTTTATTAGTTTTATATTCTTATTTTTTTCTTAACCGGGCTGCCACAGCTGTATGTAGCATTCAAGATTCATATATTCAAGAGAGTATCCATTGACATCATATGTTTCACTTCTCTGTTTTTATTAGTTTTCTATTTTTTCCTACTGCAGCTGAAAATTAAATTGGTAAGTATAGACACAATATGTTCAAGATGTCTTTTCTGAGAGGTAGAGACTGGGATAATTTTCCTTCATATTTTTGTTTCTTTTACCATCTTCTTTCATGAGCATCCAATATCATAAGATCTCTTTGTGACTTTTGATAATCCCTTTTAGTTTTAACTTTCACATAATCTGTGTTTGTTCATCTCACTGTCTGCTCTTGGTTCCAGATTACTTATGAGTGTGCTGAATGTAAAGATATCTTAACATATGCAGGATTTCTCTGCAGGGTTTTCCGAATATTTCACCTCTTTTCATAGTAAATACTAGATATTTTTTATCCTATTTTTAAACCTCTATTAATTCATGATTTGACCATCGCTCTTATGTCTGTAGCTTATTTTCTTTAGTAATTTTTAGTGAGGTACTTGGTTAGAAATGATGTGGTAATTCAGGTGCAGTGTATTGGTTAAATCAGTGTGATATGGACAAAGCTGCTTTCTCCAAAGCATTCTAGTAAGTTTATAAGATTTATTTCCTTCTATAAAAATGTCGGTTATTGCTCCCCTAATATACTAAATGTATATTTTCATCCATTAAGTTTAACCTTAGAATAGTTTTTATCTACTTGTCTGGCATGGAAGTAGGGCCTGTATTTCCACAGATATCGCTGAAGCTTTCCTCAAGAACTGCTGTCCTTTCTCCATGGCTCCATATAAAGGTGACATGGTAGAGAAGTGGAAGGAGGGTAGCAGACTATGCAGCATTCAACAAGGAGGAGGTTAACTGGATCCTCTCAGAAACCCTGCAGGAACAAGAGGATTCAGGATTGACCCAGGGCAAAGTCTGAGCTTGTTGGGTTGGGAAAAGAGAATCTCATAACAACAAAGGGAAAAGCAAAGTCCTGTAATAAGTTCATCCACTTGTAAGGGAAAACAGATTTACAGAGAAGAATCAGAGGGTTCTGACAGACAGCAAGTTGACCATGACACAACAAAGTACCCTTGCAGCAAAGAGATCTTGGATTGGATTAGGAAGAGTGATGCCAGTGGTTTAAGGAAGGCAAATGGCAAGGGAGAGGATAAGAGAAGGCTCAGAGAAAATATTACTCATTTGTACGAATTGCAGGGGGAGGTAAAGAAGACAGAGCCAGACTGTAGTGCCCAGTGACAGGAAAAGAGGCAACAGGAACAAATTGACATATGGGAAATCCCATCTGAACATAAGAAAAAGTATTTTTTACTGTGTTGGTGATCAAACACTGAAACAGGCTGTCCAGAGAGGCTGTGGAGTGTCCAGCCTTGGAGATGTGTAAAGCCTGACTGTACAAGCCCAGGACAACCATGCTGATGCTGCTTGATCAGGAATTTGGACCACACGATCTCCAGAGATGCCTTCTAACACCACCCATTCGTTGATATATGTTTTAAAATAGGTGAAATACTGCACAAAACAATTAAAAAAAAACATTTTTAGGTTCCTTTAAAAGTGGTTAATGAATACCATCTAACCCATACAACTAGTTACAGGTTTTGTTTGTTCTAAAGCTACTTCTATTGACACTTCAGTTTGAGACAGTTCTTCCAGCATTTTCTCCATAAAGAGTCTATGCAGACATCTAGGGGATTTCTCTGTACTTTTCATTTCTTCTGACTACAAAGAAGTTATCTAAATTTTCTAACTTTTTTTTTCATGTCATTTGTCACTGCATGTTTCCTGTCTCATTCCTCCCTTTTGATGTGTTCACTTCTAGGCATTTTTTATGAATATAGTGAATTAGTTGCATTCTCTGTTTTGCTTGCTTTTGATTCCCTTACTCTTAATTTAAAAGGATTTTTTGCAGTAGGCATTCTTACTGTGTTCAATTATTCTGTGGTTTTTTTTGTTTTCTTTGGCTGGCTCTTGGGCTTTGATTGTTGTCATGGGATTTTCAATACATCATATTGACTTACTCTGAGCCTATAGTATGATGCTTTCAGGCAGGGCCCATGACATCGTCTGCAAGCACCTAATCCAATTGGTTCATTTAGGTTTACTTTTAACAAGATTCCTTCTTCTTATATATTTTCTTTCTTTGAAATCAAAGCTACTACAGAGGATTTTTTTTTATTTGCTTGTATCTTTGAAGGTAATTTTTGCTGTATTCTTTCAGAGTTTTACTTTAATAATTTGATCTTGAAAATGGGGGGCTGTGCATTGCTCAGAGGTAAACAAAGATTTGCTTCTCCTCTGTGGTTTCTTTGACCACTTTACTTTCGGAAGCAATCTAAAAGTTATCTAAAATTTTAGTTCCTCTGTCATCACCTTTTCGTGACAATTATCAGTTTCTATGGCGTAGTTTTCTCAGTCATGCCATGAGACTGAGGCATGGTCGTACACATGGTGCCACATGTGTTAGTAGAGCAGGGTCAGAGAATGTTATCATGCATGTCCAAACAGCCACCATCATCTTTAACAGCTCAGATGCCGCCTTCATGTAAAGTTAATGCAAATTTCTAAGTCTGATAAAGGATGTCTTTTCACCTTAAAATTATAGAAAATGTTCTTATTTTTAATGAGCTCAAGTTTACAACAGATTGTGGATCAACCCTTTAGTTCTGCCATTGCATAATTTGAGCAGAGACAAGTGCTGCTTTGAAGTGTCATTGTGCTGTGGAAGATCTGACATTCAGATTTAAATACAAGATGCAGTGCTAAGAGAGTGGGAGATGCAGACTCCTGGAGAAGGAAGTTTCTCCAAATTGCAATACCTTTACATATTCTTCCAGTCCCTCTGATTCAGACTTTAATGTATCTGGTTTGCATCACAGAAGTGAAATGTCTTATTCTCCTCCAAGTTCCGCAGGAAAAGCCAGAATCAGGCTAAAGAGAGCAAAATGTTGCAGTGTTGTTTAATTTTTCCGCCCTCTCCCGGTAAAACAGAGTGAGTACCTATTATGATCAATATGCTGCTATTCCATTTTGTGCTAAAAGCTGTCTGTTGCATCCTGTGTCAACATTCACAGCATGCTCAGTTACTTTAAAAACCAAAAGTTTAATTACCTGGGTGAGGGACTTGAGAGGTTAACAAGTCAATACAGGATTGACTTAAGGATGGAAGACAAAGAAGTGAAAGATACTGTTTTCTGGAATGGTTAGAAGTAAGAATATTTTGATCACTTTTGGGTCATGATACAGTATATCTCTGTTGCATACTATCTAATGCAGAGATATGAAAGAAGTTGGGGGAATGTGGCATTCTATTTTCACTGAGTCTAATAAATGGCCTTAGAAGAGTGATTAAAACCAGAACATTCAGGTGGAAACATTCCTGCTGTATTTGAAAATCTGCTTGTACCTAACACATACCAAAGAGAACATTGTTTAAAAACAGTTAAACCTTAATGAGAACTCAGGAGTTAAGCAAGTGAGGTTTATGGTGTTAGTGTGATTTATAGAACATCTTAATTAAAATAATTGAAGAAATTGCACACATTTACAAAAGTTTTCAAGTAGAGAGAAACAGTGAGGGTTTTGCTGTAGCATTTTCTGGACATTGTCTTTTGCAGTATTTTGGCAGGAATCAGAATGAGATTCGGTATTTTGCAAACTGAGATTACTGATAAATGCTTAGCTTCTCCTCATGTGTTCTTTAATAAAATTTCCCCAATTTTCAGTTTAAGCTGGAGTGATTAATCTGAATGATGTTAAAGAGAAGAAAGGAGTATTTGCAGGAAGTGTATGATTTATCTCTTCCTCTAGAAGTTCTGCACTAGCTGCTCTTTTCACATATTTCTTAACAGTTCTCTTAATAAATATATTTTAGTTCTAGAAGTATATTGTACTGCGGCTATCCCTGTGACTTAGGAAGACAGCTAAGTATGATAATTTACAACTGTGGGATCACTCCATCCGTAGCTGTCATACAGTGTGGTTTTTTTCAAGACACAATAAAAAGCAAAATCATATCACACTATATATCAGGAAACAGAAAATGTAGCATTCACCTTCAATTTTGTACGAATTTATGTAGGCAGCATGGAAAGGTCTGATTGCAGACCTGGTCTCTCACTGGTATTAATTGTTGCATGTATTTCATTATATTTTATGAATCTAAACTTGATATCTAGTGGCACGCATCATCAGTACTTATGAGTCTAAACTTGATGCTTCATGGCAGCAAGGTCTAAATATGGGGGACTTAATTCTAGCTTCCAATTCATAAACTTGGCAGTTGTCACTATGATTTGTGGCACTTGATGATGCCAATTAGAATGACTTAAAGCTCGCTCCCCTTCCTGGAAATCCATGCCTTGCCTGTATCTCTTGTGTTTATTATCAACTGGAACTGCATCCATAAGACTCTGGTTGACTCAGTTAAGGAGCATTAAAATAATTCCTCCTTCTAGCTGAAGTCTGTATTTGTATAAATTATTTTGGGGAATATTAAATTATTGACATGAAAAGTAACGTGCATTAATGTAGTTTACCTAATGACTGGAGTTAACTGCCATTAGATAAAAAGCCATTTACCTAATGACGCTTTGTTTTTTAGTTTTATTTTACTACAGTTGTCTAGAAAATAGCTTTTTAATTATTATCCTGAAGTGCTTACGTGCATAGAGACTGAAGTGCATAGGCATTCTGGGCAGAAACATATAGAGAATTAATATACTTTGTGGTCTAGAACCATGCTTCCCAAGACATTTAGCCTGATGATTGCAGGGACTGGGCAGAAAACATACTGCAACTTTTCACTATCTTCTGTCTTGTGTTTTAAAATACTTACCTATATACAATGAGCATCAGGGTAGGACAATATTGTGCCCAAAGCCAAAATATATGTGTTCTATTTGTTTTTTAATCAGAGAGATTGTCCTTTATCAGTCTCATCTGAAGGAAATAGAACCGGGGTTATCTCCAGCAAACTAGGTGTCTGGCTCCCAAATGGAAGCTTCTATAATAGTGATGTGGTCAGTTCTTTTAGACTGTGTGTGTCAGTAAATATATATTATATATAATTAACCGAAGAAATATCTGCCTTCTTTTCTGAAGAAGGGCTTCAAATACACTGCTGTCCTTCAGATGCACTTGCATTCAATGATTATACTCTCATATTTACAGCACGAAAATGTATTTTTCTCCTTATATATTTTAAAATAAAAAGATATTTTAGTGGAGAAGGATTTATAAATCACCCATTCATCTTACATGTCCATGAATTCAATCCTAGTTTAGATTATGTCAAGAATGACAGACATAAAAGCTTTGAGTGCTTTCTCATATGGTGTTTATCCTCAGATAGAGCTTAACAAACAAAAGGTTTACTGAAAGGAGTGTTCTCAATCTCTAAATAGAAAATACTTCAAGCAGCACTTCTGTGGGTATTGGGCAGACTCCATGCAGTCCAGGGGCCAGTCTGCATTGCAGATAAGAAGGGGAGCAGATATACCTGGTCTGGCTCAGGTACCTGTCCCAGAATGGTTAGTGTTACTTTTCACTATATTCATTTCATATTTGCAAATGTGAAATCCTGTTTGTTTTGAATAAGGTATTTTGTCCTATTTTCAGAAAGTAAGGTGGAACTATGCCTGACGTTAAAATTTGGAGAATATGACTGACATTTCTATTTTATCAGAAATTTTTTTTCCAAGACCCCTGAAACAGAGGGTTAATGGAAAAGGTGCAAAAAGTATTTGAGCTATGAATTTGTTGATTAATGTTGTTTACAGATTTACAAGCTTATCACAAGTACATGCAGAGATAACTTGGATTTAATATGAATTGTTGAAAGTGTGCATGACCTACTGCACATTAATGTAAGCCGAAAGATATAGTCAGACTTTTTGCTTACAGGAAAATATTACAAAGGGTAAAGACTTTTACTACTCTTTTTGGAAATAAGTATGTGAAAACTTTTCAATCAGTATTATATCCAACTCAAACACTGATAAAACGTCGTCCTCCAAAATTATAATTCTACATCACAGCTTTCTAACAAGCTACACTCACTTTATTTACTTCCAGTAAGACTGTAAAACTTTCCAGCAAGGCTGAAAAACAAGTTAAAGGTCCTGACTGCCACTAAACATGCATTCCTGGTACCTAAACATGTGTTGATATGTAGTTTATCAAAAATATAAATAAGGCTGTGTGCAAATTACAGTTCACATATGCTATTTGCAAGAAAAATAATGGATGCAAAAAGTGTGCACTTTATGCCATATGTAGGATGTTAATTATTAATGCGCCCTGAATATCTAATATGTTAGTTTGATATAACAACAGATGATATTAGTCTTTTTGCCTAAAGTCTCAAGCTATGAAAATGCAGGAAAGGTTTTCAAGATGTTTGTTGCCTAAATTTCATGAGGGGAAGCCTGAGGCTGTCATTATCACATGGTTTGGCAATACAGCAGTAAAAAAAAGAAAAGGAAAAAAAAAAAAAAAAAAGCTCCCTGAGTTAAGAAACTCAACAGTTGTAGATATTTTAAGTCAGGAATAATTTCACCCTTGATGTAAAAAGATATGAGGAAAGATGCTGAAACTTTGCTGTGTGCGTATGTCGGGGGGGCAGACCTTGCACTGCTAAGCTTGTGTCTGAGGAGGGTAGAGAAACATGCACCATCACACTAGAAATGAAAAACAGGGATATGAAATCTGAACTCAGAATTAAGGTCCAAAAAAACAACCTATTTGAGCAATGAGGTGAAAAGCTGAGAGATATCTAACCTCACTAGGAAGTTCTCTTTCAGACTTGACAGCTCCTTAGGTATCTTCTGAGTAAGGAATTGTGTGTTATGGGACATACTCAGTGGTCACATAGTGACCTTGAAAGGACCTAAGAGCCTAAATTGTGCCTTAAGCCATCTGAACTCTGATTATTTCTATGCAAAAGGTGTCAGGTGGGGCCACTTTTTTACCAAACGCTATAAAAGTTGTATTTTAAATATATGGGATGTAATTTATTCTAAAACACTGTTTAACCATTTTATAAGTTTTCCAAGTGAAGCTGTAGAAGGCTCTTACTAGTCCTTACTTTTCACATTACTAAATTATTTATTAAACTACTTTACTATGAACTGGAAGGTCAATGTTTAGTTTTCTTTTTGTCTGAAGCCCTTTTCTCCAGCTCCTGCTCTAGTGGGAGCAATGAGATTTAAAGATGACTTCTTTCTAAAATGAAGTAGGCCAAGTATGAGGAGAGCTTAGCAGCTATGTTGTGTTCGTGACAAGAACTGGCTTTCTGCTCCAGGTCTCAAGATTACTTTTGTTTTTCACAAATTTAAAATGCATACAGATCTAGGAAGTCAATGGAGCTGCAACTACAATTGCAATCTTTGAGGACATAAGGAGGTGTTCTGGCTAGGAAGTAGCTCTGTCCTACTTTATTATTACTGCATTATGTTTTTGAGATTTTTTTCCTCCCATTACTTATGTGTGACCACATCTTGACTTTGTGCAAATATTATAAGTCTTAAATTTTTCATGCAGTACATGGAATCATTTCCCCATAGTAGGCCTCTAAAGCAGACTGGCTGCCCTAGATATGTCTTAAGCAGGAAATTGGTTGAGAGGAAATACAACACGGCTAATGCCAGATTGAGAAATCCTACTGTCAGCCTTGAAAGAGTTAATATGGACTTAAATATATCTGAAAGCAAACACACTTAATGATAATGACAAGTACTTATGTAAATGAACCCCTAATACTCAGCCACCAGAGGTGATTAAGTCTTTTAGGCCAACTGGAGATTTCACCCAGCAGGGGCCATTTGGAAGCTGGTAAAAGACAAAGGCTTAAACAACTTGAGGGGTTAGAGCTCTAGTACTGTGCTTAAGCCACATTTCCCTAAATCATTCCTCCCTGCCATGCCCTCTCCTTTCCTCCAAACCAGAGGTGACAACTTCACTTTCCTGGTAAATCCTCTAACCTGTATGTTTAAAGGTGTCTAAGAGCATGGTAACCTATCACACAGTCATATGCTCATACTAAATACACTGGAATAATGAGCAGATCTAAGAAATTGCCTAGTCTGATACTTAAGTATGTAAAGTAGGATCAAGGAATAAAATGACAAATCACATCTGTTGCTAAGTTCTGCAGACTGTGTCCACAGAAAACAGCTATCGTTACACTTTTATTAAAAGCTTCACTCTAATAAAAGAAAGTAATATGGACATGAATGAAATTTGGGTCAAGTAAAACAGAGAGAAGAGATCTGGAAACAAAATGAGCTAGCTTTCTTATCCTAAATGCAGAAAAAAAAAGGAAAATCATAGCTAGTGGATAGCTAGTACTTACACATGTTAATCAAATGCCCTCTCAGCCTTCTCTTCTGCAAGCTGAACAGGCCCAACTCACTCAGTCTGTCTTCATATAAGAGATGTTCCAGTCCCTTAATCATCTTTGTAGCTCTCCGCTGGACCCTGTCTAGGAGCTCCACATCCTTCTTGTCCTGGGGAGCCCAGAACTGCACCCTATACTCCAGGTGCAGCCTCACCAGAGCTGAGGGGAGGGACAGGATCCGCTCCCTCAAGCTGCTGGCAACACTCCTCCTGATACAGTCAGGATCCCATTGGCCTTTTTAGGCACGAGGGCATACTGCTGCCTCATGGTTAACTTGGTGTCAACCAGGACTCCTAGGTCCCTCTCCGTGGAGCAGCTCTCCAGCAGGTCAACCTCTAATCTGTACTGACATGCCTTTGCAGATATGAAATACATGATCTGCTTGAAACAGGCATGTATGCTCTTTAGAAAGATGTACATGTGCATTCATATATACATATACATATATGCCTATAAATATGTTTTATATAGCTATATTTGTTTGAGGACATATGCTTTTAGTTCTAGCTTTTCTTTTTCTAAATGCATCTTCCTGTCAAACAAAAACTGTGGTTTATACAAACAACCAATTTTAAAGAAACTTGTTACTCAGAATTACCTGCTTTGTGCTATTGTGACTAGTATTTCAGAAAAATGTTTATGCAGGCATATGACTCAACAGCTTCAGGAAAAAGCAAGTAGTTAACAGGTGTTATCAATCATTCCTCAATCTGGTCTTCATAGCTGGAAGAAGAAGATCCAGCTGTCTGAGGTTTTCTGATTAAAAATTCCTTCTTAATAAACTCCCAGTCTTTTGCTTGTGCCTGCACATGTTTTATACTTTTCTGTGGGCTTGGGGAAATGAATGGATTAGTAGTATCATGCCTCTGAGTCAGTAAGTTAATTAAAGGCTGCATGTATAAAATGGAACAATGAATTATTTAGTGGATAACAAACACTATCTAAAATTCCATTTGCTCACATTTTAAGTCAACTTTTAGTTTCAGAATTCATGTAACAATAAGCAGTGTTTTTGCATAGTGCTAAAACTAAATGTTTGCAAATCACCTGTTTGCTGAAGTTTCAACTGGAAATCTCTTAAGTGCTTTCTGACTTTATAGTTGTGGTTTTTGATTTCTTCCCTCTTCCTCTCTCATAAAATTCCAAGGAATGAGAGAGAAGAGACAGAATACTAGACTTCTTAGTGAAGGTCAACACTAAATACATTGGAAGGTGTGGACTTGATTCCTGACCTGGCATGTTTACAGAATCTCTGTTAAGATTTTGCTCTAACTTTACAATGGAACAACTGAAACTTCAGAGATAAAAACCTTCCAAGTCATGATATGAGCTTTACAACACAAAATACATATACACTTGCACATCACACCTATGTGCTTGTTTCTCATCCTCTAATTAAGGCAACCTGTTTTCTGTGCAGCACAGATATTTCTCTTGATTTCACTGGGACTTGCAAGCCTGTGGTAAACTCAGACATATTACTTTTCTACAAAAGTATTATTTCTTTTCCTTAAAAGTCATTATTTTTGTACTGTATACTTTATGCTTGAGAACTTTACTTTTACATATACTTTTCTATACCTTCATCATCACTATGAGTATGGAATATCCCTTAAATCTGCAAGACTGACTGTCATCAGCCCGTGTAACTTATAGTGTCCTAATTGGAAACAACTCCACAGCATTTCTTTTATTTAGAGCCAAAAGAGGCCATTGATCTATTGTTCATAATGACTGACATTCATTTGGCACAGGAGAATGAAACATCTACTCTCTGAATCTGGTTTATACAATAAAGTATTTATTTTAATAGCTGAAATCATTGGTAAATATTTATAAAGATCTGACTGATGTAAGCACTTAACTCCCACAGAATTTCAGTGAGAGCTGGGGGCTGAGCCCTCTAGACTGAGAAGGGACCACATATCCTGCTGCACCACAAATGCGGTAATTCACCTTTGGAGTCCATATGATCCATACCAAAGGCTTAGAGACCTCAGACAAGAACAAAGACTGGCCAGTCACTCCCTTTTTTAATTAAAAATTAAAATTAGGAAAAAAAAAGATAAAAGAAAATCATCCTTCATCACTCCATAAGAGCATAATCATTTCTGCTACACTTTTGAGAAGAGGATGTTGGAGGTGGGGGCTCTGTCCTCAGATGGGAGTTGCTGCCGTGCACGCCTGCAAGATCAAGTCTCAGTATCAGTGACCAGTGCCCATCCAGGCACCCCTGAGCTCAGTGTTTCTTACAGCTATTTTCACAGAGATATATTCTGAAGTGCTCATCAAATTCTCACTCTGAGAACTCTCCTTTTTGAGGCACCAGGCAATCCTATTTGAAATGTGCTCTCTAATGGCCGTAAATATTTCACATTCTACCTAAATAGGGTAGAGTAATTTGTACTCTACCTTATTTAGCTGGTTTTTTTTTTCCAAAAATCTTAAATTTGCAAAAAGTGGGAAGACAAAAGTGCTTTTCTCTTGTTGCCCTTTCATTTTACCTAAGGATTGGGTCTAAAGCTTTTGCTAGCTGGGCTTGAAGAGGTCTGACTTTGAAGGCTTTCAGTTTGCAGTTCCAAAAATGTTAATTCTTCAGGGAATTTTAAGCTGTGCAAATACTCATTGCTTCTAAAAAAGTGAAACCTTCTTAACTAAGAATGGCAAAAGCTTTCAAATGTATCCAAGGATATCCCCAGAATACTTGATTATTGTAGGCTGGACTACACATTAAGCACAATTTTGATTTGCAACAGATCACTGAAAGATTTTGCACAGTTTGACTTGTTTAACTACCGTTCAATGAGAACTGTTCAGAACTCTCTTAATTATGTTGGTAAGCAAGAAAAATCCTTATTCTTTAAAATCAAAATGTTCCTGTAAAATGATAATAGCTCCTGTAATTATGGCCTAGTTCATAGATAATGAATATGTGAATCTCAAGGTCTTCTTTTCCTTCTTCTCTTCCTCCCTTCCTCCCTCTCTTTCTTTCTCCCTTTCTCCCTTCCTCTCTTCCTTCCTCTCTTCCTTCCTCCTTTACTTCCTCCCTCCCTTCCTCTTTTCTTCCCTCCCTTCCTCCCATCCTTCCTCCCATCCTCCCTCCCTCCTTCTTTCTTTCTTTCTTTCTTTCTTTCTTTCTTTCTTTCTTTCTTTCTTTCTTTCTTTCTTTCTTTCTTTCTTT
>JAUBOD010000031.1:6981985-6992586 GCA_032353885.1 Nothura maculosa | reverse complement strand
GCCTGGATGCCGCCCTGTGCCACCTGCTCTAGGTGCCTGCTGGAGCGGGAAGGTTGGACCAGATGAGCTCTAGAGGTTCCTTCCAACCTGGAAGATTGTGATTCTGTGAAACCTGATCTCTAGCTGCAGGTGCCCAACACTTGTGGGCACCTCTACACGTAATGTAGTCCTGCAGCTGTACTGTGGTTCCTTCTACAAGATGACAGGGAGAGCTTGGCTTGGTGCTGGTGCTCTTCAAGTTTTCTGTCTTTTCTGCAGGTGTCTGTGTGCAGGAACAGGGTACATCCTGACAGAGGGCTGTGGGCACACTTGCCTTTAACAGGGTTTTGCTAGTAGACTATGTTAGATGCTGTTCCTTTTCTCTGGGTCTCTATTGACTACAAATGTCAGGTATAGCTCTAGCAGCAGGAGCAAACTCGTATTTGTTGCCTGGGCCCAGGGCTTTAGCAGTTACGTAAGTAGTAAGATGCTGAAGCAGAAATTCACTCCAGAACAAGGTGTTTAAGGCATAATTGAGAGTTTGGGTGCAAAAAAAAATTATCTGTGGGTTTGGGTGGGAATATGAAATATCTTGGAGCTGCATGTACCCTGCTAATATTGCAGAGGGTTTCAGGGGTAGGCAAAGAGTTTGGGAATTGTTTGATGACTGCATCTTTATTGCTGGGAATACTGGAATGCAGTAGCTGGGTTTTTGTAGTAAGGGCTTTACAGCTTCTGCAGCTAGTTCACCAATAATTTAGTTCTTTAGCTCTTTTTCTTTCTGTAACTCCTGCACTTAACCTCATGGTTATGGAGTGCCTGACTGGAAAGTTAGAAAATTTATCTCAGAATGTTACTGATATGGAGCTGAAATTGATATTTTTTCCTGATGCAGTTCAGCAGAAAAAAAAAATTAGATTTTGTTTTTTTTTTTTTTTTTTTTGAGGGATCTAGCTGCTTATCAGTACTCAGGAACAGATAAACTTAGGCAGTAAGTAGAAGCTTGTCACGTATCAGTTGAGAGTATTGGGCCTCTTCTACGCTACTATATTTTCAATGTTGAGCACAAGAAAAGGAGAGAAGGAGAAACTGGGAAGTATCACAGATGAGCCAATGCTTTCAAAAGGACATTAATCTGCTTGATCTCAAGTGAGAGACAGCACTGATTCCACAGGTTGGGTGTTGATGAAAATTCTGCCCTCAACCTCTCTGCTGTGATAATGAAGCTTGGACTGTCTTTCTTTTGCCATCTTCAGTTGGCTGCCAGGGATATCCTGCCTGAAAGACACTGGGATATTAATTATTAACACAATAAAGTTCTTTTGATCTCACGCTGAACTCATTTCCTATGAACGTGCATTCCCAGTCTGTGTTACACCCAATTGATCTTTCAGTTCATCATGCAAAGCATGTATCCATTCTGAATGGTGTATTCTAAAGGGTAGCTAAAAGAATGTTTTTTTAATATTGTTTATAATTTAAATAGGCAGAATATATTATGCTTGTGATGAAAATAAATGCTTCTTTATAACTTACTGTCTATACCCAGTTTAGTTTCACTTAAAAGCATGTATACTGAATGAATGTAACTCCAGAATGTTTGCTATACAAGAAAGAGTAATACATATTGAAGGAAATGCTTTGCCCTGCAAACTTTGCCTTCCAGTTAAGTCTGCCTAACTACCTTGCAGTTAAACATAGAATAAATCATCTTTTTTCTGTGTTCACATATTGTTTAGCACCTCGAGGTTGCTAGATAATATCATAGAAATGTTAGTAATAGTAGGCAATACTATATAATATATATCATAGACAGGACTCATTATTTGATAGCTTCATGAATGCAGAAATATAAAAGCAGAACGAAAGCAATTCTCAATTAGCAATGGTCCAGAAAGGCATAAAACTAGATCAGCTTTATTGACTTCTCTGCCTGACATGAGTTGTGGTTGACTTGTCCTCATTTCAAAATACTTGGGAAACGTTTCCTACCTCACCTTGATTTCTCTCTAGGACTATGAGATGCTTAACATTTTTACTAGAGAAAATATGAAATTCTTTTGCTTTAATGGTGTGTTACTGCTATTATCACTGGAAAACAAGATGAGGACTGTATGCATGATTGAATGCTAATATTCTTAGGAAAAAAAAACACCCTTTTATATCTCCATATCATAAACATTTGGGATCTTTTCCTTACCAGTTCCATGTTGCCATTCTGTCTATGTTCCTGATTATTCCTATACTGCTGCTTCTCCTTTCTCTTTCCCAATATTGCTCAGCAAAGCCCAACGCTGGGGACAAAGCCCATGTTATTTGCTGTTGTGTGCAGTGACCACAGCTATCCTTGGTCTTGTCTTTCTGTTTGTTTGATCTATAATGTTGCCATCTGATTTCCAGAATCTACCTCATACATCCTGCATGATGGCAGAGATGATTTAATTTTCCAGCTTTTGAATAATGGAACAGGGGACAGATTTGTTGTGGTCTTCTTCTTGATTGGCCTGAATTTACTTAACTTCATATGCTGATTCATAATTCTCTCACTAAGAATGAAATAGGGGAAAATAGTGATGGTATCTATCTCAAGAGTCACCAAATATAGAGTCTTTGCAGACGTAGGTAATACCCAAAAATCTATGAGGAACAGAATAGACCTTCTTAATATTGTGCTAAATCACACTTATTTGCTGCTTAAAACTGAGAAAATCTAGAAGATCTTGCTTATAGTGTCACTTAATGGTGTAAACAATTTAATGTCAGAGTTTAGTCTGAATATTCTGCAGACCTGAGTTTGCCCACAACTTTCCAGGCAGGTTTTTGCAGAAGGAGTTCTATTGTATTGCTTGAGTATTACACTGAGGCGCTCCCTTTTGGGTTATGCTATTCTTAGGTTTCTATTTGTTTTTCCTTGGCAATATGGAATCAACCAAGAGTGCAAGAATAAAGGAAAAACTTTGTGCTTTGTTCTTCAGTTAGCTAATTCAAGTCAAATTTCAGTTAATTAAATTCTGCTCTTGGAAGTGAATAATTAAGAGTATGTAAGTAAAAATTCTTTTTTTGTTGTTTCGTTGTTTGTTTTTCCAATTTGCTTTACCTTAGAGAAAGGAGATAGAAAAGACTGGCAACCTGGGAAATGTCAGTGAAGTAGCTGGTAGGAAAATTAAATGTTACCTACTATTTATGATCTCTTTGAAAACAGCATTTTAAAGAGAAAACATTTTTCTATGTCTTGCGATGAACGGAAAAATACTATAAAAGTAAACTTAATATGGGAACAGCTATTTTAAATATACATAGTTCTATTTTAAATATACATAGTTGGTGTGTATCCAAAACAGCATTTGAGATGTACAGTGCTACGAATTACTGAAAGTGTCCTAAGTAAAAAAAAAATGGGATATTGGAATTGCTTCATCAACAGCTTTTTGGGATTTGCGAGTGGAAGCACTGGGAGAGGAAGGGGCAAAGGGAGAGTTTCCAGTATGAGGCATTGCTCATAGTCTGACACAAATGACTTGCTAGGCTGAATGCCTGTCCAGGGTAAGTGGTTCTGAGCTGTCCTGTTTGTTTGGAGAGGGTATGGATGTTCTTATCAGTCTTGTCAAGTTAAAATTGTCCAATGTTTATGCCTTGAGATTTGGGAAATCAAGGCCCTGTGCTGAGAGGGAATTCACCTCATGTTGTTTTGCATTTGTTTCAAAAAAATAAAGGCAAACACACTTGCTCTAGTGCATTCTAAACGGTGGTAATGTTTACTCTCCATGTCACTTTTATAAGCCTTGAGGCTTAACCTGGAAGGCTTATAAACCCCGGGACAGTATCTTGGCTTTTTGTATGTTTGTTTTTTTTTTCCTTTATAAATTCTGATTTTAAATGTCTTTGTTCTGATTAGAGAATCTGTCTTCAACCCCACTCAAGCTCTTCTGCTCCCTTTTCTGCAACCAGTTTTCCATCTTGAATGCATTATAGGCTGTACCTTATATAATTTCAACTCTGTTTTCCTTACCTGGCTCCTTTCCATCGACAATGAACACAGCACTGGCTGTGAATTGCTGTAGATGGACGTGACTGTTAAGTAAACCTTTAAATTACTTCCAGTGCACAAAAATCAAATTTGCCTTTTTAAAAATATTTTGTGCAACCATGTACTAAGACATCACCTCAGTGCTAATGGCTGTAGGTGTCGTTGACACCAGGTGAAGTATTGCCACGCTAAGCACAAGCATCTCTTCAGTATTTTCTTTCCCCACAACTGGAGTGTTAAATCCAGAGGTGAAATTTTAGCCTGGAGGATGTACTACTGCTATGCAAACTCATTATCCTGTTGGAAAAATATGTGGTAGCATGAGTCTGTCTGTGGATTAGCTACCTAAATTAGCTTCTCGGTCTACATGCCAGGAAATCTATGCCATTATATGCTTCTTGTGTTACTTTCATTCTTATTTTACTCTTCCTAGTAGTGCTAATCATTACATATTACCGAGGTCTGCTGGACAATTTTAATAAGATGCTAAATTTTGCTAAGGCTTTCTCAGCTTTTAGTGCATTTTGTCATGGAGATATTGTGCACTTGGGAGCTACATGTGCTATATGACTCTTGTTCAAGAGCTGAAAAGTGAAAATAAGTATAAAAAATCTCCTGCAGCAATATGGGAGCTACAGCCTTTCTGAATTTGCAGCTGAGTTGTGATAAAACTTATTGCAAAGTCTATTTGCCTTACAGTGTTATATTTATGGCAGCTAGCTTGCTGGCTATCCTGATTTGGTTTGGGAATCATTTCTGGATCTATCTTATTTGTTTGCCGTTTCTGCTGCCTTGTTTTCTGCAGTTATTGCCACTTTATTGGTTTGTCTTCAGGACAGTGAGCCTAGACTGGAGAAGATTTTGTGTCCATGGGGAAGGAGATTGCCTTTAGGGTGGTGGACACAGCCTCCTGCCCCACTGTTTCAGAAATCTAGCTGCATCATGTACTGAAGCTGTGGAATACTGACTTACCAAACAAGATGTTCTCTTCGAGTGAAAATTAAGATCCAAGTTCCTTTAAATAACTCCTGTAAGCGCAGATCTTAAATCCTTTGGGGCTGAGACTTGCATGTTCTTACCATTGTGGAGTCTGTAGCAGTAAACAGATGCTCAACAATGAGTCCTTGAGCCAGTTTGCCTTCAGTTCCAGCCACTGGTGTTTCTTAGACATCCCTCTCAAAGCCCAGTTAAGGTCCCCATGCAGCTGGGTGAGGCTGTAGAGCCAGTGTCTGCATGGTAAAGGTCTTCCTTGTAACAAAGCAGAACGCCAGGGGGCATCCCAGCCTGAACCAGGTTAGGACAGACAGTGATTCTGGCAAAAATACAACCTCGTGGTTCAGGATTTGCATGACTTGTGAATTTTTATGAAAAATACAGCAGCTGAAAAGCATTATTAGTTCATAGAAAATAAAACAGGCAAGAATATTCTTCCTAGCCTTTCAACTTTGACAAGTGATGACTATGTGTCAGTCTGTGCAATAATTTAGTTCATTGCCCTGCAACGTTTAGGTGATGTTTTCAGATTCCTGGGATATTTTTACAGAATGCTAAGTGGTCTGCCTTGTTTGAAAAAGACTGCCAGTTAACACAAATGAAGCATAGAAATATCATTATCCAGTTATAAAAACTTCTGCTTGTTTACCTGAATTCTGCCTGAAGAAATGCCTGTTTAGGTCTTGGATAAGCAATTGCTGTCCTGTTCTCTGGGTTTGTCTGCCCTCTGCTGCTCTCCGACGTAACTTCATGGATGTGAAAGGAGAATTTAAAACTCTTGGTGGCAACTGTTTTATTTTGCCTGTCAAGGAGTCTTTCATAATATATACGCTCTGAAATATATACGGAAATTAAGATGTACCCTAATAAAGTGCTATCAATTCTAATTTAATGCTTAAAAAAAAAGTATTGTCAATTTGATGTTTTCCGTGTAATTTTCCATTAGGTTTACAGATGGTAAGTTTTAGGTAACTGAAAAATATTTAAAATTTGTACTTGCTGGTTATTTCTGAAGTGTTAAGTATTGGCTCTTTTGAAGTACGTGATAACTATTGCTTGCTGGCTCTTTAGCAAAGGAAGCTCTATCACTGTAGTGTGGAATTCACAGGAGCCCTAGGAAACTCCGTGGGCCGCGCGGTGGGAGGTCATAGGGAATCTTGGTATGTTTAATACAGCAGAATAAAGCCCACAGCTCTGCAAGATACACATACAGATATAAAGAAGCTTTCTGAGAAATGAAATTTTGTTAGATAACTTGACCCTTTGTTTACTTCTGAGTGTTGCATAGTCACTGTTTAAATCGACTGCCTTCTGCTTCATTTCAGGAAGGCTTCTCATTAATTGATTCCCACAAATGGTTGAAAATAGTAAGAAGAGCAGACTGCTTGCTGTTTGGGGCGAAGTCAAAGGTCAGTAGAGCTGCTTCTAATTATTTCTAATAGTCATGACAGTTCTGTGGAAAGCTCCTACTATTTGAGTCATTGGGACTACTTTCTAAGAGTAAGCAATTAAAATATCCAGTGTGCTTTTATGTAGAATTTGCTCATCTGAATGTATAAAATCTGAAAATAGGCCTGCATGCTGACTGCCACATTGCTAACTAGTAGAAAAATCAAGAGATTCCTGCTTGTGGCTTCCATTCTTAGATGCTGCTTATCAATCATTTTGAACTGCATATACAACATCTCCTACACTGACAATTAAATTTAAACATTTCTTTGCTTGAGAATGTGTGAAAGATGGATGAGTTTTGTGTGGATCCTGTTCTTTCTCACACTTGCCATCTAGGTTGCATCTCAGAGAACTGGTATTTCCATTCTGGGACCCCATTCTGGCCAGCTGAATATCAAACAAACCAGTCATTTCCTGGCCCCTGAGGCTGGGCACAGCAGTGTCTGATGAAGGCATCTGGTGTTGAAGCTAATGAGAGAGGCCTGAAATTCTGGCCTTACCCTTACATTTCATGAAAAATGATTGGTTAGCTTTTAAATAATTAAATGGTCCTTCCTTGTGTACTAACTTACCTATAAAATCTCCGTTTTCTTAGTTCTTAAATGAACTCTGGGAGGCTTATTTGGCTCTGCTGAGCACTTGACAGGTTATTCAGGTGGTTTCAAAATGAGAGCAACTCTCCCTGCTCCCCTGATACTTCTTAGGTTTTGTTGTTGCAGGAGAAACTGCTGCCTTCAGTTTAACTTTGTACTGGACAAGAGAATTCATTTTAAGTTAGAAACATGAATTCTGGAAGAGCCTTTAAGCCTTTGGTTTAGTAGCTACTAGAGACCAGTTTTTAGCTCCCGCCATCGTTCAGCAGACTATTAAGGCATAAGAACAGCCCCCGTATCCAAAGCTTTTCTAGCAATTCTCCCTGCCAGGAGCTCTTGTGGGAGGTATAGACTGGGTTATTATAATCATAGATAATTGCAACAGCAAGGGTAGCAGAAAACTGCACCTAGGCCTGTTTACCCTGGCTAATTACACAGTTTTATATGTTTTATAAAAGATGATACAAACAAAACACTAGGGTTTGCAGAGAGGAATGCTTTGCTGATTGCAAAATATAAACAGATGTGAGGCATAGTACCTATTTTTCAAATAAAAAGTCGTCATCTCATTTCAGAATAAGCCTAGCCTGATAGGAGCAGTAGGGAATGCAAAAATAAATAGCTCAACCTGTTTTAATTTCACGGGTTCTTCTAGCCTGAAACCACAATACTTTTGCTTTTGATTGTTTTTGTCAGATTGCTTAACAATCTGGAGCATTACTGGAGAGTAGACTATGGAGCTGTTGCAGGAATGAGTTTAGATGAATTAGATTCAGTTAACAAAAGGGTTAATAAAACCAGCTCCCCACCACCGTGTTAAGAGATTCTGCTGCACCCCAGAAAAAACATAAAATCAACCTCACAATCATTTTGAGACTTGAGCCAAGTTTTGAGAGACTTTTCACTCAGCATTAAATGAAGTCAATCGATCCAAATGCTTGTTTACCATACATTCTCACAACTTCATATGGATTTAGTGGTATAAGGTACTATAAAACAAAGAATCAAACACAGTTCTGAGTGTACAAGGTGATGACAGAGCGTATGCAACTAAACACTTTACCAGCCATCATTTATTTTACCTTTTTGTTCTTTGTCCTCATTCGGTTGTCATTAGGACACGCTTATGATGCACTCCAGGCCTTTTAGCCCTCTATTTTCAGTGCAGTTTGCTGGAGTTCAAACCTTTGCAGAAATGTTTATTATTATTATATAGCACAACAGCCTGCATTGGAGGTTAACTGGGGCCAGTATTTTTGTTTAGTTTTTAATATTACTTCACAACTTCAAGGAATGATGTATTAAATCGGGAAAAGATGTTCTCCATGAGCCTGTATTGCATGAGCGTCTCCAAGGGCTGGAACAATAACACAAATGCTTAAGTTTAGGTTAATTCCGCAGTTAACGAACTTTGGTGCCATTTCATTTTATTACCCATAGCTGGTCAGAGTCAATGTCTTGTTTTGGAATAGCACTTGGAACAATAACAACTTAAGTTCCCTGCGATATTTGTATTTAGGAAAAATAAATCCTGTTGTCATGGCAAGGTATTTCCCTTATTTTAGAAATGGGAATCAAACGTTCTGCTTGGTTTGTCTGCTAGTCCAGACAAAGAAACTGGGTTTTCATATTTAAGTTGGCGCAGTGATCCAAGAAATCTTGCTTTCTCCCCAATGATAATGAATGCAGGTTTAATTAAATCAAAATTAATCATATATGAATTTCCCTTTGCTTTTAGCCAAACGAATGCCGTATGTTCCGTGTCCAGTTTGGAGGCGATTCAAAGGAGCAGATGCTGGAACACTGCTCTCATTGTGTGCAGAAACTTGCCGAGTATTTACCAGTTCAAGCAGCGGATGAGCAAAGCCAGATGCTCTATCCAAGTCTCCATCAACTGGCTAATAATGAAAATCAAGTGAAGAACTATGAACAAAACGCAGCCATGCTACACACAGTAAGTAAGCAAGAGCTTATTGCCTCAAAAATCTACAAATAATGAAGGCTTTGTGTTAATTCATGAACGACACTAGTGCACCTTGGATAAAATCTTTTGCAGCTATAGACACTTCTATGAAAACTGAGCAACAGGCTATCATTGAAGTCATTAAAGTCTGCAAAAAGCAACTTAATACAGTATTTCCTTGACTGTTGATGGTTGTTAGGTTGTCTTAGCTGTTAATCAGCTAGTCTTTTTCCAGGGAAATTATTTTAGGGCTGTGAGGTTCTTGTTGTTTATTACTACTATTATCAGCCTCTATTGTTTATTAAAAATGCTACTACTGGACTAAAAAAAGAAACTTTTTGTGTTTTAAAAAGTCATTTTTTAATAGGAAATGCTCTTTGTTTTTTCACATATCTTCGCTTTTTTTTTTGGCACAATGCCCTACTTGTGCAGAGGGTGCCAAAAATGACTACAGCAAAGCATAACTTGCAAATGAATTTTTTGGTGCAAGGGCTCAGGCAAGCATAGGAAGTCATTACTGCTGAAGGAATAACAAGAAAGGCCACATCTAAGGGACACTTACTAATACTTAAGCAGAGACGAATATGATTTAGTAAAATAGAGGCTTTCTGCTTAGGTTAATAAATATGAATAGGGGGCAGAGGATAAGAGCTGAATAGTCACCAAGAAAACGTGTCTATGCTTTCTAAGTGTCCTTACCCAAGACTGCTGGGAAGCACTCAGCCACATTTCAGCTAAATTTCACAGGATAAGAAAAATGGTCAGAACCACTCAAGTAATTAAGAATTTTCTCTTTTTTGTTTGCCTACTCCTCTCTTTCGCAGCCACAGAATCTATAGATACAATAGTTGGTTCCATTTTAGCTTCTAAATGATATAAGCTAAAGTGTTATATATGTTAAATGTGATATATGTTAAAATGATGTCAGGGTAACAATAAAACGCTCTCTTCTGTAATGCAAAATCCTTGGAAAACTAAAAAAAGTAAATGATGTTTCTGAGGGTGACCCATTCTGGAGTACATTCTGCCTTGGGCATCCAGGGGACCACGAGCTCTCCAAAACATCCCTGCATCCAACTCACCCAGGCCAGCTCTGGGGCATATGATCAAATATTGAGAACCAAGCCCAGACAGGGAACCTCAGAGCCTCAATTTCTAAAAGTATTTAAAAACTGAAGACTGAGCAGCTGTGCAATCAGGTTTCAGCCTTTTTACTCCATAAAGTAGCTGAGCACATTCCCTTCCTGTTATCTCTAAAATTGGAACTTCTGTTCCTTCTTGCACATACCCACACTCTTTTTGCCTGTATTTGCATTTGATATTTTGCAGACAGATCAGCCTTTAACGGATTCAGGCACAAGCTTTGGAGAAAGAAGATCTATAACACAGCTAGCACAGGTAAAAATCTCCTATTTGAGTCCTGCAACTTCATTTCTTTGACAGGAAAGAGAGCAAAATATCTTGTACAATCTGACAGAAGATTTTAGTGAGCGTCAGGATGCTATCAGCAAGAATGCTTGCTCACTTACAGCCACGCAAGCAAAACCAAAACGTCTTATGCAGTGATTTAGACCTAGGAAATAAGCTAGAAAAG
>JAUBOD010000031.1:6955373-6981885 GCA_032353885.1 Nothura maculosa | reverse complement strand
TTGCTCACTTACAGCCACGCAAGCAAAACCAAAACGTCTTATGCAGTGATTTAGACCTAGGAAATAAGCTAGAAAAGAGAATTAAAAAAAAAAAAGATTTCATACTACAAACATTTGCATAAAAACAAAACTGTGCCAAGAGCAACTACTCACATGCCACATCCATCCAAATAAATGACTTTGTCAGTGTTCCACTCTGCAGTTATCTCTGCAGGTGCAGCTAAGTGTGAAAATATCAATCATCGTTAACCCATCTTCAATTAAACTGCTAGTTTCAGCAAGAAGTCCAGGGTAAAAGGGTGTGAAAAACTGTAAAATTGTCATGTTATTTATTTTCCTCTGTATTGTCTGAAAATTACAGTAACACCTCTATGTTTCTAACTTTTTAAATTGCTTCTGCAAGTTCCCAATGGATCTTCCTACACCTTTTTTCCTAGGGATAGAACAATCTAGTCACTGCTTCTCATCAGTGGCTTAAGGGCCCGTTCCTACGTGCCTCATGACAAATGTCTCTAAATCCCCAGGGCTTTTTAATTATAAGAGACTTACCAAAAACTTTATTTCATGAAATTAGAGTTTTCTGAGTTGACCTCGATGACAGCAGCTATACACACTACTGGTCAACTACTAACAACTTTGTTCTTATCCAGATCTGTGAATTATATAATTCACAGATTATATATATATTACATGTAACTCCAGTTATGCTGAAGTATGATGATTATTTGCAGGGAAAAAATCAACATTCACTTAGTTTTAGTTCTAGCAACTTAGTCTATTTTTTATCTGCAATTTCAAATAATCAGTTACTTTCAAATAAGGCAGTTACTAGTGATTGTCTGCTGCGTAATGGTAAGAGGTTGTTAGGAAATCTACAGCTCCACACTGCTGCACAGCTGAGCTGAGTTCAGACTTAAGCTGTAACCTGTCCAGAGCAAGTTTGAAGTCTGACAACACCTTAAAAATCTATTTTCTTGCACCTATATTGCAGTGTTTGGTATACTTGTCTGCACTAACAGCCAATGGGATTTACCAACAACACGAGGGACACGCACAGGAGCATCTCAAACCTTGCTGAGAGCTGGTCTTAACCCAGGGCCAGGTGCCTGGAACAGCTGGAATAAGTGACACTGGTTGCCCAAGACACACGGGATGCCCTTCCTGGCCAGGACAGCATTTAGATCAGGGTTCAATATTGAGTATGCAGTGATCAAACAAGGCACAGCTTGCCTTTAGCAACTCGTACTTTTTCATAACTAGGCTTTGCTTTAAGAGGCAACGCTAGGAAAGGCAAATTAGAACCTCCTGCATTATAAAAGCAAAACTTTTCTCAGAGAGGAAGCATCTCAAAGATGCTCAGAACTGTGTTGGGATCCCATCTCCCACGTATAATCTCACTCAAGGGAGAGTTTATTTCCTTAGTTCTGTTTCAGATACATAAACCAACAATAAGATGCACAAAAATAGTAGGATCTGTTCCCCGCTGCTTCCCCAGTCAAGCATGGATATGCACCAACCACTAGCATGCCCAGGCCATCGGGCACTTGCCCTACCCTGTTCATGTTTAAGGCATGGAAAGGAGGGCCTGATTTAACAGCTTGTAACAATCTGAACTTTTTCAGATGGACAGGCTTAGTCCACCTTGCTTTTCTCACATCAATACATTAAAAAATGACATTAAAATAAAGAATAATTGTGTTAGATGATTCCCTCCCTCCCAAGTATCAGAGCATCCATTCACCATGATTCTTAGCTGCCTCTGCATTAGGCAAGAAGAGCTGCAGCCCTTCCTCACTTCTATTACCTCTCCCATGCAGAGAATCCAAAAATCACTGGTAGTAACTGATGCTCCTGCTTACAACTTTGGCAGAAATGGGTAAACAAAGAGCACGTGGGAAACAAGGGCTGTAGAGAATACAGCCTAAATAATAACAAAAAATTTCTGTACACAAAGCCTCAGAGACATTAATGCATATATTATGAATTATGTGGTTTAGAAAGAACAGTAACCCTGCCTAGAGCAGGGCCCTTAAAGAGTGAAGTTGCCCTTTTTCCTGCAGGGAAAATTGGCAGCCACCCAAAATAAAGTTTTAGTCAGGCTGGTTCTGGGGCTTCTCACAGGCAGCTTCTAAGCTCCGTGCTGCTGCTCTTACCAATCCATTAGACTTGTGCATTTCTCCAAGGCATCCACATGGATAAGAGCTGGTATCTCCTACAGCCGACGGCAGGTAGCTAGGGCTTCCTCCAGCCTGTTCAAGCGATGATCTCCCCCTTTGCTGCTAGTTTTAGATTGAAAAGTGACACCATGCACATACTCCTCCCATCAATACCACAGTAAAAATGGGGGGGTTGGGGAAAATATGAATTGAGGGGGTGTCAAAAGAGTGGTTGGATAGATAGGAATAAAAGCGGTTGTTATGAAAAGCCCCATGTGTTATCTGTAAGAGAACTCTTGCTATATTAATGCATTGGAAGCTAGAACTGCCAGAGCGCTTTTTCAGACAGCATTACATACAGAATCTTGATAAAGATCCTTTTTTTTGTTACACAGAACAGCTTCACTATGAGGCACAGTCACTGCTACCCAAAAAAAGGCATTTCCAATTTAAAGAACTGCAAGCTCCAGCACTCAAACTTGCATAAAAGCTGTAGCAGAAGCGGCGCTAAGTATTAGAAATGAAGTTACATAGAGAAACCATTTGCAATTGAAAGTATCCAAACAGCGTGTTAACAAGGCAGATGCGTCTTTATTAAATACTGAAGGGAAAAATAGGATGCAACGGAATTACAAAAAACATGTAATCCTTCCTTTTATGTACAAGGTTAATGCAACACCTTTGTTTTTACTTCTGCAGTCTGTGCTGAAATCGAAGGCGGAGCTCGCCCTGGTGGATCAGCATTCTGTGTGGAGTGCACAAGAGCTGGGGCCTTTTATTCGCTTATGTCTCATGGATCAAAATTTCCCAGCTTTTGTGGAAGATGTGGAGAAGGAGTTGAAAAAACTAACAGAAGGTTGATAAATATTAACTTATTACTACGAGAATATACAGCACTCAGGCTACACAAGCTTAAATATTGTTAATTATCTGAAAAAAATCGCACACAGTTTTGTCAGTGTTTTATTTTTAAAAACAGGTGAATCCACTTTTTATACATCATTGCACTTCAACAAATACACGGAACACAAGTTCATGCATCTACAGTTACGCACATCATGAGAACCCTGTAAGGTCTATTTCTACAATCTTTAAATCATGAGAAATTACAGTGTCAAACTAAAGAGTATAACTAGTTGCATAGAATATCACCATGCTGTAACATTTCATCATCATTTAAACAAAAAAGAAAATTATAAAAGTTTGCCTGAATTGAATGTACAAGAATATGTTGAACACATCAGTGCAAAAGGATTTGAGAATTTACATGATTTAACAAAAAAAAAAAATCACTTAAAAAGCAATCATATATATATATTTATAAACTGAAGTTTTGTTTTAGTTAACTGCATTTCACCACCACTTTGTTGAACCATTCCAGCTTTTGAATTCTGATTACTGGACACCCAAGTCTCTCCGTATAGGTTAAGCCCTTAAGATAATTTCAATTTATATTACTTCTCTAAGTACCAGAACAGTAGAATTCTCTCATCTTTCAGACATACCACAAGGAATGAATATCAGCAGCTTAAAAATGAAAAACATTTACTGTAGTTTGGTTTCCCCCCCCGCCCCCAAAATATAAATATATACTGTATATATTTTTAAGTTTTGCTGTACTTTACAAAAGAAGTCTCACTAGATGGCAGTAGTGCGTTTTAGAGCTTGGCCAATTTAACAGCTACCTTAAGTAAAAAATGGCGCATGCATGATCTGACTACTCCTACTGTTTCAATAGATTAAGGAAAAAAAGCAACATTCACAGCACATCAAGCCCAAAATAGTTTACACCTTCTACACTGAAGCATTATTAAAATGTATCTGGCTAGGTCATCCTTACAGGAGAGGCTAAATAAGGCATGCTTTAGACAGTCATATTGTTGCTCACTTGAAAAGGAGAGGAGAGAAAAAGAAAAAAAAAGAAAGGAAAAAAAAAAAAAGACAGAACTGGAGTTCTAGAACCAAGAGTCCCAACCATTAAATTTAGCAGGTCATATTGCCATCAGTCTCTCAGAAACTTAAAGCTCTAAAAAAGAAATGAGAAGAGGCATTAGTCAATGACTGGCAGCATTTTCTGCAGCACGTGCCATAACTGTATGTAAACAATGTCCTTAATACCTGGTTTACTGAGAATCAAACCCTCAAACTGCCTTCCAGATTGAAGAGGCAGCAGGTGGCTTTTTTAGGAGGTTTCAACCCAAAATGCTAAGCTATAGTTTGTTAAGCTACGTTTGCGAGCACCCAGAGTTCTGCATTTACAGCATCATTAAAGAGACCTTCGTATTTTATGCAAAAAATGATAACCCTGTGTGATAACCCTGCAAAAAAAGATAACCGTCTTCAGAAGGCGACAAAATCAGGACTAGTGCAACAGACTGAAGAGCTGACAGCTTTTTAAATGCATAGACAAGTTACGTTTACTTTAGGAATCCCTACCAATCACTACACAAAAAGGAGGACTTCAGCCTGGCCATTTCTGATGCGCATGCAGTTCAGTTCATACTTACATTAGAAGCATTTTTAATTTGTGTTTCTCTGGCGTAAGTTTTTATCTTTGTGATTGTTTGTAGAATTTGTTTTCCTAGAGAAAGAGGTAAAAAATGCAAAGTCATTCCGAAATGGAGGAAAAGTTTTCATAGTACATATTGCTAAAAACATTTAGCCCTCCCTCCTGGCTCTGCATTGTTAAAGGCAGCGCAAACAACTTCTAGCCATCGTTATGTTGATACCTTCTTGCCTAGCACATTCATTTCCTAAAACCCATCATTCTGTTTGACTGCTCACATTGTACAATTGAGGCAACATGTTTTTCCAGTTGGCCAGTTAATTATTTTTGTAATATTCTACCAAATATATTCTGCAGGGCAGTCAGGAGACCACTCTTTGCTTTAGCATGAAAATCTCTTTCCAGCTCTTGCAACAACATTGTTTAGTTTCTGGCAGCCTCAGCTCTTCTCTACCCCAGCTACCTACAAGTGACAGAAGTCACTGTAGGGTTCCCAAGTAGCAACAATGAGAGACTCACTTTACCCAACAGCAGTGACTTTTTTGTACCTTCTCCCCTTATCCTTTTATTCCTTTGCAGAAACAACGAGTCAAGTGAGGTCCACAGGCTCTTTGGAGCTGGAATTTTATGGAGCAGCGTAGGACATGGCATGCTGACCACAATCAAACTTCCGAGCCTCACAGTCAATAACATGACATAGGTTTAAAGTAAACCCCCCCAAACCATCAGATCCCTCGGGGGAACCTCAGTAATATTAAGGTGCACTTACATTGGCCCAGCTGGTTCATCATCTGCAGCAAGAGTTCAGGTGCAATCCAGTGCAAGGCAAGGAAAAGAAAGAAGGAAAGTGAGTCTTTGTTCTCTACACCAACCCAACTCAAACAGCAAACCAATCTAGAGCATTAAAGGCCATTCCACTTTGGTAGTGCAAAATTCATGGAGTTATTTTTCTGGATTCCAGTTTTAATGGCAAGTATGTTGCTTCAATGGTTTTAGTTAACACTTGGAATGCTTGTCATGAAGAACTGCAACTGTAGCGGACAGATTGTTGCAACATGGTCAGACTCATCTTGTCCCCAAGTTCCAGTGGTTCAATCTCATAAAGTAGATGAGAAGACAAACCAACATTTCAGTTGTGAAATCCTGCTGTTTGTTTTCCTGCATTGATTTTGAACCCATCCTTCAACTGTTGATGGGTAATTATTGGTATATACAGAACAGGGTATATACCGTATGCTCATCTTTCCCCATGGATCATACAACCGTTTCATATTCCGTATTTCTTGGTGTCTAATTACACCAGATTAGGAAGGGGCTCAAGGTGCAATATTTTATTACAAGACCCAAATGCAGTCCTTGGATATCAGCAGGCATTGTGCATGCATCCAAAAGAAAAGAGGACTCAAAACACCAGGAAAAACTGTTTTGTCATACCCGTAGACACAACAGACTTCAGCTACAGGAGACTGACAGCATTGTTCTGCCCGTGTCCTGTCAAAAATCCTGGGAAAAATATTCTTTTTGAGGAATTGGAAAAAAATATATCTGCCAATGAGCAATATTAATTCTTTCAATTGAACATTCTTCTGTTCTTTTGCCCCCGAGTTGCCACCCGGAGGACAGAAATTAAGTTCATTTAGCAGCAGTACAACGTGTATTGGGAATGTTAATGTTCCCGTCAACCCATTTTGGGGGACCAATCCACAAGGTGCTATTTTTAGCAAATCCCGCTAGTCGTTTTTGTCACGGAAGTCTTGCAGAAACTCGCAGCAGGATTCCACAAGGGGGCTCGGTGCACATGAAGCAGTTATGGAAAGTACAGTCTCAAAACGGTGTAGGCATCCGCATGAGCACACACTCGGAGTAATGTCTGTCCAAGGGGACATTACTCCACCCGGACCTTCACGGCAACGCATAGGCAAAGCCACCGCTAGCACAGACAGTGACCGGAACAAAAATAAATAGTTCAAAAAAAGAAAGAGCTAACCACAAACCAAGAGCTTTACAGCCAAAATAACAAACTAGCGACACGCCGGTGTCCACAGAAGTCCATTACCAGCAACAATACACTATCGGACAAGATACAGAGAGAACTAGGACTAGTAAGGACGACCAGACATCAATGTGCTGTTGTATATACAGCGGAGATATACAGAGACACATCAGGTACTGGAACACAGAGCACAGTGGAGGAAATCTACATCTTCCCTCCGCAAGTCTCTCCTGATTCACACAAGATTTCCAGCAGACTGTGCTACGTACTCTGTGGGAAGAGTGGTTGGAACAGGAGTGGACAGACAGAAAATCCTTAGTTCCCCCCCTCCACGCTCGGTAGTGCTACCAAAGCCACTCTGCTTTCAGACTTGGCTACCTCTGCTCTCTATAAGCGTAAGCAACATCTTTGAGAGTTTGTTTTGCTGAACTTCAGAAATATAAAACTGCACCATGAAGATACAAGCTCTCTCTTGCTCTCTAAAAACCGTTTTTCTCTCAAAATCAACCTCTCAAAATATTGAGATGCTCATTGCAGGTAGGTAATTTGGGGGCTTCAAGCTTATAAATAAAGGCTGCCAACAAAATGCCTACTGGAATACTTAGCATAATGCAGAAGGTCTAAGATCGGTGGTCACCACCGTTCCCATGTGCAATCTAACAGGTGATACCATGAGGCTGAGGGAAAGCTTCTTTATGCAGTTCTCTCCTTGACAGCCATTTAGCTGCTGAAAAAGCCTCCCCAGTGAAGGACAGACAGAAGAATCAAAACCCTAGCGAAACCAGGGGCAACAGAACAACAGAAAAATAAGTACAGAATTCGACCAAATAAAGATTAAAAACAGCAAACTGAAATCCAAATTAGTTGTGAACGTGAATGAAGAAGTTTTAAGAAAAAGTGTTAACATTATGACTTGTGCATTGTATAGACTGAAGCGGAGATTAAACAAACTCCAAAGCATGCAGATCTCTCACTTACCACCATTTTTTAAGGGTTTGATGCAATTGAAGGGGGAAAAAAAAAAAAAAAAAAGAAGTCATAGTAACCGACAAATATCAATATAACTCAAAACCTTTATGCCAGAGGAGCTCGCTCGAGCAACTGACCATCTCCAGTGCAACAGCATTTGAAACATCTGGCCATAGAGGACGTGCCTCTGAGGGTGCTGCTTCATTCCATTCGGAGCTCTGAACTTAGAACCGACCACAACAACCCCCTCGTTTTTCAGGAATTTGCTTTTTAATTTGGAAAGACTCCAAGCAATCATTCTTTATATCATACGAGATTAAAAATACTGGCAAGCCTCCTTGTAGGTACAGCGATTATCTGCTTTGTGTTGCCCTCAGAAAGCAGGTTTTCAAAGTCAAACTTCAGGTTTGCTACTACATTTAATGCATTATATAACAAGAATAGTCAATTCTTCTAGCCAAAAACCCTTGACATTGAGTTTGCATGTTGACAAAATATATTTGAGCTTTGAACTTGTGCTTATATTTGAACTTGTGCTTCTGGTGAGGTTGGGCACATGTTAACTGGCCAGCCATGACACTCACCTGCTACAACAGCCTGCAAATGGGGTTGGGTTTTATGTCCTCAGCCCTGCACTACCTCGAGCCTTAATTTAGAAAAGGTTTTATTCTTTAGAAAAGGTAAATTCTAGTTCTTGCGAAAAGTTACAATATTTAATGTCAAATTAATCTTTTAAATTGTCACAAGATTAAAAAAATCTAAAGAAATCTACATAAAGAGGGGTTAGGAGACAGCTTTAACAGTCTCCTTTAACAGTCGTCTTATACTGTAACCTGCCTTTATGTACCAATAGTGAATGCAAGAATTCACTAGTAAATGAATTCACTAATAAATGTATTATTAAATACACACAAAAGCAGGAAATCACCTCTGTTAAACCTGGTGCAACGTGCACCAGGTTCTGTTTTGCTTCACAGGGACTATTTCAGAGGGAAGGGGTAAAGAAAAGATGCATGGAGATGCTCATCAGGTGCCCTGCAACACAACAGTAAAGCAGTTGCTCTGCAATGGAATGAAGGCATAACTATATTTGTGATTTGTATCTGGCCAGGATCAGTTCCCCAGATTTAAGGCACTGTGATCCTATAATAGTGCCTAACCAGTTAGTATACAGGACTATTTGACTAGCACCGTGACAGCGATCGTTGCTTTTAGGCAGAATTCAGAGCTATTCAGCCTCATGCTGCGTCTGCCTCAGTTTTCTTCCCTTGAGAAGTTCTAGGCATGGGCAAGAGAGATGACAGTGATAAGCAGAAAATGAAACCAAATAAAAATTAGCTTGTTACAAGGTAAACTGTTGAAGTGAAAACATCGGTTTGAAAAATTACTTACAGTAATAGCAGGAACAGGGAAAAGTCAAAAAAAAAAATGAGGATTAGAAAGAATGTGGGGATATGGGTGAAGCTTCTGCACAGGCAGAGCAGAAACAGGTCTATGGAAAGCTCTGTTGAAGATGACAAATGAGAAGGGAAGAACTAAAAAAAAAATGTATAACCCAGTTACCACAAGACTTTGAGCTAAACATTATGTAGAAGATGGATTTTTAAAGTAAAAACTGTTTACATTCTTAAGGCCGAATGCAATCAACAAGTTTTTACTTTCTACTTACCCCAGAACACACCCTTTAAAACAAAGTGTTTGCCAAATTTAGGCTATTTGATACAACAACAACCACCACCCAGTTTCTTTAAAAATCTTGATATACCACATTGTGATCGTAACAGCTGATGACTATGTCTATAAGCAGCTCTAGCTTTACCCCAGAGGAATCACCAGCTCTTTGCTTCCTTTTATCGGAAGGTGAAGCCCAAGCAATTTGCAATCGGAGCCAAATGCACCAGCAATCCCCCAGGAAACTCTGCTCACACATGCAGGGAGGTGCCAGCATCTCTGGCCTAAACATGCTGTTTTCATGCAGCTTTCATCACCCAAAGCCACGGGAAGCTGCATTTCATTTAACTATCAAGACTTTACAAAACCTCTCAGCCCTCTGGGTACATAAGCCGTATTGCTGTACCATGTGGAATGCAAGGCAAACTCCCCTTTGGAAATGATGCAGGAATTCGAGCGCACTTCCCCTCTCCCCTTCCTCCCAGCACATAATTGAATGCAAGGTGGTTCACACCTCTAGATACTGCTGTAACTCCCCTCCAGGAGGGCAAATACTGCCCTGGTTGTACTTGCTACACCCAGGACCCTGGGCAGCCACCAGCTCCATCCTGGACCAGCTTTCGGTGGAGATACAAATTGCCCAGGATTTGCTCAAGGCCAAAGGAAAGCTCCCACATCCCAATTATGTGAAGGAGGAAATATCAGCAAAGGAGCTACTGAGCAGCCCTGCTCCATGGCAGAAAAAGCAGTGAAACCAAATACAAAAAGCCAGGTTCATGCAAAGTTAAAACTGCAGTCAGGAAATGCCAAAGTTAAAGGGCTGTCCTTGCTCTTCCGTGTTTCCAGATGTCCTTCCCACAGCCGGCTGGCACCCTGGAAAAGGCGCCTCCGGGAGCTCCCCAGCACCCTCGCCCTGCCCGAAATCCAGGGGCAAACTCCACAGCCCGATGGCAAGTTGGGAGCAGTTCCAAAGCTAAGTCGGGATCAGGCACCTCACTCATTTTAGTGCATCTACCACCTTCTATCCGAAGGGCTGCCAGTAGGATGGGAACAGCCCAAAGAACCTCCTCCCGTGAAACAGGCACAACAAAGGTTATATAGAGAAGGGAAAGGAATAATGCAACTGATCTCACTCTGGCTGGCCAGGTCGAGTTCCCGAGCCCTCTGGAAAGGATCCCAGGCTTCTCCCAGGACAGGGATAATGTTTCTCCGCAGCACATCCCCCTGCTAGCAGTAACAGCGCTGCTGCTCCGATCAATTTTCAGAGCCTGCTTTGGTCGGAAGGTGATGGCCTCTCCCTGTGAGCCAGGCTCATTTCTTCTTAGGCTGAAACCCGTTTCTGTGAATTCCTCACAAATCCCTTCTTGTCTGTATATACGTGCCCTGCAAACACACCTGTGACAACAGACGTGGTTTGGTGAAGGATTACTATCTGTGCTTTGCCTGAAAAATGCTGTATTCCTCTCAAATCAGTTCTCCCAGTCAGAGGGGAGCACAGGGTCCCTCGGGATGTGCTGCTGCACTGAACTGGGAATGCGCTAGAGGTCTGGCCAGGCAAGCAGATGAGCACAGCATTTCCAGGAGGCAACAGAGGCAGTTTCTGGAAGGTGGCACCATAAATTGTTACGAGGGGGCAAGTTGCTCCAGTTGGGGAAGAGAAAGATAAGAGAAGCACCCGATTGGAATCCTCTAGTAGTGGAGTCCAAACAACGTGGCTCCAGCTCTCTCTAACCAGTGCAGACTTAACTAAGCTAGACTTAAAATGTAGGTCACCTGGGTACACGGCCCTGGCCAAGCCGGGCTCAGCTCCTGCTCCACACACAGGCCCTGCAGCCCAAGGAAAGCTTTGGTTTGTTCTTTTACAGAGGAACTCACCCGGTTTAGCAGAAGCATTTTGCTCCAGAGCTGTAACTTCTATTTCAGGACATATAAGAACAGCTAAAATCATCAACTCTGTCTGCACAGAAGTTGTTACCCAAACATCAGCCAATACAGCTGATTCTCAAGAAAAAAAAAAAGTGGAAGGGAGCAGGGAAGAAGTGACTCGCCATGGGAGATGTCTCCCTCTCCCAAAGGTGGGATCTTAGGCACCCCAAGTGCCACCTCAAGGCGCTGGGGAGGGGCAAGACAGCGGGTGCAAACCCTGCACCCTGATATTCGGACTGTTTCTGAGCCCAAACAATCGGCATCCCTGGAGGCAGCTCGAGGGAAAAGGGCATCCATCCATCCATTCCTGCATCCTAAAGCGTGCCTGGCTTTTTGCCTGTCTCTATCTGCTGCTCCAGAGAAATCAAAGCTCTTGAGAAATCCTATGTCCAAGCAGAGCCCATACTCGCTCCAAAACAGGGAGCAGGGCGGTGGAGGGCTGTGATGAGGAGTCTCACGGATTCCAAGGAAAGAAAAGGTCAGATCCAAGGTCCTGCAAAGAGGCCATCGGGAAGTTACCCTCATGTACAGGTGGAAGCACAAGCAGCTCAATAAGCTCAATGCTGCTCGTTGCTGCAGCAGCCTTGTATGAATGCCCAACACAATCACAGCTGCTGTCCTTAAAGCACCAAAATCAGCCCTAAAACAGCTTGGAAACGAGCTGACAGAGACCCCAGCTATTTCCTAATGATATTTATACTAAGCAACATGGTGTGGTATTAATGAAGAGTTATAAGAGACATCGGGGTGAGTCACTAGCCCAGCCTTAGACCTTTGGTGTGACCTGCCCACTGCTGCGTGCAGAGGGAAACGTGATTTTGGAAGCACCAAATTTCAATTCCAGACAATAAGCACGCATTAAACATTAACTTTGGCATTTCGTAACTGTGTACAAAGGAACAATAAACTTAAGAGTCACCAGAGTTTTCAGTAAAACATCCAAGCTGGTATCAGTTAGCTCTGAAGGATTTCTGCCCAATGCATTTGTCCCCTGCTCGTATGGGGTTTCCCACCACAGTATCCCAGAATTTTAAATGCAATTACAAAAGCAGAAGAATCATCGAGGGAATAAAGATGTAGAGATCTTTGGAGTAGCTTTGATGCCAATTGTCTCTCTCCATCCAAGCAAACCTAATACCCAGATGCTGACTCTGTTAATCGGTTATTTGCTTTCTTCCTCCAGAAGGACAAGCAGAGAGAACATCTCCACCACCCAGGTGCATCACTCTCCACAACTCACGTTCAGCTGCCTTTAAAACAATAGCAAACCAAGCAAGCAAATTAGTCACCTCAGTTACTCAGTTCATCATCCGGACATGGCCAGAGATGATGATTCTGAGATTCCTCAGGCACCTGAAGAGTGGCCAGACCAGTCAGGAAAACTTCAGCCCTTGCAATAAGCAGGTATTGTTCCCAGAAACAATTTCTTTTGTATTAAGTCCATTTCAAGTTGATTACAGCGAGTATTTTCATATTGACTATCTGGGTTTAGTCTTTATCAAACCATTTAAGCAAACAGAAGTTTGCACAATGCAGTGAACTACGAAGAGCCACTAATGAGGCGAGATTTCTCCGGGCCATCCTGATGCCCAGCTAGGCAAACAGGGCCCAAGAGGGAGGCAGAAGCACAAGAGAACATCTGAGTTATCCTTACAAACACATATGGAAGTTTCCCAGGCTGAGAGCCACTTTGAGGCCAAACTGCTGCCAGTATCGACTCCTTAACCGTAAAGCGGTTAGTTATGCACAAGTACATGCACTGCGTCGTTCCTCGATGCATTTCCAACCAAATTTACATGGTCTCAATTGCATGCTCCGTAAGCCGTTAGTAAATGCTACTGAAGTGGTTAAAATTAAAAAATAAAAGTGCTCGTTTCCTCTAGGTATGCATTATGCTTTCAGAAAGATTCAGTCTGCTACGGAAGCGATCCAAACCTCAGCTGTTTGGAGACAGAGTATTAAAAATGTGTTCTCTGCTTAGCAAGATTCCCATTTCCCTTCCCCTTCTCTGAATTATAGCTCAGGATCGTTTGGTTTTGCCCCAGCTTCACAAGCAGATCCCTGCATCTTCACCCCAAAGGCCAGTGCCTCGCTGTGTCGCAGCATCGACTACTTGCTGTCAAGCTGCACGAGTTCCAACATTTTTCCCCCGGGATGTTTTCCAGCGTGCCGGAAGGCTTGGCCATCCCGGGAAATGCTGCCTTTAGTGCCCCAGCGCTCCCACAGCCCGGCTCCGTTGGAATGCATCTCGATTCCACAGCAAGCTGAAGCGCCTACCGCCCGTTTCCCACACGGACTCCTTGGGCAGGGTTTCTTGGAAAACACTGGGAAGCACCTAGGGGTTGCTGCCAAGTCTGTTCCTTGAGTTGGTTCTTTCAAATAGTCATTTTAGCCTCAGATTGCCCCTTTCCTCCTCTTTTAAACAGGAGGATATGCAGAAACTCAAAGATAAATCAAATATAATTTTACTGTATACCACACATAGTTATTAATGCTACCGTCAAACCTGGTAAAATAACATAATTTTTAGAAAGTATAACCCCTAAATGTTATAATTGGACAAATCTTCCGTAGCATTCCTTAAATTCATTAAAACTCAGTTAAGGTACCAAAGATCGACCACCCCTGCCTCCTCTTTGTTGTGGCTGTTGATAGAGATTTAATGGATTAATGGTCTTTGGGGGCCCAGTGCCTTGCAGAGCTGCAGCTTGGAGAGGGAGCCCCAGGCAGCTCCCACCCGCTCTCCGTGCCTCCGCAGGGCTGCCGGGCAGCATTCCAAGGAGCAGCACGGGCAGGACAGGGCACTGGGCCAACCTCCTGCAAGGAAAGCTCTGAAGGATGTTTGAAATAACTGCCCCCCACGAGAACCTGAGGAAACCCAGGGACTTTGCAGAGCACTTGGACTGCACAGGCCTACGACACTGCTGATCCTTCCTTGTAGGAGGTCCCAGTCTGTTCTGCTGCTCTAAGTCCTCTCTGCTCCTCTCCCCTGTTTTTTCCTTTCCTTTTTTCCTCCTTTTCTTCTTAGGGGTTTAAGAGCACTTACCGTCTGGGACTTCATCCGGCCGCTTCCTTTTCTCATAAACGACTATGATGACGACGAGGATAACGATTTCTGCCAAGATCCCCAAAAAGGGCCAGAGAGGAGCCAAGTGGCTGCGCACGCGGAGGATGGTCGTGACGGACACGGAGCCGATCACGTTGGTCGCGTTGCACTGGTACTCGCCGGGATCCTCGGTGATCTGTAGGTTTGTGATGCTGAGCTCGGTGTAGTTGTCCTTGTTTGTAACGAAGAACCTGCCAGAGGAGTTGTTGATATCCTGATACAAGGAGAAAGAGGGAAGAGGGAAGAGGGAGAATTTTCGTTTCTGTAACAGAGGCTGGAGGCAGTCGGAGGGATTCCTGCAAAGAAGCTGCTTTCTTCACACAACAGAGCAGCCTGCTGCCAGCACTTGCTCTGCAACCCTCTAAAGTGAATTTTGCTTCAAAATCAAGAGCTTGCTATCTTGGCAACATGGAATTTGGGGCACCACGTCCCTTCCACATCTGCAGCAAAGAGATCCAGAGCTGCCCGAGTTTGGAGTTATTTTTGTATGGGCAAGACCTTGGTAAAGCACAAGAGAACAGACAGGTTTGTTCCTCCTAAAATTTGGCATCAATTTACCAAATAATTTTAAAGTTATTAGATAACCTGAAAGAAAACATGCACAGGGATCTTCAGAACCACCAATGGACTTGGAGTAGCAAAACTTAATAAGCCTTAAAAAAAACTTAATAGAGCAGTTCAGCTCAGCGTCCTCACAGAAATTTAAGCTCGCGCCCAACAGTGAATGCTCAACCCATCCTATTACGAACTGATCATTTTTTCCCCAATGTATCAAGCAAGTCATTATGGCAACGGCAGATCACAGAGATGTGAAAAGGAAGAGGTGCCAGGACGTAACAGATTGCAACTTCTCTCCTGCTCTCTCAATTGCTGCTAAAATCTGCTGCTCAACAGACCCGCTGCCACATGGAAAAGATCTGGCCCCTTCCATCCCCAAAGTCTCACTGTCACATCCTCACACTGAGCCCAACCACTAAAGCTCAACCAGTAAAACCGAAAAACAGCTTAAGAAATTTAAAGGTAAGTGAATTAAGGCACATTATCCAGCTCATTTTTTGTAACTTGGAGCAGGCACCCTGAATATCACATCTTTCCTGGCAACTCACAGCTTAGTCCAGTAGTAATGCCATAAGCAACTCCATGTGCACAACTAAGTTATGAATATTTGCTTTCACTTTTCCTGGGAAGTTTCTCCCTCACTCGCTGGTGTCTTAGAGGAGCAGCAGCACTTTGGGAAGTCACAAGGCACCCAGGTACCCCAAAGCGAAGGTGCTCCCCTTTCCACACACACCGGGGCTCTGAGCAGGTCAGTTCGAGCCCGACCCCAGAGCTCACCTACCTCGAAAACCCCGTTGACCTTCTTGCGCCAAACCCACTCCGGATGCGGGAAGCCCACGGACTTGCAGTACATGACTGCGTCCTGCCCCTCGTTCTTGTTTTCGCTTCGTTTATGGCCAGTGATATCAGGAATAGCTGCAAAAGAAAACAAAGCTCGGTGTTTACAAGCTGCTTCCTACAGAATTAACAGTCCCAAGCCCTGAGAATTGGATCAGAACATGCAAGGAACAAGTGTCCTGGAAGCTGCCGCCTTTCCCAAGCTGAACCCAACTTAGAAGAGGGAAATTGTGATTTCCTTCTCCCTCCAACCAGCATCTCAGTGGCAGATAAGCAAGAAAGGGATGGTTTTCCAGGTAAGGTGAGGGGCACAAGGGAGAAATGTGCACATCAAACCTTAGTTACCTACCAAAAAGCTCAAACTTGCAAAGCCCAGGAAAGGGCAGCACAGGAAGCCCTGGAGCTCCCCCCTGCTCACAATTCCCAGCGGTTCCGCAGGCACTTTCAGCCTGGCAGGGCTCTGGTTACAACTTGCCCGTGGTGGCTTCAGCACTGTGAACTGATACTGCCTTAACGGGGACGTCTGCAAGCTCATGTGGAGCTCAATCCCTTCGGAGGGATTTTACTTTTGATCCACCACCACGCTGGGACTTGTTACACTTCACACGTCTTGCAGCGATACCACTCGGAGCTGGCAGATCCCAGAAATGAAGCAAAAGTCAAAATCCCTCCCCAAAACAGCATCTTCTCGTTCAGCCAACACACAAACACATAACTTTAAGAAAAGGCAGCCGATGAGCTGGGGGAAACCTGGACAAATCACAGCCCCGGGCATTCCAGTTGATGTGTCTCTAAATCCTGCCCGTCCTTCCATTGCCACGTTGGCCACAGCAGCCTAATGGCTCACGGGGGATTACCCGGGCTCAGGGCACGGCCTAAGCTCAACCTGTGCTTAAGCAGATGGCTTTGGTGCTGGAGCGACCACCTTTAAAGCCCATTCGCTTTCTAGCTCGCTAATTATGTCACACGTGGCCTGCTGTGTGACCGAGCGCTGCGCCCTGAGCTGTTAATCCGGCCAAAGTCCATCCGAGCGCTCCGGGAGCAGCCCCTCCAGGGTGGGAATTTAGCAACCAAACAGGCGAGTTTCACAGCTCCGGTCGGTCGCAGCAAGGAAAAACAAGCACAACATCTTGAGCAAGGTGCTGTTCTTCCAAGGATTACATCACAGCTCTTTGGGAAAACGGGCAGTCAGCCTCGGTGCTGCAGGGAATTGCATTTCAAATGCAAGTTCCTCAAATATCTTCCTGGAAGAGCTCTTTCCGACAGCAATGCAACAGGTAGGTGATACTGTTAGAGCAGAAGCAGCAGCTCCTGCTGCAGAGGATGCTGCCCATGGGATCCCCAGAAATCCCCAGGGATTTCCGGCAGTGCCCAGAAGGGCTTTATGCCATTTAAAACATTTTAACACGTTAAGCCAGTTCTTTTCCTCATTTTTTGCCCATTTTCAGCAATTCATTCATTACCCAAGAGAAATATCACGATTGTAACACCCCTGTCTTGCATAGCAGAGGAGGAAGAAATTACTCCAAGCAAGGGTTAAGTTTTCCCATGGACAACAAAAGCTTTGCTAGCAGCTCCAGCACGGGTTAGAAAGGGCAGGGCAAGATCAGCAGAAGCTTCTGCACAACCGCTGACTTTGCAGGGTGCTGCCGGCCACAACCATGACAAATAACCACATTGTGCTGAGAGATTGAAAACAACACTTCCAAAAACATATCTTTAAGATGGCACGCGGAAAAATATTACTTCTTGTAAGAAATGGAATGAAGACACAAGGCCGTGGCAATTCGCAGGTCTGCTCAGCAAACAAAGCAGCTTTGAGATATCTAAACCGCTGGAAAGGGAAGCGCATCCCAGGCTTGCTAAGTGACCACAGTCACTATCGGGGCCTACACGAGGCAATATTTCTAGAGAACTGGAGTTTTCATGTTGAAAGTCTCTAAGAATCTGCTTAAGGGTTAAGGGGGCTGCATTATGTCTTATTAAGAATCATGGAGCACCGACAAGGCTCCTCAGAAACACCGTTTATAGCCTCAAAAAGAGGATTAGAGTTATTCCAAAAGAAGGGGGTCCTTCAGTAAGAATTGATTTCATCTCCATCTCGAGAGGTCGCATCTCCTCCTTGCTAAGTTGGCCAAGTTCTCCCTTGAGCACAAACCCAACTGGGCCAGTGCCTTCCTTGGGGCTCTCTTCCTTACCAGGTGACCCGGAGCAACTGCTTCCGACGTCATGGAAGGAGCATGAGAGAGAGGCTCCGGGTGGCAAAGGTGCCCACGAGGTGAACGCGGAGCCCGGCGCCCGTCTCCACGTGCCCAGCAGAGCCCCACGGGGGACACGTGCGTGCCCACGTCGTGCCCCACTTCTCCCCACGGCTCCCAGCAGGCTTTCCAGGACACCGGCACTGCTGCCCACCGGGACCACTACCTATTTCCTCATACAGGACATTGCGCTGGATCATTCCCCTGGGAGCGCAGGGCCAGGAATACGCTCTGCTCTCCCGGGCACAGCTCCGCAGCAGCCATTCCCAGTAGGACACCGACTATTTCTGCACACGGAGGGGAGCACTATGGGGAAGATTAATATTCAGCACATCCTCTGCTGGCTGCTTTCAAGCTATATCCGAGATATTAATCCTGATTCTACCCAAAATGTGTGGCTAGTTGCAGCCTGCTAGGCAGAAGGCAATTAAAATATCACTGCAGCTGACCTCAATCACAGATTTAGCAGCAATGTCTCCCATGCAGCCTCTCTAGTCAAGATGTCTTACACCATTCTGCTTCCGTGCCAGCAAGACACAAGCACAAAATGAAGCAGGTTTTGCTCCAAACGGATTTGGATTTCCCTGCTGCTCTCAAAGCAGCAGCTTTCAGCAGAATTCACTTCCCAGCTCACATCAAATGTGCTGTGGAGCTGGGCACAAGGCTGCTCCGCCAGCTCCCAGCTGTAAGGAAACCAAATCCACACCCCTGCCAAAATAAAGCAGGGTCTTTATTCCGAAATCATGAAGGGGACAACTAAATACTGAAAGTCTAAAGACTCGATTGAAACATCAAATAGAAAAGCAAAGAAAGGCAGGATTTAATTGCTTTAAAAGAGCTAAATATAGGAATAGCCATTCTTAATAGAAAAGAAAACTTCTTACAAGCCTTGTTTTGATAGCCCAAGTAAACTCTGCACAGCAAGTGCACCCAAGGCACAAAACGCACTAAAAAGCTGCTGGAGGAACTGTATCCTTTCAATACATCCCCAAAGAGAATACGATGTTGTTGAAGGGCAAGCAGTGTCCTTTTTCTATACAAAAACAGGGATTCGGGCCTTTGTTCCCAGGTTAATTTCAAGATATTTGATGGAGTTACTAAAAAGGAGAGGTGAATTAAGACACAGAATAATTCCCAGCCATGTCCTAGTTAAAAACCCTTCAAGTTTTCCCATGAAAATACAAAATTAAAGCAAGGGCAAAGGCACCTAAAAATACTCTTGCATGTCAAAATGGGTATGTCTTAAAAATGACCTAGTAAAAGGGTTCTGGAAGGCTTAGTTTTCTGCATTAGAATTCTTATCAATATCTATCTTTTTTAGGCTGGGTATAGAGCCAAAGCAGCACATTAAGCGTCCTGCAAAGACAGAAAACATGAAAAATAGGTTTTCATTCCTTTTCTTCTTTTTAATGTACAGGCCCATGCAACATGAACACACAGCTGTGATGGGAAGTGCCCGACTTCTTAAGTCACTTGATACAAGATTGTTCAACTGCTGCAGACACTTCCTGGGACAGAGAGGAATCAAGAAACCGAGATCTTCCCTGCTGCCGAATTAGCCATTCATTTTCCAGCCTGTCCCTTGGGATGTGAGCAGAGGGAAGGCTGGAGAACCCCATTCCAGGTGCCGGTATCACATGGAGAACCCCATTCCAGGTGCTGGTATCACGTGTGACGTGTACCATCCAGGTGATGGTATCAGAATAACTCAGGGCCTTTTCCAGAGCTGCCAAGTTTTGTGCTCTTGCAGCAGCGAGACTCGTTTAATCTTTGTGATTAACTGGGGTGGCTTTCTAGGAAAAGGCACTAGCAAGATCTGCTTTTCCAGGGGCATGGAAAGCGCAGAGGGGCCCAGGAGATGGGCACCACAACCTCTCGTGTGGATGACGTGGTAGAGGGGAACCTTGTTCTTCCCCACGGTGTGCACATTGCTGCTGCCCTGCCCAGGGCTATGGGTTGAAGAGCATCCGAAGACCCAGGGTGGACTCGTTTCCTCTTCCTCCCAAGTTCTGAGCAGCAGGATGGCAAAGGGAAAAACCCTTTACAGAGCTGCAGAGATTTTGTGTCTTAGTCTTCACGTTTTCAGGGATCTCCAGCATAGCAATGATGCAGAAAAGGCACCCAGCGTCTTGGCTGGTGACTGACCATCCTTGCATCCCTGCCAAGAGCATCGGCACAATCCTACCCAGGCTGCTCATCCCTATTCCCAGGCCCTGGAATATCCACATTGGCTGGGCTTATGGGCCCTTTGGGACCTCCCTAGAATCACCCTAGAATCCCAGTATTTAATTCAACAGCTTTTATACCCATTCTAGCTTACTGATTCTTAACCAAGGGCAGTTCTTTTTGATAAGCAAGCACACGTAGCAATTTAACAGCAATATCCATATTCACTCCTGCATTTTTATCCTCATAGAGACAGTACTCAAGATATGCAGAAGGAATATAGGCAATATTACATAAAAAGCAAATGGCACTGGGGTATCTTGGCTTTCATTTGCTGCGAGGTATTTGTTCAAGTTGTTCACAAGTTGTCAAAAAGCTGCTATTTTAGTCCACAGCCACTTTCAGATTCAGAACCATCTCTTCGATCTGCATCAGCAATTAACAAGTGCAGCACAATTGCAGTCTCCAGTCGAGCCACTCAAACGGCGCCCAGTTGCTTCTGGACAAATACTGTGACAGCCCCCACGTGCTGGGACACATTAAACAACAGCATCTGCACAAACAAACATCCCTCACCTACATATTTCTCAATTAAGGAAATTCAACGTGTCCACAGATGAAGTAATATCGAAACCAGCTTGACCACAGACCATGAACTGCTGTAGCAAGACGTGGACACTGTCTACTCCAGACTGCAGCACCTGCGGAGCATTCCCTCCTTGGCAAAGGGAAAAGATCTGGCATATTCTGCGCAACAAGCCCCGGTATCCAAGGACGTTTATATCCAAGGGAATGTGTGTCACAGCGCCCAAGTTCTGGCTGCGCAGCTCTTGCAGGAGCTGTAACTCAAATGAACGCTGCCAGATCGGAAAGGATTCATGTGCAGCCCTGGGGCTGCAGGGAGGCTACAAACAGCTCTTTAACTCATAAATGGAGTGGTAAACTGAGACCACGCAGCCTTCTATTTAATAGAAGTTGGAGAAGAAAACATGTTTTCAGTTTAAAAATACCCACATTCCAGTGTGCTTTGCAGAGGACTTGACAGGGTACTTCCCACGCTAGACAACCCGTGATCCTGCTCCACGTTGAGGGAAAATTGAGGGCCAAGCAGCAGCTCTTGTGACGCTGCAGGGAGGAGCCAGGGAACAGGGTTAACGAGTCCTCCAATTACGACTGCTGAGCAAGCAGAAAGCTTGGCACCACCCAGGTGTGCTGCTGGAGTGGGGAACTCCCAGCTGATCAGCACCTGCTGGTATTTATACACAGGGATGCATGGAAAATGGTAGGACGAGCAGTTATCCTTCTGCTCCTGGCCTTTGTGCCAGGAGTTCGATCACATCCGTGGAATTTTCTGTGTGTAGTCCTGGCCCTCTGCTGTGTTCTCGAGGTGGCCCTGCGCCCCAACCCACCCCACGAGGGCTGAGGAGCCTTAGGGCAAACGTTTCTCTGAAATCTTTGCACAGAGAAGGTCTTACACAACCTGCTAGCAAAGCTAGCCCTCCTATCCCCAAAAGTGGCTGCCATCACCCTTGTAAGCCCGCTGGAAAAATCAGTGAAATCTTCAGTAAGAAGCTACCAGAAGACTGGCAAAATAAGAACAGAAGAGCAGAATGGAGAGGGGGAAAAAACAACCCACCCCCAGAAATCCACAGCAAACGTATCTACCTTCCTGAATACCCAGAAGATATGCTAGTTAAGTAGAGCGTGGACTAGAATTCAGCTTGGCCTAGGCAGGGCAAAGCAATCGTTGCCCTGCCTAGGCCAAGCTGAATCTGTGGGCGTTCACACGAGCCCATGTTTTAGAGCTCGTCTCTCCTTGCAAACACACCCGGGCCAGATTTCACACGGTACTAGGAATATTTGGACACTTTGTGAAAGATTATTTGAAAACAATCACAAAACAGGTCTTAAGAATCAGGAGGGTGAACCTTTGCTTTTAGTACCGATCTGTGGTGCCTATTTTAAATAATGATCACAAAATAAACGAGGAACTGGTACCGGGACACTGGGAGTGGACATGAAATCTCCTCCTTCCCACTCACTCTTGGCCAGAGGGCAGCAGAGGAAGTTTTACATTTGAGCTGGAGCCGTAATGTAGTTAAGTAACACTAATTTAGGTCTCAAATTTACAATATTCCTTCATAAAACAGGCATCAGTACAATCCCAGACATGCGGAACCTGGTTGCAAATTTTTTGCAATCATTTTTGAAAAGAAATCTGACAATGCTTCAGTTCTGCATTGCTGCAAGGGGAAAAAACGTGGCTCTGCAGAGAACTCAGCCATACCCCTGCGTGGGCCAGTCATTTTCACACTCCTCAGCAAACAACTGCATTCGAGCAAGAGCTCTCCACTGTATAAACCAGGATTGGCTCCATGCTGCCTGCCTTTTGTATGCCCATAGAAGAAACACTTCTCTTGTCCAATATCTGCAGTAAAACCCAGCGTAGGGCGCATGGATTTGCTGCAATGACAGATCCTCTCACCTTGCAGTTTCTATCCAGAATTCCCATGTGTCAGAACAGCACTAAAAGGCAGAGGGCACAGCCTGCATGACAGTGCACTGTCCCACCAGGGTGGCACGGGGCATCTGTCCAGCCTGGGAGCTTCCCAGCAGCCGGAGCGGAGTCTCCGGACAAAAGCAGAGCTCCAGCTCCAAGCTGCCACACTCGAGATGCTGGTTCATAGTTTTTTCATTCAGGAATGGAGAAGAAACTCAAAGTACATGGAAAACATTCAGCCTATGGCCTCATTTATTGCCATACTGTGAACAGGGAAGAAGCCACAGAAGTGTCTGCCTCAGCACAGGCACATTCCGTGCAGAAGGCATTTAAATGCCCTCTACAAGGATCACCAGCGCAGTGGACAAAATCCTGTATCTGTGACATCTTCCCTGGGATTTCGTGCAGGGATTTCCCAGAATTATAAGCATTATATGGATTAGATGGATACAGGCACGAATCCAAGAGGAAATTTTCTTGGGACAGGCGTTAGCTGGCTGGTACGGACACCAAGTGAGGTAGCAGAGACAGCAAAAGTACTTCAAGCATTTGGGGAGAGGAAGCAAGAACAAAATAAAACGAGTACCTCTCACTTCTATAGTGGCGTTGGCTATGGGAGAGTTTGCAAACACAAACACGCACAAGTATTCCCCTGACTCCTCTGCTCTGGGCTTCAAGATCCTGCAGACAGGGAGAGAACACAGGAGCCGCGTTAGGTACTGTGTAAGGAATGAGCAGGCTAGGAATTACTTGGTCTTTTCCCCAAAGACTTTCATCTTTTAACTGAACATCACAGCTCTGAACTGTTTATTTAAGGTATGTTGTGCAGGTACATGAAGTGCATCATTTGGCTAGAACTAAACTCTCATCTGAAAGGTCTGTACCATTTTACCTGGAGAAGCTACAATAAGCTTAAAAGCAAGGAGAGCGACTGAAATCTGCCATATCATACACTCTAATTTGATGCAAGACATTCAAGTCCACCTGGAATATTAGGCAGGTATGACCTTCCACTGAGAGAAGAATGTAACTTACAATCCTACCTGCACAGAAAAGATAGCAGATCAAATTGAAATGTGACAGACTACAAATATAACCAAGGCTGACACCGTCATCATCATCATCATCATCATCTCATAAGCTGTTCTCTTTGTTAATGGAGCAGTGGCATATCTGCTATTAAAAGTCTCCTCCGATTCTGACTGGACCTGGAAAAACTGCAAAAGCTGGTGAAGCCACAGAAGGAAAACACTGTCCCAGAGTCTGCTGCACTTCCAATTGCAAAAGACCCCATTGCAACAACAAATAGAGGGAAACACAGGTGCAGGTCAGCCAGAAAACTGCAGCTGCAGGAAACACAGAGCAAAGAATTTATGTTAAACACGGTACTAGCTTCAAGCCCACCAGCTTTTGCTGTCCTTCGAAAAGCCTTAGGACATAACTAAGTTAAAGCAGTATGCAGATAACTCTGACATTTACCTATAAGGGCTCCACGTTTACCTATAAAGGCTTCTCAAACCAGGGAAACATGCTATGATGGGATATGGAATCTTTATTTCCTTATCACATTTCCATAGCACAAAACAGTGTTACTCCTTCCCGACCCTCCTTTACTGCAAGCACTTTGGTGCTCTCTTGGTTAAGGATATCAAGTGAACAGCATGCAGATGAACATAAATCTTGCAGAACGCTGTAACAAAAGACTTAAATCGCACAGGGAAACCATTTAAACTGCAGCTTCTTTTCCATTGTGTCTTGCACAATACTTGCAGACTCAAGTCTCACTGTTTACAGCATTTGCTTTCCAGAGCCACCAGTAAAAGCCTCAAGGTGGATAGAAATAAAACTAACAAACTTTTCAGAGAGCCAATTACATACCCACATTTTGGAGTTAAAATTAAAAGACTTAACAAGACAAACAGGTCCAATTGTCCTGTTAACAAGACAAACAGGTGCTTCCAATTGGCATTAAACACCACAGCTCCTTGCAATTTCAGCTGCATGCAGGGCAAGCATCCTTAAGGAAAGGACAACTGAACACAGGTCAATGGGCACTTCCCACCCACATGGAATGGGACAGCCCCACTCAAGCACTTCCCTCGCTCCTCATCGACTGCAAAGCTCTTTATTTATAAAGGATGGAACGATGGCAGTCTCTTGCTGGAGTATTCTTACCATCAATTATTAAACCACTGAAGTGCAAACCGATACGGCTGCAACGCCTTAAAGACAGAGAAGCACTTGAGCCAAAGCTGCTTGGTCAATGATTTCCCTCAGGCCTGTGGTTTTAGGAAGGGTCTAGCTCTTCACAGCTGCAGGCTCTTCAGCAGATGCAAGAAACATTTGCTTCCATTTCGCTCAGCAACGTGTCCCCCAACTCAGAGTTAGCCAAGGAGGAAGGCAAAGCAAGTGAGGACTCTTCTTTTCCGAAGGACACGTGAAGACCAGGCAACAGGTTTGTCACCTGCCACTTCTACAACCCTCAAACCATGGGCCATCCAGAAGCACTTGCTGTCACTACTTGGAAAACAACACAGTTCCAATAACTCTTGGCCATTTGGGATTAAAAGCTCTGCTGAGAAGCGATGCCCTGGGCTTTCCAAATACAGCTGCACTGCAGCAAGAAGAGTTTTATCAAGCTTGAACAAGGAATTAGGGAAGGTGTGTTCCATCTCCAATGTCACACGACTTACATATTAATACAACATGAAACAGGGCTTTCTAAGAGGAGTTTTGGATGGCTGAACTTGAAGTACTAGCTATATTTTATAGCAAATTAATTTAAATCTGAAACACCAAGAACTTGATTTCCTAGAGAAGCAGAACACAAGATTTAGCAAAAAATGGAAAATATCAAAAAGGCTTCTCGAGTTAAAATGTTGTAACTTGTTTTTAATTATATTCACGTTGAAATTGCTCCCATGAATCCTCACTGACAGAATTTGATATTCCTGGATTAAAAATAAAAAAAAAAAAAGGAAAAACTTCAGATGAAGTTAAGGAATAAGGAACAGGTCAAATGCAGTGCAGTCACCTACTCCTCCTGCAAGAAATTACAGCTGGAAGTTTAATTCTTTCTTTGCAGAGGCACTTGGAAGGAGAAGTCCACCCAAGCATGGAACAGAAAATAGAGAACTCAGCCTTGATGCTTGTTTTCTTGAGCAGCAACGTGGGATTCCCAACCATCTTGCTGTGACACGTCTTCCACATCACTCAAGCAAGGGCTCTGGTACAAGACTGCTCCTTAAATAAGATTCAGGACCCTAATAACCATGAGGGGAAAGAGAGCAGACCCTTTAAACTTGTAAACAAATAGCAAGATGCAATTACAGAACTAAACCAGCCTTTTTCTAATTGCAAACCTGAGCAGATGATCCAAAATGACTTGAAGGGCAAAACAAAGGAAAAGCTGAACATCTCCTTTCTGTCAGGATCAAGGCAGAATTGTCAGGATCTTCCATAACCTCATGAGAGAAGACTCTGCTACAGCAGGTAAATCCAAAGGCCAGCAAGCAACTGCAGTGCTAAAGAGCCCTCCATACCCCTCTGGAGATGAGAGGAACCTCATGGCAGTGCAGGATTTGCTTCCACCCCTCCGTGCACAGGGGCTAAGTGCAGGGAAGCAGCTGCTGTGTGAAGAGCTTCGTCCAGGTGCAGGCACCTCCTGCAGCAAAGAGGGAAGAGGGTGCAGGTGCTGAACGTGGTCTAGTGTCTAGACCAAGCTGCCACCAGTGGTTAAATGGTTATTTAAGTGTTCTCCACTCTAGATGGACGCTGCTGAGGAGTGTGTATCAGCTGTCTCCATTGGCATCAAGGAAAGAGAACAAAAGAGGAAAGAAATAAGGCAAGAAATCTGCATGAACAGC
>JAUBOD010000031.1:6873776-6884535 GCA_032353885.1 Nothura maculosa | reverse complement strand
CTATCATCCTCCTGTTCCTCCTCCAGTGGTGCCCATGGGCTGCGCTGGGTGGACATCTGGGTCTCACCATGCTGTAACTTGGGGTCCCACCATGCCGCACATGGGAGCCCTGCTCCTCAAGCTCCTGCCATCCATTCCTCCATCCAAAATGCAGTGTCCCACTCTCCTCTGCCAGCCTGCCTGTCTCCTCGCTCAAAAAGCGGCTCCGTGGCAGCCCCGGGGCGCTCGATCTCTCCAGGAACTGGGAGCAGATGAAAGGGTTTCCCATCACGGGGCCTTTCTGATGCATTTCTGTGAAGTGCTTTTGCATCAAAGGGCTTTACGAGCGCGCGGCGCCTTATCCCTGCTTTGTGCTAAGGTGGCCTTGAAGAGCCGTCGCTGAGCACAGGGCATCCCTTCGGCGGGGCTGTCTGCACGCGCGGTGCAAAATATCCACATGGTGCAAAATATTCACCATCAGGAACAGCGTAACCCGGGAAAGGAGGAGAGCCGAGGGGCTGGTCTGGCCGAACACTGCGATTCCTCCGGGACACTCATCCTGGAAATGCCCTTTCTGCTGCCTTGGCCAAAACTTCTGCCCTGACTCCAAAATTTTAGGGCAGAACAGCTTCTTGTGCAACGGTTCCGCTAGACCTGGATCCTCCTTGCAGGACATTTCTGGGCCAAATCCCTGTGGATTAATCCCCGAACTCAGCTCAGAGCATCCATGGCCAAGGGGGCTCACATTAACAGCCCGTAGCTGAGATGCTCTGGGTAGCTGGATGGAAAGGGGTCCATACATCTCCAAGGTAATTGCAGTGATTAATTAGCTTCTGCAGGCATCTAATGTGGGTGTAAAGTACATGGGAGCATCTGGGTGGGAAGAGTGGGAAAGCAGTGGCCTTGCAAGAGCCCACAGTGGTGGCAAGGAGGGGATGGATCCCTGCGTGGATCTTTGAGGAACTCTGGTTTGGGACAGTGCTGTGGCTCCAAAAGGTAGGAGAGGGTTTGTTTTCCCTTTTCCTCCCCACATTTTTGCTCTGCAATCTCGGAAGGGTTTGCACCGGGGAGGCCTGACCATGCAGCAGTGGTTGCACCCGGTCAAAAGCCTGGTTGAAGGCCTTCAACCAACCACTTCTAGATCTGTTCTTGTTAAGCCCCCTTGAGACTGTTTTTTTTTTTATTAGACTGCAGTGTCTGCTGATAAAGATAACTTGACTTAATGCACTTGGACTTTGGTGAGACGTCTGACTTAATCATGCATCCGAGTTGGATAAAAATACAGGGCTGTACGAGCCCCGTGCTGCCCGTGCTAAATGGATTAAAAACTAGTTAAGAGATAGATCTTCGGTGTCACAGAGGTTCCCATGCTCCTCCTTCAGCTCTCTGATGTATTTGTTACTGATCTGGAAAAAGATTAGAAAATAGGTGCTGGTAAAACGTGCAGATGCTGAAACGTGTGAAAATGTGCAAAGAGAATAAGGACGAGGACCGCAGGGAGTGCCAAGAGGTGGGAAGTGACACAGGTCTGGGATGAATTGGAGGGGTTATTGTCAACCTGGAAGCATCTGCAGGGAAAGGAAAGAGATCTTGGAGAGAAGAGGGGCTCTTAATGGGAGAGAAAAGAGACATATCTGTCCACTTTGAGGAGCCCCATCCAGATGAGAAAGGGAATCATCTTTAAGAGCACTTACCCACGTTAGAGTAGCAAGGAAGCAATGATGGTTGCTCCAGGTGACTGGTCTTAGAGGGACCTTCTGGGAAGTGACTCAGCTACTGGGTTTAGGTCCAACATCTCCCATTAAACATCTCCCTTAGTGAGTCCAAAGGGGACACTGGTAGGGGGTGACCCATAGGAGATGATTCCTCATAGACTGATGAAGAAGTTACTCAGGTCCAAGGAAAGCTCAAAGCCAAGCTGCATTGGAGCCTTCCTCCCTACTCTTATTTTGCCTTTCAACAAACCAGCGAGTGCTGATCCCAAGCTTGCTCTCCAAATTAAGTCCTCCCATGGTCCCTGACCCCACCATCCCAAATGGTTGGAAAGGCGCCTTTTAATTGCTAGCTACTCGCTTATCCTCTTATTAACAGCCTTGCAGGCATTTAGTAAACACTGCTCTTTGTTCATAATTACTTGGAAAAGGTGATTCCAAGCTCCCAGAAGCAAACTCATTTTCACCTAACAGGAAATGAATTTTCTTTTCTTTTCCCCAAATTGGTGGATTGAGAGAGACCGTGTGTTTTATGGGCGAGCTCCGAGGGCGGTTTGATCTTGCAAAGTGCTGCTTAGGGATGCACGGGCTTCACTCGCTCTGCCTTCTCCAGCGCCTTGGAAAGCCTCAGAACGGCAGCCCAGGGCACAGACAGCTCCTGTTTTCAAGGGATCACGAAGCTCTGCTGGATGGGAATTGCCTCCGGCTCCAGGAACAGGCTCTTGGCTGCTGCAACGTGTGTGTGCCATGGCACGGACAGCTTGCACATGAGCAGTGGTCACAGCTCACATGCCATGGTCCTGGTTGATGACATGAGTTGCGCCTTGCTCTGCTCTGCCCTTCCTGGACTCTTGGTCCCCAAATTGGTTTGTACTTTTCATGCTTAAACATCCTTCATGTTATCTGGTGGAGACCAGGATTCCACAGGCGCTTTCCTGTTGACGATGGAGGTGGAAGAGCAGCCATGCCATGGGAGTCACATCTGGCTGTGTTGACTTGTGAAGATGGCAAGTGAAGCACATACTGGACATTGCACCAGGAGGTGCTGTCCCGGGGGGGAACTGAAGATCACCAGTGCTCACAAAAGCAACCCCGGGCCCTCAAACAGCTTTTCTGCCTTGCCAGGAGGTCTCCACCACCCCATGCTCATGAGTGGCCTCCAACATCTTTGCTTTCCTACCTGGAACTGGCCAACATCAGAACTATCTCCTGGCATAATTGATACAGGCCAGGCCTCATACCCTCTATAATATATTGGGTTGTGTCCCCAGCACAGGGACAGGTTTCTGGGCTGGCCACCCTAGAGAGATGCAACCCAGAAAGCGACCATCACCTTGTTGTGTGAGGGAGCAGGACTCCTAATCCCCCAACAAGGCCGCCCATAGTTTTCTTCACCTCTTTGTTCTCAAACCACTTGTTAATGAGGCCATTAACTCATTAATGTAATTAATTTGCCGCAGCCCTGTAACCTGCTGCTCCGTTTATCACTGCCTCCTCCTGAGGCAGTTGCCTCTGCTGCTCTGAGATGGGAAGCAAGGGTGAAACCGGTGAGTTTATTTTGTCATTAGCCGTCAGCGCTGCCTTAATAAATCCCTCAGTGTGACTGGAGTGAGGAGTAATTATGGGAGCTGCCAAAGCAAAGGAAGGAGCTGCAGGAAAATCCATGGCCGGGTTTGCACTGAATGGCTCCCAATGAGCACCCAATGAAGCCACAGCCATGTTTAAGGTTGTGGTTGTGGGTCCCCTTGAATGGATTTTGGGCTGATTTTTGTGCATCACGTTGCATGGGGGTCAGAGACTCCTCTCTGCCCAGTGTTAGGGTTGCAGCGTGGTGGGATCTCACTGACCATCCTCAGGGGAGGCAGGTGCCTTTGGAGGTGGCAGCTGCTCCACCTCTTTCCTGATTGATCTTCAAAAGCCCTTTGAAGTGGGGGAGATCAGTGGGGTTGCTATTTTTTTTTCCATTTTCCTTGGCTACTAAACTTTATATACTCAGTTTTTAATGAGGAGGAGGCTCGTTGGCTTTTATCGAGCGGGACTGGCCAGTAGGACGTGGTGGTGGTGACTGGAACAACCACCAGGACCTAAAAGCCAAGGGAGGACTTTCCTTTTAGGAAAAAGTCCTTTTAGGACCTTTAGGACCTTTTAGGTCCTTTTGGGACCTTTTAGGACATTTAGGTCCTTTTCCACAACCTAAAAAGCAAGGGAGGAGGCTCCAAACATCCCCCGGGATCTCCCCATACTCCCTCAGCTGAGAAATCCATGCAACGTTCCCCTGCTGACCTGATTTCTCCGCTGGGATGATTTTATTATTATTATTTGCCACACTCCCATATAATTTCAGCATGCTCCGCTGCTTGGAGAGCCTTATTCCGAGCAGGCGGCTCTTGCAGGTGCGTCGCCGCCGGCGGCGCAAGCCGCAGCGTTGGGCCGCGTGGTGTTTATCCCTTGTTTGCACCTCGGTTTTAATTTTAGCTTTCCCTGCGGTTTGCTGGGGGCTGAGCAGCACCATCTCCTCCTTGCCTGCCTTGTTGGCTTGGGTGATTTTTCCTCCTGTGCGAGTAGAATGTAGACAGGGCTCCGTTTCAATCGCAGGCAGGACACAACACGGGAGCGCGCTCCTATTTAATAACACTCCTAACACGGATATTACTCTTCGGGCTTTGTCAGGCAACAGCTGCTATTATTAAATTCCTCACGCTCCGCGCTGCTTTTAGCCCGCGTGTTCGCTGCCGCCGGATTGACAGTCGGCTTGGAGACGAGCAGCGTCCCCAGGGATGCTGAGGGATGCGGGACCAGGGCCAGGGGCTGCCTGGAGTCCCCATCCACGTTCAGGCTGGAACCACGGCTGCTTTGGGAGTAAAGAACAAAGCCAACCCCTTCCTCAGGAGGCTTTAAGCCAACTTTTGGGAGCGTTTCCCTCCATGTGTCTCGTTGCCCCTTCCTCCTTGGTGCTGGTTTATTCTGCTGGCCAATTCCCATCAAATTCAGATGGTATCTCCAGGCCTGCTGGGGTTTGAGTAAGAAGCCATCTAAGACCACAAGGGTCAAGTGATGACTCCAGATAGACTCCCCATGGTTGTTAACCCTATTATTAGCCACCAGAGAAGCCTCCCCAGCAGGCAGTGCCAGGAGAGCTGCTCCCCAGACCTGCAGCACCTATTTCAAAAGCACATTTACCCCATGGGGTTGTCCAGGCCTTCGGCTCCTCTAATCTGCTCCCAGCTGCTGTAGCCATTTAGCCTAATGAGGGGGCTAAGCTTAATGAAGGGGCTAGGCCTAATGAGGGGACACACTGGGTTGCAGGGACAGGGGTATTGGAGCCCTTGGCCTCCTGAGGGACCCTGTGTAGGGTCCTGGGTGCAGCCACAGCATCCTGAGCCCATGCTGTAGCCTTAACTAATCCCATGGGTTTCTTTTATGGTGTTTTAATTTTCATTTAGGTTTTTAGTGTCGCTCCCTGTAAATAAGTGAGTGAGAGGCAAAAATAAGTGAAATAAGCAGGTAAGGAGGGAAAAATCTGGGTGGGATGTGAAGGGGAGACCCCAATTGCCCAGGCTTCATCTCAGTGCTTGCCAAGCAAGGAGCTTTTCACTTGAGCAATCGCAAGGTATTTGGGAAATGTCAAAATAATAACCGTGCTCCTCGGCCTCCTCGCCCGGAGCAGCATGTGCTCGTGTCGCTCATCTCAAACACAGGCCTAAGCGAGAAAGAAAAAGCCTTGTCTGAGTGCAGGGATGCGGAGCTGGAATTTTCCGGAGACGAGGAGAATGCTCTCTGCTCCAGTGCACATGGAGCCTATTCCAGAACAGAGGAATTTCCTGCCTGTCACGCACTAACATAGGTATGAGAGCCCTAGAGCAAGCCGAGCCCTAGCCCCCTGCCCCAGGTAATTCATTCCCTCCGTTCCGTGCCATCCGAAGCACCTGGAAAATAGCTGTGTGGGCTTTCCATATGGCTCACTATTATTTTCCAGGGTACAGAAAACAGCTTGCTGGAAGAACTCCCTGTTCCGTGGCTTGTGCTATTTCTCTATTATTTTTTTAATTTTTTTCAGCCGGAGCGGCAGGCAGCGCTGTTCCCTCTCTGCCGACATCATTCCCAGTGCATCCCGAGGCGGGAAAGGGCCTGGAGCGAGAGCTGCAGCCACCTCTTCCCTGCATGCGCTGCAAGAAAAGCCAGGGCCTGAAATTTTAGGCTGAATCCCTGGAATTAATAATCCGCTCTTGGAGGCGGCTCCGCAGCTTGGGAAGATCCCGGTGTCGTGGTAGGGGGCTTGGAGGGAAGTCACCCGATGGTCTATCTGTTTTGGGGGTCTTTCCCTGACCACAGTGTCCCCTCCGGTGACATTGGGGTTCCCAGGAGCAGTGGCCAGGGGTGGCCCTGGGTCCCTGCTCATCCCCATGTCCCTCAGCTGGTCCATTGAAATTCAACCCGCGTCTCCCCGGCTGCCGGGTCTCTTTGTTGCTTCTTCAAATGACTAATTGTCACTTTTTTTTAATAAGGCGGCGACATGAGGAGGTGGAGGGGGGTTGTAATAATAGGCACAAATAAAGAAAAAGGGGGGGAAAAAAAACCCAAAACCAAATAGGACGTTGGAGGAAAAAAAAAATACCAACACCAGGGATAGTAAATGTCTCCTTTTCCATGCAGCAGCTGCTGTGCTCCCAGGCCCTTCGTCATCCTCGCTGGGTTTATTTGGAGCAGCGGGTTTGCTGGGGTGAGCGCCGAGCATCCTGCTACGGTTATTTGCGTTCTGGTGGGTTTCTTTATTCATTTATTAAACTGTCTGGAAACAGCTGGGAAGGAGGGGCAGGCTCGTGCAGAGCCCCTGTGCCCACCCCAAGTGGGTGTCCCCAATGTGGGATAGGGAATGATGCCGTGAATCCCTGTGTGTTGCACGGCGGGATGTGATGGGAAGACTCCAGATTGGAGTGTGGGGCTGATTGGATCCAATCCAGATTGGATTGGCGAGTGGGGCTGAATTCCAGTCCTGGGGATGCCTTGGCCTCTCCATTGGACACGATGGGGTGGAAACTATGGGAGAAACTATGAGCTTGGAAGCGGCTGCTGCCTCTCGCTGTCACCTCTGCAATCCGGGTGCCAGCTGCCCGCTTTTCGTTGCCCATAAACGTCTCATGGAGACATAAAAATGCACCTGGCCTAATTGGGCTTGATTTAAACCTGGCAGAGGGCTACACAGCATGGAGATGGTGGCAGCGCAGCCAGGCCACCAGCACCGGGAAGCCTGGACACCATGGCAGTGTGCAGGGAAAAAGAAAGGCTACCCTTAAAAAACAAACGTAGAGGTAGGTTTAATTTTGAGTAATGAAAGGGCTGAGGGCTGTGATATCTCTGTGCTTGCCCCTCCAGCAGTTTCATATCCTGTTGTAATAACAGCGTGATGGAGCGGTGGCGGGAGGGCCTGGCAGTACGGCTGCCCTCGCTTGCCTCCTCTCCTTTTTTTTGGGGGGAAAAATTATAAATACCTATAAAATATAAATGTGTATATATATATATATATATATATATATATATATATATATTTTAAAAACTATAAAACAGCATCTGCCTGGTTGTGGATGCTCCCGTTGCCCACTTGGGCACCAAGAAGCCGGGAATCTCTGAGAAGCCTCCGATGCTTCTGCTGGACACTCCTGGTGTTCGTGCCTATGAATTTAGTGCCAAGCTTATTTGGCTTCAGCTTGGGGTAAAAAACTCTGTAAGTACCAGCCAGCGAAGGTGCAGTTTCCTCCTGCAAGTGAATGCAGCAAATAATTGGTCCAAGATGATTGCTTTTTGGTCAAGACAGCTCCATATGTGGCTATTTCCTTCATTCTTGTGTTGCTCTAGTCTTGGTGTTGGAGCAGCCTGAAAAAGGCAGTTTCTGGGAGCACGGGGCTGCTCTGCCTCCCAGCTCTCTTCTGGCTTCCATCTATTTCACCGCTCGCCCTCGGTAGCGTCTGCGTCTCTTCCAGCGCCGTGCGGAGGAGGATGTGATTTATCCGCCTTTCCCCGGGCCAGGCCAGAGCAATTTGCAGCATTACAGATTAATTTTGCAAATAAGGCAAAGCCTCGGGCTCGTCTGGGCCATGAAATGCAGCCATCTCCCATGCTGGGCAATGGAAAAATAAATAAAATACCCCACGCATGGCCAGCTGCAATGCGAGTGCTCAGCGCTCTCGCACATCCGAGGGCTGTTTGCAGGTCGCACTCGTTGGCGCCGCAGAAACACGGTGAGGATGTTGTCAACTTTGGGTAATTTATTCCACCTTTGCCTTTTTTTTTTTGATTTGTCACTATGGTAACTACAAAGTAAAGATCAAAGCAGCGTGCAAACAGCAGGGAGAGGTGTGATTTCTTTTTTTATCTGCACAAATCACCTAAACGTGTCCTTTTCCCCTGTCGTTGGAAAAAAAAATACTCCTTGCTGATGGTGTTGGGTGGCACAGGGTGGTGGAAGACTGCTTGGGTTGGCAAAATGAAGAGGAAATGTGGAAGATCCTTGTGCTTGGAGCAGCGTCCTGTGATGCAATTGAGTGCTGCCCGCTCCGATGCGCCCGGTCCCATCCCTTTGGCTGGTGCTAAATTGCCACCAGGGGTCTTATGAAGCTGGAACGTGTGCCAGTGGTTGGCATGTGTGTAAATCCCTGCATTCAAAGGCCTGCAGTAAAGGTCAGGCACGGCCACATGTGAAACTTGGCAGCCGTGGCCGGGCAAAAACCGTGCTGGAGGCAAAGGCAGCAAAACGAGGAGCCCTTTTCCCACGATTTTTGCTGTGGATGCTGGGGGGGAGCTGCTATTTCTTCTTTTTCTTCTCTTTGGAAGTAGGATCCTGTTCCTGAGTAGTTTTTCTCTGTTGGGAGCAGCTCGTTCCCCAGTGGGGAACCTGGGAAGCCAGAGCAGCTGGCTCTGCTGCTCAGTGGGATGCGCTGGATCCTGCTGGGGTTTCTCTCCGTGTGACTCCGCTCTGCGCCCAAACGACACCGCGAGACCTTGTTTAGCACCATTGGATAAAGAGAAGCCGCCAGGGGTAATTAAACATTGCATTTCCAGCAGGGCTGCATGTCCACGGCTTCCTGGAGGTGGGGAGGTCTGAGGGTTTCGATTGGGTGGAAAAAGGGGCAAATCCATCCTTTCCATGCTCGGAGCGGGGCGCGCGTTCCTGCTGATGTTCCTGCTGATATTCTGACCTCCTTCCCAGCTCTTTTTCATATTTGTGGTTTCAAACCAGCCTTTTGCAAATTGCTGACAAACTGGGGTTTTGTCTGCGGTGGTTGCTCCGAGCTGCTGATCCGCTTCGCTTCCGATGGGAGCTTCTCAAAAATGTGCAAGCTGCTCTGCTGGAGCTGCAAAGTGCTGCTCCGTGGGGCCTTTCTTCTCCTCTCCGTAATGGGAGCAAGCAGGAAAGCCTCCGAATCCCCGGGGAGAAGCCACTGGTTTGCATGCTCCCTCCTGGGCGGAAAACACGTTCCTTGGGGGAATAAGAAGAGGTTTCCTATCATGGAAGGGAGAGAAAATGATTTGCCGTCTTCCAGGGCCTGGGCTTGGATCCCTTGGATCCTTGGACCCAAAGGACTCCCAGCACATCCTGAAAGGCAGCGACCTCTCCCGCCTGCATCCCGTGATAGCTCCGGATCCTCAACAAGAGACGGAGCCAGCACCGAGATGACTGAATCTGAGCTACTGGACAAACTCTCTCCTGGTTTTCACTTCTTGACTGCTTCTTGGCATCTCCTTCCACTCTCTTTGCCTTGGAAAGCTTCGTGTTCCCGGGAGCCTGAAATCCCTGGAAAACCTCTCCCAAAGTGACAGTGATGCTGCTTCCAGGCTGGATTGCTCCTGCGTCTGCCAATGGCACCTTCTAGGAGCAAAATTTAGGAGAAACCCACTTGGTTGCTGGTCAGTGCAGTCAGGTACGGTCATTGCGCTGCTTCTCCTTTCCATTTTATTTTCTCTAGGTGGAACTGGAAGCAGCTGGGGCTCCGGATGAGGCAGGAGCTGTGGGGTTGGGAGCCGGAAAGTGGCTTCTCCCGCTATCAGATGCTGGATGCGTTTCAAGGCTGCCCTCTCTGCCCGCACAAGCATCTTTGTGACGTGGCTGATGGGGTCCTGAGGGTTGTGGGGTGAGAGATTTGTTTGTTTCTCCTTTAATTGGCAAGAAAGGAGCCGTAAAATCGCAGGCACTGGACCATTGTGGAGGAATCAACAGCCAGAAGAGATTAATGCCTCTCGGCTATGCCTCGGGCCATGGGCTCTTCTAAGAGCCGGGGTCATTAATGTGGGTGGATAGTCCCAGATCCAGCTTATTCCTGCTTGGAACTGGGCAGCTTCTAGCACATCCTGCAGGGACTTGACCTGGGATGGATTTTGAGGTGTTTCTGAGTGAAATTTGTGCCAATAACACGCAAATGTAGGTGTATTTTCTGCTGAAATCCCCTCCTGATAGGATGCTCTCCATCTCCCTGTGTGGACACAGCTCAGGCTGTGGCTTGTGTGAAATCTTCCCCTTCCTGAGCTTTGCTTGCACTGAATATTTTGAAAACCTTGAACTTAATCATTTCTTGCATGCCCAAACAGAGATTTCTCCTCCATCCCTTGAGTCACTTGCCATCCATCCTTGGTCTGGGCTTCCTGCCTGAGCTCTGGGTAGATTTAGTCATGACTAATAGCGATGCCAGTGCTTGCCTCTGCACTGGGACAAGCCACCTCAGAAGCCAAGGATGGCCACATTGGAGCAGGTCCTCTTCCTGTACTTGCTTCTAGTTCAGGCTGAGCTCCTGAGGGAGCTGGATCACCCTTGAGTTGTGTTTCTTCCTGTGCTTCCCAAGTGGATCATAGAATCATAGAACGCTTAAGGTTGGAAGGGACCTCAGAGGTCACCTAGTCCAACTCCCTGCTCATGCAGGGGCATCTAGAACATGTGGTACAGGTTGTGTTCAAGAGGGTTTGGAGACCTCCAGAGAAGGAGAGTCCACAACCTCTCTGGGCAGCCTGTTCCAGGGCTCTGTCACCCTCTCTGGTAAGAAGTTTTCCCTTAAGTTCCTGTGGAACTTTTGGTGCTTCAG
>JAUBOD010000031.1:6826782-6836920 GCA_032353885.1 Nothura maculosa | reverse complement strand
TTTGGCTGGAAAGCTTGTCTGAAGGAGCGCGATGGATTTTCCTGGCCTGGTTAAGAGCTAGATTGGGTTGCAAAACATTAAAGCGATCCGAATGGGCCGGAAACCAAAGGCAGGAGTTTTGCTGAGACAACAGAGGCAACCATTCCTCATGCAGAGCGATTTAGATTAGGGTGACAACTTTATTAAATTTACAGGAGCTAAGAGAAACCTCTGGCTGAATGCACACACTCCACATGCTCCTGTTTGAGGGATGAGCCCGGGAGCCGGCTGCCTCTCGGATTAAAGGGAAGCTTTCCCAGGCACCTTTAATTTCCCCAGTAGCCAGTCCAACACCAAGGGCTAATTCGAGCTATTAGGCCAAATCCCATCGGTTTCAGCAGCTGTGCATCATCTCCGAGGGCTTCTGCTAAAACCCTCCTCCGCACGCTCCAAGTTGCCTCTCGGGACATGAAGCTGGAGCCACTCAGGGAGATGTTCCCCAGCAAGGTTTAATTGGGTCCGTCCTGCATTAGCTGCTCTGGGCTCACAGAGCTCGGCTCCAAAGGCAAGCGAAGGTCCTTGTGCCTGGAAAGAAAAACCCTAGGAAAAGGTGGTCCTGACACAGATGGGTTTCCATCTTGGCCGGCACTCCTGTGCACCTTGGGGTGCTCTTCTGCCTTTAGCGACTCCCCCGTGGTGGGACTCAGCTCTGATGGTGGTGGTCCTTGTCTCCCAGTGCTCTCCTCTGGGCTGGTGTCACCTCCATGGCTCTGCTGCTGGAGGTGAGAAGATGTTATGCCCTGGTGGAGACCCCAGGGTTCCTGAGAAGAGCTGGCTGGAGCCCAAGTCTCCCAGGACCTCCTATGGGATGTGATGGGGAAGGACGGGACGTCCTCCCCAAGCCTGGTGGGAGCTAGTGCTGCTTGAGGGCTGGTGGTGAGAAGCTACCATGGCCTGGAGAACATCTTCTGCCCCCCGATAGGCTTTGGGGAACCCAAGGGGCTCTGTGCAGAGCCCCTCTGGGCACAAGGGCCAGGTTGGCAAACAGATGGCAAAGAGGGACTTTGCTGGGAAAAAGCTCTGTGGATGGAGTATCCTGAGGGATCAAGGGACTTGGGCAAAGAGGATTACAGCAGAGGCCAGAGCTCAGCCCGGCTTCTCAGTCCTCCCATCCCTGCTCCTTCCCCTCCCCATGGTCTTGCATCCAAAGCCGAGCCCAGCTATAAATAGAGCCCAGAGGCGGTGTGATCATCAGAGGGCTTCGCTGACATCTGAGGCCAGCGTGCAAGCAAGGAAGTGAATCAAAAGCATGTTAATTATAAGCTCCATTAGAAACATGAGGGGAAAGAAAATCACCTTTAATTGCGGAACGCAATAGATGAAAATCAGCATGGAAAGCAAAGCTGATATTTGGCTGCGAGAGGAGCGTTACAAGAGTTCATAAATAGTGGGAAGCTGTAAACAAGCATGTGAATCCGTGTGGAATGTGCTTGGAGGAGGCCTGTTGTCCCTTCCTGCATGTCCTCCCCCTTTCTAGGGTGCTCATGAAAGAAGGGGCTCAACTTTTTGGGTCAGTCATGGGGCAGGGAAGCCCAGCTTCACATGGGCAATGAACATGCATGAACTTTGCATGAACATGCAAAGCTGGGCCCAGGGCTGGGGTCTCCTTGCTCTTGACAAATGATGATGCAAAGTGATGGTGCAAAGAGTCTAGCTGGGCTGGTGCTAGGTGGGAGTGAGGCTCTCTGCTCCTTTCCCTTGCTGAAGAGGAGGAAACCAGGCATGTGCAAACACATCCAACTTCGCACATTAAATGGAGATATGACCTGAAAACACCTCCTCTTGGGCCTCTTTACAAGGTAGAGAAAATTTTCATAAGAGATATGAGTCTTATGGATGTGGGGAACAAACATGAGCTTCAGGACAGCTACAACTACTGTGCAGCGTTTACTCAGTTTGGCATCAGCTTGCTGATCTTTCAAGGCAAGTCAACGATACCGAACTGGGGTTTTTCTTCAGCTAGTTGGACAAATTCAGGGTTTTAGAGTTTTTGTTAGCTGAGGCCTTGCCAGACTCACTGCTGTGAATGAAGGTGCTGCTATGCACTGGCATCTTATCTGTCAATATATTTTCCAAGCTCTTTCAGCGCAAAGCATTCAGGTCTTCTGCATAGTGAACTCTTGGGGTTGAATTATAAGACCTCCTTTCACTCCGTAGCCAGAAGACATCTCTTTTAGATGTATAATTGCTCTTGAATTTTGTGCTATTTAAGTAAAGGTGGAGAAATAGGCACAGAAAGTGATTCACCCAAGGCCACATAGCAGGGACAGAGACAAAGCCCAAGTTCCTGCTGTGTCCAATACTCTGATCTAGCTGGAAACCTTCACTCATCCTGGCACCGCAGCTGGGGATGGACCCAGAACTCATGAACGATGCTCCAAGGCCTTGGTCCAAGTCCTTCCCACCTGGGCACATGCCCTGGACCATCTCCTGCCCAGAGCAGCAGCGGGGCAGGATGACAAATGCCCCTTTCCCTGGCTGGGGAATGACCCACAGGTTGAAAGCGGGAAGCGGTGAGCTGGAGGAATCAATTGTGGCCAACCACCTTTGTGGCTGCTGGCGGAGAAGTTAAGGGCTTGTTTACACCCAGCTTGTGTTTTGATTGAGATGAGGAGATAAAAGTAATAAAGCCCCTTCCACTTAGGCTCGCCTACAAACCAAGTTTAACATGCATTCCCTTGCACTTGCTGGCTCTGGATAGAGTGCTCGAGCGAGGTGCACGGTGCCCTTCCCAATGTCTTTCCTAAGGCTTCTTGAGTGCCCTGGCTTCCTTCTGCCACGCGCTGAGGCCTGTCAAACTCATAGCAGTAGTCCCCATGGCTTTCTAGCTGAGCCACCTTCGTAGTTTGTTTATATGGGATTTCAAAGCAAAGCCTGGCTGCACCGGCATGCGGAGGGGGACAAGGCGGCAGGCCAGGGGATCCGCTGACTCCAAAAGAAAGCGGGCCTTTCTCTGCGTAATGCTCCGTGAAATTGTTCAACAGGAGCGTATCTGGAGAATTAAATGGATCAGACGGAAGTGGAGAAAAAGCGTTTTGATTATTTTCTTTTAATCTTGATTTTTCTTTTCTTTTTTTTTTTTTTTTCCCCACCCTTTTTGCTGGGGAGAGAAAAGCTTTTTGATCATCGGGAAAGGAGGTCATTCCTCCGTCGAGGAGGCAGCGATCACAGCAACAGCGCGACCAGGTTGGATGCAGGGTCTGCCAGGAAGGAGGCACCAGGGAAGCGCAGCGGAGGCCAGGCGGGATGCTCCCGGCGGAGGCCGCGCTTGGAGCTCCGCGGCCTCCTGCTCGCTCTCTTTGGGAGGCAGCTTTACCCACACAGGAGCTCGCTAGTGTCCATGGAAGCTGCACGAGCTCCTCACTGGGTCATTTCACTTCACTCCGCACTAGGACCTACCCAAACTAGCAAATCCATCCCAGGTTGTGCCGGCCTCTCCTTGCTCCGTCCCCAGGATGATGCTCGCTTGGCCAGGAACACAGTGCGTGACACCACGTTACTCACAGGGCCAGTGATTTCAAATGGGCTAAAAATGTTTCTATATATATTTTGTGTATATACATATGTAACAATAATAATAGAAAGCTTGTATTGAGGCAATTAAGTGCTAAATAATACAATTGCTTCGAGTTGAAATTAATTAACCATGCTGGTAATTGCTGGTTTATGAGGAGCTGGAGGCAGGATGGCCTGGGTTTGGGGTCCATAGTACGGCTTGGAAAGCAGGGTTGTGATCCCCATGGGGAGCCAGGAGGGAGCACTCCATGCAGGGATGTGACGGGACTGTCCCTAGCCCTCATGCCTTGGTTTCTGTGGGTGTTTGATGCGGATGCAGACGCCATTGGAAACCTAAGGGCAGAAAACCCAGGTGACTCTCCAGGCTGTTGCGCCCTTGAGCTCCCCCCAGCTCCATTCGCCTCCCTCTGTTCCCGGTGTCAGGTCCTGGGGACACCTCAATTTGCTGTCCCCGTCATGAGCTGGGTGCCGCTGGCAGCTCCAGTGTAGGCCTGTGGCACCATCTAGTGGGTACAGGGACCCATGTGGACCGACCACTCAGTCGTGGACCCCAATTGTGGACTCCAATTTGGACCTGGCCGGGGGGGCCAAGCGCTTTCCCTGCTCCCCTCAGCCGGGAGCCCCATTGCATGGGATGCCCAGTGCTGGTGATGCCCAACATGGCTGCATGCTGCCCATTGTAGCAGCTCCGGGATTTCCAGGACCCCGGGAGCTGGGAAGCCCTCGGGGCGCACGGTAAGGCCAGCCCGACCCCATGGGGTCCCCCTGCACCTCTCGTCATCCCGGTGCTATCCTTAGAGCCGGGGCTGGGAGCGAAATGAGCAGCAGGAGGGGCAGAAAAGGAGAAAAGCGAAAACTATCCATCTTGTAAAGCGCATGTCCGTGTGGTCGTCTTAAAGCAGCAGCCGAGCAGCTGTGCAGGGGTTTGCTAAGGGGAAAAAGAATCCCTCATTTCAGCCACTATATCGGAGATCTTTGTGCTGCAAAACCTCAGTCTTCCCCTGCCCTCCCTCCTCTTTCCAGTGGGTTGCTCCCAAGTGGCAGCGGTGCAGGCAGCCGGGCCCAGGCGTCCGGGCTCAAGCTCTTGGGCTCCCCCAACGGTGTGGGGAAGAACGGGGGGCGATTCCTCCACTATTTCTCGGGGCTTTGCCATCCGTGCAGGTTATTTGATGTTTACCCCTTCATTCCCACTGGGAATGAGTGAGTGTGGGCTTGGGCCACAAGGGCATGGAAATGTCTCTAAAATGGGGAGAAATGGGGAGAAATCTGGGGATGGAAGTTCCCCTTTGGCAAAGGGGGACTTGCTGCTTTTCCTTTACACAAGGAGGCTGGTGCCGGCAGTAGTGGATCCATCAGCAAACCCTCTTGATACCCAGACTGGGCCCTCAACTCCAGGGGTATTTTGGGGGGTTACTTTGCATTTTGCACCAGCTCCCAGGGGGTTTAGCTCGGGTTTTGGAGGCATTTTGCACTCCCGGGGGCCCCATGGGGCTGGGGCCACGGCTGTGGCTGCGGGTGGTGGGACCGCGTCGGGGGCCGGCGCGTGGGGCGGCCGTGGGCGTGCGCAGCAGCAGGGCGGCCCGTGGCCTCCAGGCCTCAACAAGGCGCACGGGCTGTCCCAAAACCCTCCAAACTTTCCTTTTTTCCCCCCCTCCCCGCCCGCCTCCGCAGCCTCTCGCTTATTCATTGAGCCGAGCAGCAAATCCATCGAGCCAGCGCGCCGGAGCGGGAGGAAGGGACATCCCAGCGCGGGGCCGCCGGCTGCCGCCATGTGAAATCCGCCCCGCGCCGCTGCACAGGCAGGACTGGCCTTTTCTCCCGCTCCGCGTCCCCCCTCGCCGCTCCCCATGCATCCCGACGGGAATGGGCAGCGCTAGCGGTGCAGGGCCGGGGAAGCCGCCGCTCGGAGAGGAAGCGCCGCGGGGCCGGCGGCTGCGGGCCGCCTTGTGCCGGGGTGCCGGGCGCCGCTAGAGGAGCTGGTGACGATGGCGGACGGCGTGCGGGGGCTCTGGGCGCTGCTGGGCTGCGCGCTGGCGCTGCCGGCGCTGCTGGCGCAGCGGGCGCCGGGCGCGGATGAGCCCTGGCGCCAGCTCATCCAGTGGGAGAACAACGGGCGCCTCTACAGCCTGCTCAACACGGGCTCTGAGTACGTGCCAGCCGCGGGGCCACAGGGGCAGCGCGGCCCCCGCGTGCTGCTGGCCGACGCGGGCGGGCGGGCGCCGGCGGGCAGCGTGCGCCGCCAGGCGCCCTCGCTACCCCTGCGCCCCGGCTCCGACACCGTGCGCGGCCACACGCGCCACCCCTTCGGTTTCGGCCAGGTGCCCAACAACTGGCGCGATGGCCCCGTGGGCGACAGCACCAGCTCGCAGCGGCCCCGGCCACCCACCGCCCGCCAGCGCCAGGCTTCGGCCTCATCATCATCATCATCAGCGGCGGCATCGTCCTTCGCCTACTCGTCCTACGCCCAGCAGGGCTCCTTCCAGCAGCCGCCCTTCGTGGGCCAGTCCGAGGGCTACGAGGCGCCGCGCGCCTATGACGAGGCGTATGCCTACTATCGCGGTCCTGGAGGGGCAGCCGTGGCGGCGGCGGCGGCGGGTGCCGGCGCGCTCTACCCGTTCCAGCCGCGCGGCCGCTACGAGGAGCATGGCGAGGAGCAGAACCCCTACCGCGCCCAGGGCTACTACCCGGCTGCAGAGAGGCCCTACGCGCCGCCCGACGCCCTCGACCGCCGCTACTCGCACAGCCTCTACCATGACGCTGGCGGCGCCGCCGAGGCTGCCTTCGCCGACGCCAATGGCGCCGTCCCACAGCGGCCGCCCTACGGCAACGTGCCGGCCGAGCCCTATGTGCCGCAGCAGCCGCCTTTCCGCCCGCTGGAGCCCTATGGGGCCCCTCGCGCCGAGCCCTACATGCCTGCCCGGAGCCCCGAGGTGCAGCAGGCGCTGCCCGAGAGCCCGGCCGCTGGCCAGGCCCGCCTCAGCGTGGGCAGCGTCTACCGGCCCAGCGCCAGCGGACGGGGTGAGTGCGCGTGGCGGGAGCGCGGTGCCCAGCGGAAATGTGGTACCCGACAGGGCGTCCTGCGAGGCCGTGACGAGGGGGTCGCCTGCATGTGCCCTGGAGGATGACGTGGGGTAGAGGCTGCTGGAGACCCTGCTCCCTCGGGAGCAGTAGGGCAGGGATGGGGAAGACGGAGGAGAGGGACACTTGGGAAAGGGTCATGGTGGCTGTAGGTCGTGGCGCTGGGGCGCTTGTTGCGGGGTCCTGGGGTGGATATGTGCGACGTGCTGGCGTTCATTATGCCCCAAGGGAGGCTCTATGTGGCACCCAGTCGCCCCGTGCGCCCGGGGCCATCCCAAGGCACCTTCTTGTCTGCAGGGCGCCCGCTCGGGGCGCGCTTGGTTTGTAGGGGCATCCACGTGGTGTCGCAGAGCACGGAGCAAGCGGTGGGTGCTGAGCCGCAACCCCACTGCACCACGGGGACAACTGCTCTCCTGCATCCCACTGACCCCCATAGTGCCCAAACCCTGCGGTTCTTGACTGTGCCTGGCCAAGGGTTTTTGCTCTGTGTTGCAATCTGAGGCAAGGCTGGAGGACGTGGGCAGCAGCCGCCCCGGGGATCTGTTTCTTTACATTCCCCTGGGAAGCCCTTCTCAGCTGGAGCCTCTGACCCGTGTGGCCCTTGGAGCCATCCAACCCCACGGATCCTGAGAAAAGCCTGGCCCAGAGGGTGGTGCTTGGTGAGAAGTGCTCATCCCAGCCCTACCCGAGTGCAGATCTGTTGCGTGCAGGGAAGTAAACAGAGCGCAAGCAGCCAGCCTGGGTCAAGCCAGAGTCCGTTTGGCCCCACAGAAGATGTGTGGGAAAGAGCTTAGGAAGGGACTTTGTACAGCAGGACTTCCTCCAAAGCCTCCCCTTGTGCAGCAGCCATCCCTTGTGAGCAGCAGCTGGGTAGGGGCCAACCCCTTTGGCATGGTCCCGGGGACACAGTTTAGGGTCCGTTACACTTATGTATCTAAGAGGGAGGTCCCTGCGTGCGGAAGGGCCAGGTGGCCTGGCAGAAGGACGAGGTGGATCTCCAGGCCAGCTCTGATGGTGGAAGTGGTGGAGGAGGCACCAGTGACTCATTGATGGCAAGGAGGGGAGCGCGGGGTTATTTCCCAGCTAATGCAGGTTTTCCCGCATGTACAGCCCTGCTCTTGGCATGTATTGACCAAAGGAGTGGAAGGGGCAGCTCTCTGGGCTCATCCCATTGCCTGGTCCTCACCTATCCCGGTCATGCCCACTCTCTCCAGCCAGGCTTTACCCAGGCTTTAGTTCGCTGAGCAGTCCAAATGGAGGCCTGCAGGGCATAGAGCCACCTTGGCAGGTTTCGTAAAGGGTCAAATCACTTTTCAAACAGAATCGCATGCTAATTATGCTCCTAATCCCCTCAAGCACTGAGTAATCCAGCCCGGTTCCAGCTCGCAGTCTGCAAGGAATGCGCGGCATTCCAGGCCACTCGCTGCGCCGCCTTACAGGCACCTGGGGATTCTAATGAGGCAATCAGATCACTGCCTTCTGCAACTTGGTTTATAAGGGCTGCATGAGCATCGTCATCTGCCTGCCGCCTTCCACCCAAAGCACTCAACAAAGGCGTCTCAGAAGACAATATCTGAAAGGCGTTTGCAGCCCTGCTCTGGCACCGATGGCGAGCTCTGCTCAGCTTCTGGCTCTGGTTTGGTGCTCGCTCATGGCTGTGATAGTCCATGTTCAGGCTGGCCCTGGCTCCTTCTGCCTGTTGCTGCCGTCTTGTGCCAGCAATGACATGGTAGAACGTCTGGCACGAGGCACCATGGTTGAGTAATGACCATGGACTGCAGTGTAGAGCATGGTGTTCAGCTCTGCTGCACAGTGTGAAGGACAGCCTGGGGAGTAGGGTAGCTCTGCTAAGCCCTGTGGGTGTTTTCTGTCTCTTTTCTGGTTCTGAGGCTGCTTGGTGGCCTCTTAGTGCAAGCTGGAGGGGCTACAGTGTGGGCTCTGATCTGGTCCTGCACATAAGCTTGGGTCTACTCTCAACCAAAGTGTAGATCAACTCCAGAGTAGCTGCCATCCCTAGGTTTCACCGCAGTTGCCAGGAGTGGTTCATATCTACTCACTCTGCTCCAGACATGGATAAGTTGGAGAGACTGTTAAGAGACCCAAAGTGACTCTCCTTGGAGCATCAGACCTGAGCAGAGGTGGGAGATGAGGTTCCCAGATGGCTTGTTCCAAAGAAGGAAATGCAGCAAATTCTGACAAGGAAAGGGGAGCAGATACCAAAAGACCTCAGATCTCCCACCCATGAGCGCTTGAAGAGAATAAAGTGTCCTCAGTGCAACCAGACCTCAAAGAAAACGAGGAAGCCTCCAGGCAAAGGTCTGTGTTTCAAGCTGATTCCAGGTCCCATCCTGCTCTCAATATCTTGTCCAGTAGTCAAATCACAAACCTTCCATCTCATGCAATGGAGCTCTTGGCTTGTGAAAGCCAGCCCCGTGCAGAGTCCAAACTGCATTTGCAATCATGCCACAGCTGTGGAAGCTAATGTGCCCATGGACATAACCCACCCCAGTCCTCCCTAAGGACACATGGACACCCTGGGCCGGAATGATAGTGTGGAAAGGAGGCACATGGGCTATGAGGATCGATGTCCTGCCCTGTGGCTTCATGTGTTGTCTTTGAGAATGCAAACAGAAAAGCAAGTCCCTTGGGTCCAATATCTTCAGCACTGAACCAGGTGTCCCATACAGGGCTGCTGGGGTTTGCTCCAAGTGTTAAGGCCTCCTCAGGATGTGTAGGAGGCCTCCTAAGGCCTCCAACCCAACAGGCTGACATGAACATGTCAGTTCCTGCTGCGACTTGTGCTCCCGATGCATCTCCTGTTGAAGTCTCTACTGTTGATCAACTGTTTCCCACCATACTTGGCAGTGAGGTCCTCTTTGAGCTCAGAGGGAGTCTTCTCCAGAAGGTTGCTTATCTGAACAGCTATCTTCTGCACAGTTGTAGCTGTTCCTTGCAGTTGTTAAGCCATTTTGTATGGTTTAATTTTTTGTATAATTTACTTAAAAAAATACTCCTTCCCAAGTATCATCCTTTAGTCTTTACGGGTCCTATGGGACAGTGAGTTCCTCAAAACTGGAGTTGTTTTTTCTCAAGTGCTGGGACAGGGCCCAATTTCAGCTAGGCAGCGGAGGGCAGACAGTTTCTTGGTAGGATGATCGCAATTGTAGCATTAATGGGGCCTCTGACAAAGCCACCCCATGCAATCAGCAGAATCTGGAGGAGTCTGCGATCCCGCTGGATGTGACTGTCCAGCCGAGGGCAGCAAAGATGATTAAGGGAATGGAGCATCTCTCATATGAAGAGAGACTGAGTGAGTTGGGCCTATTTTCTCTGGAGAAGAGAAGGCTGAGAGGGGATCAGATTAACATGTATAAATACATGAAGGTGAATGTAGGGAGGAAGGGGCCAAGCTCTTCTCAATGGTGGTCAGTGATAGGACAAGGGGAAATGGGTGTAAAAGTTGAAACCCAGGTAGTTCCATCTCTGTATGAGGAAGAACTTCTTT
>JAUBOD010000031.1:6770314-6787004 GCA_032353885.1 Nothura maculosa | reverse complement strand
TCTTTCCAGTGAGGGTGCCAGAGCCCTGGAACAGGCTGCCCAGGGAGCTTGTGGAGTCTCCTTCTCTGGAGGTCTCCAAACCTGCCTGGATGCCGCCCTGTGCCACCTGCTCTAGGTGCTGCTGGAGCGGGAAGGTTGGACTGGATGAGCTCTAAAGGTCCCTTCCAACCTGGAATATTCTATGATTCTATGATCTCTAGGAGAAGCAGCAGTGGGACGTGGACATGGCAATGCAGGAGATTTGCCACCAGGTGTCTCCTTCGGACAGCGGGGCGCACGCTTGCGCATGCTTGTGCACACACATGCCCGCTTGCACCTGCACAGACGCATCAGCACATGAGCACGGGCCTTTGCATGCTCTCACAAACACACATGTGCCAAAAAGGCCCCCAAAAACTGCCACGCAGCTTTCCCTCTATTGCCAAGTCCACGTGCATCCATACGCACACGGATATGGCCGGGTAACACATCCCTCCCTGACCTTCTCCCTCCATAGGGAGCTATTGTCACCTGCATATCCTGCCCATGGGTTTGCCAGGATCTACCTTGCTGTGGCCATCACGAGGACATGTCCCCCGTGCCGCAGGACCTGGTGACAGGTCCTTGCATCCTGCTTCCTGGACCTGTGCATGCTCCTGTGTGAGGTTTTCCTCCACCTGCACACACAGATCCATGCAGGACCCAGAAGCAGCCATGAAACATCCAGGACTCTGCAGCACCGCACATGCACCCGCGTGATTCCAAGCAATCCCAAGGGAGCATGGACAAGGACAGCAACGCAGGCAGGGTGCAAGGACCTGTCACCAGACCCAGATAAGGCCACCCTGGGGCAGGAGGTCAGGCCACCTTTGACCCCAACCGAGGTCGCCAGGGCCAAGGGCAGCTACAGCTCATCCAGGCTCTCCCATAGGCTCCCACATTTCTGCAGTGGACGGGATGCACATCCCACATGCCCTGGAGGCTCTCTGATGTCTAGTACAGAGGTAAACCCAGCGAGCAGCCAAGGTCGGCAAGCAGGTAGTCACCTGCAAGAGACACGGCCACAGGAGAGCGTGATCCATCTGCCCGGTGTCACCGGCCTCATCAACGTCTTGTAAAACAATAGTAAAGTCAATGGTCTGGAGGAGCGAGATGAGCTCCGAGGTGCCATAAAACTCAATGACCCGGCTAGAAAAGGGTCGTCATCATCATCATCAGTCACCACAGGGTGACTGGAGCAGCATTCAACAAGCTCCGGCCCTGCAGGAAAGGCGGCATCCAGGGCGTCCCCAGGACAATCCCAAGGAGCAGTGACCCCACACCAGGGTGAAGGGGAAACAAGAGCCTCCACGCGACATGATCCTGATTTCCAACCCGCCACCGAAAAGCCTCGACATCCCCGCCTTTTTGCAGGGATAATTTAGCACAAAATGAGGCTGAGTTCAGGTCTGGGGTGGAGAGATGCCCGTAATCCTTCCTATGGGTGTGGAAACTGGTGTGACATCTTCATGTGACGATGCCAAATGTTACGTTGCACTCCCTGCTGGCGCCCTCCACCCCTTGGAAAAACAGAGGCACTAGGAATAAAAGCAGTTTTTAGAGCAAGAAATAACTTCATGGAACCAAGCTAATCGCCTGAAATGATGTATAGAGCGCTACTTGCTTGATTGGCTGTTATTAATAATGCATTGCTCAATCTAAACCATTCATAAAATGACTCCCTGGTAGCCCAGAGCAAAGTGCTAGCGGATTCACAAAGGAAAAGGAAAAATAAAAGACCAAAGCGAAGGGCATAAATCCTCCCTGTTTATGAAAATGGATTTCTCCAACACACACACAAAACTAATTAGAGCCAAAGGGCCAGCTCCTTTGCATTTGATTATACCCTGCAAATGCACTTGGGTTGGACAGGGGGAGTGGGTGGAGGGGCCACGCAAGGAAGGACCCGCTTCAATGAGTCCACAAAGATTAACAGGATTATGCTTTTAGCAAAAATCTGCCCCCTAACACCCAAATGGATTGAGATCCCAGGGAGAATCAAGAGCAAGGGGTGGTGGTTGACAGATGGGGAGCTCTGTTAAGTGGAGGCACATCTGGAGGCAGATCCAGCTGGGAGAGGTGTTGTCCAGATGGAGGGGAAAATCCCATCATCTCCAAGCAGCCCGGCCTCCAGGCAGGACGTGCCCAGAGGAAGATGTCCACATGCGTCTACCTGATCTCCAAGGAGCCAGGTGACAGCTGCAACCTGGAGAACACAGGAAATCCAAGCCCTTGGCTTGACCTTCTCTTCCTCAAATAGCAACTAATCCTGACCACCTGGGCAAGTGATTCCCCAGATGCTTCCAAGCAAGGATCAGTATTTAGCGGGTCTAAATCAACATATCCTCCTTGGTTCCAATAGCAAACTAGGGAGTCCTGAACCTGGAAGGCTGTTCTTGTTTATACCAGGGGAGAATATGCCCTCCCCAGCACGGCTGTGATCATTGTCACCAGCTGAGGCTCTGGTCCCCAGCTCAGCTTCTGCTTGTCACCTATTAGGAGCATGCTGAGGCATTTCTGTAGGATGCTTAATGCTAAGGTCAGCTGTGCTGCTGGCAAGAGATGCTGACAGCCCCAATGCCTGCTCTTCCACTTGTGTGTGTTCCATCCATCCATCCATCCATCCATCCATCCCTCCACCCATCCATCCATCCATCCACCCACCCATCCATCCATCCATCCATCCATCCTCTCCTGGAGCTCTTCTGCTGAGGAGTGGAAAAGCTCCCGCAAAGATTGTCCCTCCGTACCCATGGGAAACTGAGGCATGAGGAGAGCAAGTGCCCTCTGTTATGGCCACATCTTTGCAACAGTTTAACCTGCTTCCACACTCCTCCAAATACCTTTCCAGACGTGCATCCCCATGGGGCTGTCTTTCTTCACATTTGTCACTGGTAACCATTGAGTTGCAGTGCCCAAGTCCTGGCCTTAGATAAATACTTGAGAAGCTCCAAATAACCAGGTTGTAGAGCCCCACTGTGAGCGGAATCAACCTTTCCAGGAAAGGATTTACCTGCTGGGAGGATGAGCTCAATCTGCTTTAAGCGGCGTGGTGTGGACATCCGTGTGCCTTGCCTGAAGACGCTGAACATCTTGATGTTCTGCCTCGCCAGCTGTGGAACTCCCTGCCCTGGGGCTCGCTCTACACGAGTTCAGGGAGTAATCACAACAAGAAGGAAAAATACGAGCCATAAAACACAAACGAAGTGCCCAAGGCAGGAATTCCTTGAGCTTCAAATTGCTGGTGCCTGGGCGAGGGTGGTGACGAGGGAGTGAGTCATGGAGTCAGTGCCCCGGTGCTGTGGAGGGAGACAGGAGACACGAGACACACGGAGCACCGCTCTACGGATCATCCGTGCACAATGGGGAGCCTCCCTCCTGCTTTCCTGCCTTCTGCCCGGAGCCTTCACTGGGATTTGGAAGGAGCTGCCTGCAAGGCAGGGACTTCCTCTGTTCCTGGGGTTTCGTCTCCCTCCCATGTCTCTTCCAAGAAATGCATTGGATGCGGGGAAAGGGAGGGTCAGTGCCACAACATGTCTTGTGCCCACACAGCTAAAATCCCTTCCACGGCAACAACCTGGCCTTGCCCATCTGTTTGGAATGGATCCCAGCCCATACTGTGCCCCGAATGGCGCCAAGGCTTCATCCAGGAGGTGTTAATTGGGCTGGGCCAAACCTGTGCCCCGGAGCCAATTGCTTCCGAGTCCGTATCCGTGCCCTGAGCCAAGAGGAAGAGGTTAAAGGGAGTCACCTTGGAGAAGGAGCTGGACCGCCCTGCCCCATGCTGCCTGTGGGTTATGGTGACACACACCCCATATGTCCCTGACCTTTCCAAGCTCCAGAAAAAAAGACTGCTCCGAGATGGCTGCATATTAACTGTGTCTGTCAGCAGCCCCAAGGCAGAATCAGGCACAGAACCAGACCCAGGGCTCCCTCCTGGAGCTGGGAATCCTCCACCCGGGATAGTGCAGGGGGCTCCTTCATTGATCCTGCTCATCCCTGGAGGGAAGAGCCTCACAAATCTTCTGGAACAAAGCTCCGTGCCCGGCTCCCGTGCAGAGCAGGGACACTGGATGGGGCAGCGCAGGGGGGTTTAAACACCGCTCTGCTATGAAGATCCAGAGATCTTCTGGCACTGGGATCAGGATCAGACTTGTTGCCAAGGGACTTCCCTCCCCTTCCCTTCCAGTTATCAAACACCCTCTGTCGCTCCCTGCAGGTCAGCGCCTATTCGTTGTCCGGATTAAGGGGGCGCCCATCCCCGTGTTTTCGGGGCAGGAGTGAGGCGCTGGGCTCCCCGCTTTCCCCTCGGTGCTGAGGGGAGCCCGCGGCGGAGAAATGACCGGGATTTCCACCCCTATAAGCGGCGGGAGGTGACGAGACCCTCCCCAGCGCCGCGGGGCGCCCATCCCCGGCGCCTCTTGGCTGCGGGGCCCGCGTTTGCACCGCCCCACTCCGCAGCCCTTTGCGTGGGCGCCCCGCGCGTGTCCAGCCCCCCTCCCCCGCAGGGCTGGCCTGTCGCAATAGGTGGGGGCGGCGGCTGTCGCAGCATCGTATCGCGACAGACGGGCGCGGGTTCCCAGCGCCCCTCCGGGCGCAGCCGCCGAAGCGCAGGAGAGGGAGAGAGGGAGGGAGGGAGGGAAGCGGGCGAATCGATTTTCCTAATAAAATCAATTATTTATCGTGTTGCACGTCGCAGGGGAAGAGGCGATGGGCAGGGCCGGTCGGGGGGAGCGTGCGTGGGATGGAAATACCCCCCGCTTAATAGAGGCAAAACTGCCCTCGACGCCACCCGCGGGCCCTCGCCGTGACGGCGCCTTTCCGAAATTCTTGGGGAGGAAGATGAGGCGGGGCGGCCACGTCCCGTGGGATCCAAAGCATCGTGTCCCCCCCTCTACCTCCGCCCCATCCTCTCCTCTCCCCGACGCTCGAGTGCTTAAAAGCTATTTGCATGCAATTAGCGCGCTGCAGCCGGGAGCCACCCGCGACGGGACGGGCGGAGGCCCCCGCAGCATCCCGATCCCTATTCCATGGCCATGAGGGGGAGACAGCCTCGGGGCCGGGGGAGGGGGCGCGATTCATAGGGCTCCATGGGACGAAGCGCGCGGGGGCTGCTCGGGAGCGCGCGCCCTCCCCGCCCATGGGGGGGTATTGGGGGGCCGCCCCCCATCCGGGGAGCCCCCTCCATCATGCACAAGCATTCCCGGCTCGCCCCCGGGCTGCGCTGCGGTAGCCGCGGGATGATCCCGGCCCTCGCTGCCTCAGCCCGCTTTGCATCCCGGAGGAAATCCGGAGCGAAAAAGCGGGGTGGCATCGTCGCTGTCGCCAAGTGCAGATGAGTTGTAGTCACAGGACTTGGTGGCGTGGGGGGGAGATATATTATTATTTTATTTTATTTTATTTGGGGAAGATACATTGTTTTATTATTTTATTGTATTGTATTTGGGGATTATTTTTGCAGCGGGAAGGCGCTGCCTCGCTCCAGCCAGGGTCTGTCTCGGCGCTGGAGGCTGGAGAGCGGCGGGGGGGGTAGGTGGGATGGGAAAGGGGTGGCGAGTTGGGAGGGGGCGGCCGTGCGGAGCTGGGGGCTGGCACAGATGCTAATTCGGCGCCGCAGCTCCCGCCTCGGCAGCTCAGAGCCCGCACGGCCCCGCTCCGGAGCGCGGCTCGCAGCGGCTTCGCCCCCGCGCCCATCGCCGTCGTGTTTGGCCTGGCGGGACGAGCCGCGCAGGAGGATGCGGAGCGGCGGCTCCGCGAGCACCGGGCGCTGCGGGGTTCTCAGCGCCACTTAGGAGCGGGTAAGGAAAAGGAGGGGCACTTCCAGGGTGCGGGAGGTGGGGGAAAAAATAAGGGGGCATTGGACAAGAGAAAAGGGGCACTGGGCAAGGGAACAGCGAAAAGGGGCACTGGGCAAGGGAACAGGGAAAAAGGGCATTGGGCAAAAGAGAACTAGGGAGAGAAGGAGAAACGGAGAATGAAGTGGGAGAGGAGGAAAAAAAATAGACATAGGAAGAGAAGGAAATAGCTGAGCGAAGAAATAACGGGTAATAAATAAATAAATAAAAAGGGGAAACAAAAACAGAGGGGAGAAAAAAAAAGGAAACGAGATTGGGCGGGGGTGGAGTTTGGGGAGAAAGAACAAACAGGGAAAGGGAAAGGGAGAGAGAGAGGGAAAGGGAAAGGAAAAGGGGAAGGGAAAGGGAAAAGGGAAGGGAAAGGAAAAGGGAAGGGAAGGGAAAGGGTAAAGGAAAGGAAAAGGGAAGGGAAAAGGGAAGAGAAAGGGGAAAGGGATAGGGAAAGAGGCTGTGGGGAGTGAAAGAAAGCAGCGAGAGAGAGGGAAGGAGAGGGAGCCGAGAAAGGAGCGAGGGGACAAGAGGGAGCCGGGTGAGAGGAGCGGCCACCAGGCTGGGACAAAGGGGTCTTGGGCGGGTGGCCGCCGCCCTCGCTGTCCCCTCAGGGTGCCCATGTTGGCCAGCAGGAGGGAGATGGCCCCGCTGTGGAACCTGTGGCTCCTGGCAGCCCTGCTGGGCCTGGCGCGGGCGTGCCCGGAGCCGTGCGCCTGCGTGGACAAGTATGCGCACCAGTTCGCCGACTGCGCCTACAAGGATCTGCAGGCGGTGCCCACGGGGCTGCCCTCCAACGTGACCACGCTCAGCCTGTCGGCCAACAAGATCTCCTCGCTGGGGCGCCGCTCCTTCGTGGAGGTGACCCAGGTCACGTCGCTCTGGCTGGCGCACAACGACATCCGCACCATCGAGCCCGGCACCTTCGCCATCCTCGTGCAGCTGAAGAACCTCGACATCAGCCACAACCAGATCGTGGATTTCCCCTGGCAGGACCTCTACAACCTTAGCGCCCTGCAGCTGCTCAAGATGAACAACAACCATATGGCCCAGGTGCCCCAGGGCGCCTTCCACACCCTCAAGGACCTGCGATCCCTGCGCATCAACAACAATAAGTTCACCGGCCTCGCCGAGGGCATCTTTGACTCCCTTAGCTCCCTCTCCCACCTGCAGATCTACAACAACCCCTTTGAGTGCTCCTGCAAGCTCCAGTGGCTGAAGAAGTGGATGGAGAGCACACTCATCTCCATCCCAGAGAAGGACTCCATCACTTGCAACCTTCCCGAGCAGCTCCGAGGGGTGCCGGTGGGGAAAACTCCGGACGTGCAGTGCACGCCGCCCTCTGTACAGCTCACCTACTTCCCCAACCTGGACACCACCGAGCTCTTTGATGGCTTCACCTTGACCCTGCACTGTGCCGTGACAGGCAGCCCCACGCCTGAAGTGAGCTGGAAGATCCGCACCTCCAGCCAAGCCCTGGAGATCCCAGGGAGCCCAAAGGAGAGCACTGGAAAGGATCTCTCCAAACAAGACCTTGAGCGCTTCCTGGTCTTCAAGAACGGCACTCTGGTGATTCCGCACCTGAGCAAGCGGGAGGAAGGCACCTACACATGCCTGGCCACCAACGAAATGGGGACCAACCAGACCTCAGTCAACGTGGCTGTGGCTGGGACCCAGAAGTACCCGCTGCAGCCCGGGAGGGATCCCGCAGGTGGCAAAGCCCAGGCGGGTGACAGGAAGCCTGGGGCCAAGGGAGCAAAGAACAGCGTGCTCATGCCGGATGAGCGGAGCAAACCTCTCAATCCCACCCAGCAGAGCCACTCAGCCTCAGCAGCTGGGACGGAGTCCGCGGTGGGACAAGTGCCCTTCCAGCTTTCCCCCTTTGAGAAGAAATGCGGCTCCACGCAGGCTAGCAAGTACATCTCCAACCATGCCTTCAACCGGAGCGGGGACTTCAAGCAGCACACCTTCGACCTCGGTGTGATTGCCTTGGATGTGTCGGAGCGCGATGCCCGCGTGCAGCTCACGCCCACCTATCTGCAGCCCGAGAAGGTCCACCTGAGAATGCTCTACCTGTGCCAGGAGAGCAGCCAGGGCCATGCAGTGGTACAGTGGTCCAAGATTGAGGAAGGAGTGAACTCCTACTGGTTCCAGGGCTTGAACCCCGGCACCAACTACTCCGTGTGTCTCACCTACCTGGGGGAGGACTGCCAGGTGCAAGTGGTCTTCACCACCAAGAAAGAGATCCCCTCGCTCATCATCATTGTCATCGTGAGCATCTTCTTGCTGCTCCTGGCCACTCTACCCCTGATGGGAGCCACATGCTGCCACCTCCTCTCCAAGTACCAAGGCAAGACCTACAAGCTCATCATGAAAGCTCAGAACCCGGACCAGATGGAGAAGCACATGGCTGCCGACTTCGACCCCCGCACCTCCTACCTGGAGTCCGAGAAGAACTACAACCCCAGCGAGGCGGGCGAAGGGGACGTTGAGGAGGAGGAAGACGAGGAGGACAACGAAGACGAAGGAGGCAGGACGAGGAGAGAAGCCAAAGGGGCAGCAGAGCTGGAGCGAGACGAGAGCGTGGCCGCCGGCTCCATAGCGGAGTCGCAGTGCAAGGGCAACGGCGACGAGTTCGAGATCCGCTCCGAGTACAGCGACAAGCTGCCGCTGGGTGCCGAGGCCGTCACCATCGCGCAGGAGATCAACGGGAACTACCGGCAGCCGGCGCGCTGAGGCTGCCCGCGCCGTCGGGCTGCCGCTCCCTCCCCTGCTCCCTCCTTCTCCCCCTTCTTTCCTCGAGAGGAGCAAAAAACGGAAAGAACGAAAATTCCTAAGTGACACCCGCGCGTCCCTCCTCCTCCTCCTCTTCCTCCTCCCTCATCCGTTAGAGCCTCGGGGACCGCTCGGTGACCGCACAAGGGACCTTGCTCGGGGCCGCCTGTCTTGGGCTGCTCCCTTTCTCCCACGATTTCGTTTCCCTTCGGATTCACCCTGCTCCGGGGGGCTGCGCACAGCCGCCGTCCCCTGTCGGGTTTGCTGCAGCCTCGCAACGATTCCACCCGCCCGCCGATCTCCATCCTCTTTCCTCTCCGTATTTTCCTTTTCCTCCTGAAGGAAAAGAACGAAAAAAATGAGAAAAGATGCATTAAAAAAAAATCCAAACCATTTTTGGCGAAAGAGCCAAAACCGGCCGCTCCGCGCCGCCCCGCGCAGCCCCGGCCGGTCCCCGGGGCCCCGGTCCCCGCCTACCGTCACTCGGTGAGTGCCGCCCGTGCCCGGTGTGGAGCCCGCAGCGATTCCCAGTGCGATCCCCGGAGCTCCCGGCGCGGTCCCCGGAGCTCCCGAGGTTCCCCGGTGCTCCCGGAGCAATTCCCGATGCGATCCCCGGAGCTCCCTTCGCCGTCCTCGGAGCTCCCGAGGTTCCCCGGAGCAATTCCCGATGCGATCCCTGGGGCTCCCGGTGCCGGCTCCGCCGCTTCTGTGACTGTCGCCGCTCCCGATGCGATCCCCGGCGCTCCCGGGGCCGTCTCCGCCGCTCCCGTGGGTCCCCGGTGCTCCCGTGGGTTCCTGGTGCTCCCGGCGCGATCCAGTGCTCCCGGCGCGGTTCCTGGTGCACTCGAGGGTCCCCGTGGCTCCCGAGGGTCCCCGGTGCTCCCAAAGGTCCCTGGTGCTCCCGGTGCGGTCCCCGCCGCTCCCGGTGCGGTCCCCGCCGCTCCCGGCGCCCTCCCCGCCTCCCAGGACCGCGGCGACCGACAATTCCCCTTTCTTTTCCCCATCCCGCTCCCCGCCGTCGTTGCCGGCTCCGGCTCCCCCGTGTTCTGCCTGTAGAGTAGCCCTGTAGGAAGTGTCTGGTCCGTAGATGTGTCTTGGTGCCCGCGGGCGGCTGGGGGGCCCCCTCCCGGCGCCCCCTGCTCCGAGGGAGCCCCGGAGCCAACGAGAAAACGTCGGTCGTTTCCCTTTTCTCCTTCCTTTTATTTTTTTCTTTATTTTTTCTACAAGCTTCTGTCTGTGAACGAGTCAATAAAAGGGATTGAAAGTGGAGCCGGGTCTTTGCTTGGCTGTGGGGGGGCCGGTGGGGGGGGGGGCCCATGGAGCCAGGAGGTGACAGAGGGGACTTACATGCCCTAAATGTACATATACATTAACATACATGCCTTAAATATCTATATGTACATATAGATGTCTGTGTGCATAGCCTGGTCACACACAGTGTATTTATGCATTTGTGTGCAAGCATATGTACACTCACACACCCTATATACACACATGCTTTAGCCATTTACACTTATATATACAGAAAATACATATATATGTTTGCACATATATATACAGAATTTCCTGCAGGAAAATGGAATAACTCAAATAGATATTTCACAATGTAAGAAGTCAAATAGATATTTTACATACCTACACACTGTGCACACTTGCTACACTCAAATGCACGCACTATATTTATATACCGCATAAGCACACGGATAATTTTGTAAAGATGCTTGTGCTGTACATGGGTGAGTGTGATTCACAGTTTATACATGCTCCTCACCCAAGCACTCCCTGTCTATATGCACAGCATAAGGAGGCTCATATATGCTCGCTATATGCTTGCTATAGGCTCGCTATATGTGCACAGCCCCGCCGGAGGCACCGACGCCACCCGTGCCCACGCTCGTGCTTTCCTGCCCACGCACAAACGCCTGTTGCCTGGATGCATGCATGGATATGGAGGCATTCCCAGTGCTGTCCCGCTCCCGGGATGCCCCATCGGCACCTCGGTTTTGCAAACTCCCTCGCCTCTTTTTAAGGGAGACTGCGATGATGTCCCATACGGAGTGACCCACAGATCCGCCCCTCTGGAATGCGAGCACCCGGAGAGCAGGCGCCTTCCCATCCTTCCCAGAGCGGCTTTCCCATCTGAGGTGCAGCCTCTGTAGCCTCCGTGTCCTCCTCCTATGGAAGGAAAGGCAGACAAAGGAGGTTGGCAGTGGGGAGGCCGCAGGCGGGGGGCACCCACCAAGACCCCCCCGGAGCCCCAGTGTTTGCTAAAAGCCCGAGCCGAATGGAGAGCCCTGCTGCAGCCAAATCCCCTCCTGCACAGACACTTTAATTGAGTTTAGCACTTGGAAACATGCAAGGAATAGAAAAAGAACAATGATATTATTTTTTTTTCCACCTCCTTTTAATTAGGGAGTAATAGATTGGCCTGCCTAATGTATCTATGGGGAATCTCACTCTGATGAGATGCCTGCCCGTGCGGGATTACTCAGAGATTTGCTCCTCTTCGGGAGGGCCCTAATTAGTGCCCGCACAGCCCAGGGCAGGGCAAGGAGATGGGGATGCAGCTCTGCATCCCGGCACTGCTTGGAAAGGGTTAACACGTGGCCACGGCCCCTTTCTAAGGGATTAACCCTTCAGCACGGGTGGGATCTGCCTGCTGGGGTGGCCTGGATCCTAGTGTGTCCGGGGCATCCTCCACAATGCTCCCTGCCCTCGGCTCCACTGCCGATGCCTGCGGAGCGACTAGCAGGATTGCTGCAATGTAGTCCCATGATACAGGGCAGCGGGAAAAAGGGAGGATAGGGAGTAACTGTCAAAGCCTCGACCCCCTCTGGATCTCACAGAGCTGGTATTGATCCTGGCTCCATGAGTTTATGCTGCCATAGCATCATCTCAAGAGTGGATCAGAAAATTCCTGCTCCCGGCTGCTTGTCTCCTGTCAGCCCCATGGCGAAGCCGAGCTGCAAATATGGTCGATGGACAGATCTCGATTCAAAATAACCCCCTTCTCCTTCCCACGGTGACTATTTTTAACCCTGAGTCTGTTGGCAGCCCGGCCTCGGTGGCAGCTGCGTCGGCAGCCGTGTGAACACGGTGAGCCGCTCGGCTCTTCCCAAACGGAGCTTTGCTCCGGCTGAGCTTTCCCACCTTGCTGAGCCAGTGCGGCCCACGGGGCCACCTTCCACAGGAGGTCTGGGATTCCTGCTCCTGACTGATGCTGACATGGACCGTCATCTCCATCCGCCACTTCAGGCCATCTCTGTTGGCTTGCCTGGTGTCTTTCAGCTTGGAAAAGGGCAGATTTGAATTGCTGCTGAGCTTACTGGTCCCTCCACTAATAGCTGGGTCTTCCTAATCCAGATTAGTGATTGTCCTCCAGAACATCCAGATGGGAAGCTACCACGTCCCCCCTTCCCACCCTGCCCTGACTCCCCTGCAGCGATGCTCACTGAGACACATAGTCCTCGAGAGGCAACTGCCCAGAGACCCATCTCATCCTCTCCCATGGCAAACTGCTCATCCACAGTCCCTGCGTTCCCGAGACATCCCCGATGGGATGGGCAGGGTCCCCTTGGCACTCAGGGACGCAGAGAGCATCCCGCATCCCGCCTGCCCAGGACGGAGCAGCAGAACACGCAGGGCGCAGAGCGGGCCCCGCAGCCGCTCGGCTCCAGCAGCGGCTCAAAGCGGGAGCAGCAAAGGCCCGCAGTTATTTTTCCCGGCGATTTCTTTCGCAGGCCCCGGGAAGGCGCGGGCTGCCGTGGGTCGGTGCCATGGAAAACAAAAGGGGCCCGGGGGACGGCGAGGGGGAGGAGGAGCAGGCCGGCCCGGGCCGCGCGCGGTGCCTGCAGCGCGGCCGCCTCTGCGCTCGCCACAGCCGCGCGGGGAAGGAGCCCAGAGCCTCGTCCCGCAGGGAGCAGCCGGTGAAGGGCGCGGGGGGCCATGGGGTGCGGGGGCACCCGGGGGGGGCAGCAGGGAGGCCGGTTATTCACGGCTCTGGTATGCGCCGAAGCGGCCGCCCGGGCTTTGCGCCGCCCCGGCGGGGAGGGAACCGCGGTGCCGGCCCCATGGAGCCCCCTGGTACCGAGGGGAGTGGGGGAGGCGGGAGTGGGATCCGTAACCGGGAAGGCCGGGGATGGGCTGTGAGGCTTGGAAAATCCCCCCCTTTTCCAAAGGAGAGCTTTGGGACCCCCGCGTGGGTCTCCTCTCGCCTCGCAGAGCCCAGAGGAGCAGGATGGGGCCCTGGGCGTCCCACCTCGGTCCAGTTTTGGCAACCCCGCCTCGCCCCCCGTACAGGGCTCCGCATCCAGGGCCTTCCCCTCCACAAAAATTCCCTGCTCCTAAGGACAGGGCTGCGGAAGGGAAGAGGCAGCAAAACTTAAGACAAAGACAAAGGGGTTGTGCGTGGGGCACAGCCGCCCCACGGCCCGCGGACACTGTGCTCACGGTGGGGGACATGTCCCTGCACAGCATCAAGGAGTCAGCGCAGACCTGGAGCCAGAAACACGTAGCTCTAAAGGCTCCTGGCAGCCAGGGATCCCAATCTTTCTTGCTGAGAAAAAAAAAAGCCATTTAGAGCCTGCTTTTTAATTTTTGTTTTTGTTTTTGTTTTTTTTCCATGGAAAAATGGGAGCTGCTGGTTTGATCTGAGGTTTGAAAATGTGTTGAGAAGCCTGAAAGGGTGAGAGCTGGGGGGGAAGAGAACGGAGGCTGCTCCGGAGAGCGTTTCGATGCTCTGTCTGGATGGGTTTTGGTTAGAAAGGGGATGGACTGTGAAGCAGGAGTTCAGGTGGAGAGAGCTCTCTCCCTTTTAAACCTGGAGCAGTGTGGGCTCCAGGAGCAGGATGCTTACCTGGGAAAACATCCCAGGCTGGGAACATTTTTGCAATGAAGAGGCATTTTCTAGCGGGGAAAAGCAACATTTTAGTGGGAAGTTTTTTGGCCAGCTCTTCTCACAGAGCTATGTGAAGGCTCAGATCATTGTGTGGAAATGCCTTGCTCAGATTAGGGAATATTTTAAATAGCCCTCTTACCACAGCAGCTGTGGATAAGCACATGGATGTTTGGGCCCTTGGCTGTTTCCTATTACTGCTTGGCAAGGAGAAGCAGATCCCCGAGCCGGCTATTCCCGCAGCCGTGTCCCGTTCATTGCCCTCCGTGCCTCTGTTCGCAGGCGCCATGATGACTCCGCTGCTCTGCTGCGTAGGCCTCGCCGCCCTGCTGGCCTCCAGCCTGGCCTGCCCCCGGAGCTGCGTGTGCTCTGTCAAGAAAAACGGGCGCCTCTTGGCCGAATGCGCCTACAGGGAGTTGCAGGAGGTGCCCGCGGGACTCTCGCCCAATGTGACCATCCTCACGCTGTCGGCCAACAGGATCAGCTCACTCCACGAGGCCTCCTTCTCCGAGGTGCCCGAAGTGCAGTCGCTGTGGCTGGGCTACAACCAGATCAGCACCGTTGAGGCGGGCGCCTTCGCGCGCCTCGTGCATTTGAAGAACCTGGACCTGAGTCACAACAAGATGGTGGATTTCCCCTGGAAGGACCTTCGCAACCTCAGCGGCCTGCAGATCCTCAAGATGAACAACAACCGCCTGGCCGGGCTGCCGCGGGGGGCCTTCCACTCCCTGAAGGAGCTGCGCTCGCTGTGGCTCAACGACAACGAGCTCACCACCCTGGCCGAGGGCACTTTTGACCACCTGCCCTCCTTGTCCCAGCTGCAGATCTTCAACAACCCCTTCAACTGCTCCTGCAAGGTCTTCTGGCTGAAGAAGTGGACGGAGAACACCTCCGTCTCCATCGCCAAAGGGGGCTCCATCCTGTGCGCGGCTCCCAGCAGGCTCAAAGGGAGGGCCGTGACCGACATCCCCGACCACTTCTGCGTCGCCCCGTCGGTGCAGCTCACCTACCTCTCCAACCTGGACAACACCGTCATGTACAACGGCCTCACGCTCACTCTGCACTGCAGCGTGGCTGGCAACCCCCTGCCGGAGATCAGGTGGAAGATCCAGACGTCCAGCCGGAGCACTGAGATCAGCGGGCCCAACGTGGCACGGGACGGGAACGTCCTGCTCCTGCGGCGCGCCAAGCAGAGCCAAGAGCGCTTCCTGGTCTTCAAGAACGGCACCATGGCCATCCCCAACTTCAGCAAGGAAGACGAAGGCATCTACACGTGCCTAGCCGTCAACGATGTGGGCACACGGGAGGTCTCGGTCAACGTGGCCTTAGCCGGGTCGGAGAACCCAGCCGATGACCTGCTCCGAAATGCCCCCCAGGCCAGTCACCTGGGAGGCCGGAGCTGCTACAAGGGAGATGACTTGGATCCCTCCGGTGCCGGAGAGAAGCTGGTCATCGTTTACCACGTGCCGAGGGAGTCCAAGAGCAGGGCCGGAGTGGTGCCTCAAATGGGCCTGGGGATCCTCCTGCTGACTCTAGGCCTCGCTCTGTGTCCCTGAGGAAAGGAGTAGGAACCAGTGCCCTGGGGCTGCCTTCTCCTTCTGCATCTTCTATCTTCACGTAGTGCCATGCGTTTGCTGAGCTTCTGGAGGCCCGCAGGCAAACGGGATGGGAGCCTCGAGCTCGGGGCTGTTGTTTGGAGCCTTCGTTAGGCGTCACTTGGGCTCGCTGGGAGGCTCCCGTTCCCCCGCTGCACGCAGGGGAAGTGGGGAGCGGAGCCAGATGGCCGGACACCTGCTCGCTTCGCTAGCCACGCGCTTGCCGTCCTGCTACTGGCCCTGTGCAGAGCAGGGCGTGCACGGGTGCCCGGCTGAGGCTAGGGAAGCAGCCCCGGTGCAGGGTCTGTCCCCACGGCTCGTGGCTCCGGGTGCCCGTTGGGGCTGCACACATCGGGGAGCAGCAAGTGCCTCTTGCACCCGGCCACGGGCTCCACTTGTGGGAGCTTTCCCGCTGCTTTCATTCCTGCTCCTGAGCCATCCCGAGTGGCTTCTGCTGCACGGATCCTTGGAGCATCCATTGCATCCGCACCTTTACTGGGCTGCAGCTTGCAGGGTCGAGCGGCCCCGTTGCGCTGCAGCCCCCAGTTGCACTTCAGCACCCCGCACAGGATGGATATGCCGTGCATCCCGGGGGAAGCTCCGAGCTCCTCCGAGCCAGCTCTGCTCTCCCAAAAGGAAGGGCTCTGGGTGCCCTGTATCCCGCAGGATGGATCTGCAGAGATTGCAGCCGCCAGCACCGCCTTGTAGCCAAAGCCACGCGCCGCAGCCATGCACCAAGCACAATAAATATCCTTTTTTTAATCAATCCCGTGCAAGCTGCCTCTCTGCTGTCCTGTTCCCCCAGATCTCCTTAGCCTGGGGGGTAGGCTTCACCCCTGCAATTTGCTTGGCCATGAGGCACCCAGGGGGAAGGGAGGCAGCCCTGGCCCTTCCTCCTAGGAGAGGCTTTGATGCAAGCGGGCGGCCACATATTTTTCCCATTACAGGCAGAAAGTGTGAGAAAACAAACCCAGACACAAACATTGGGAGATGTCTGACCCGGACGGAGCCGGCCTCAGGCAGGAGCCACACCAAGGATGCACTCAAAGGGTCAGTGAGATCCCTGCGTGGCCGAGAGCAGTTGCTTGAGCCCATGGGGTAGAGAAAACGCGGGGAGAAGGAGCCACCTCCCGCCGTCCCCGGCAGGGCTCTCGGTCCAGCCCAGCGCCCGCCCAGACGGAGCAGGGAAGGTCGCGCCGCTATGTCAACAGATGCAGAAATGCAGCTCTTCCCCGGGATGTTTCGGGCACTGCTGAGGTCTCCTCCAAGGTGCTGGTGCCTTGAGGGCCGGCGAGGGGCTGGGAGGTGGATCCTTGTGCTGAAGGATGGGCTGCAAGAGGCCCAGCAGAGCAAGCGACACCTGGGACTGTCCCAACCAGCACCCCAGGCCAGGACCTGGCGCCAAGTCCCCCTCATCCCGCTCATCCCCACAATCCGGTATCCCCGGGGAAGGACCCACAGAGTCTGGTGGGGTAGGAATGAGGTATATTATTTATTATTTACTATTCTCCTCCAGCTTGGCACACCCAAGTGAGGGCTACAGACTGTTCTATTGCTTCTAACTC
>JAUBOD010000031.1:6728360-6746113 GCA_032353885.1 Nothura maculosa | reverse complement strand
CTCTGGAGGTCTCCAAACCCGCCTGGATGCCGCCCTGTGCCACCTGCTCTAGGTGCCTGCTAGAGCGGGAAGGTTGGGCTGGATGGTCTCTAGAGGTCCCTTCCAATCTTGTACATTCTGTGATTCTGTGAGCACGGCCGCAGAGCAAGGACATGGAGAAGGGCTCTCCTGCCCCACTGCAGCCATGAAGCAAGGGGGACATCCAAACATCTCCATTCCTCCTCTCTCAGCCACTGAATTGCCCTCAGAGCACAGCTCCATGTCCTGGGATGCTTTTTCCCTTCTCTACCACTTCCCAGCTCCTTTTGAACGGCCTCTTGTCCTTAGGCAGGTCTGTAACGAAGGGACCCCCAAACAGCCCAGTCCCCAGCCCAGGCCTGGCTTTATTCGGATGCAGAGCACATTACTCATGGCACAATCCCCTGCAGAGCTCATTACCAGTGAGCTGGCTGCACCTCCCATGATGGCACAAGCCCATGGCTAATTCCTACCTGCTGGCCCCAGCCAACACGGTTATGTGCCAGGGAGCACTGCAGTGGGCAATCTTGGAGCAAGCATTGGCTTCCTTGCCGAAGGATGCATCGGAAAAGGTTGTGGAGCACGGGAAGGTGAGAGGTTCCCATCTGGAGGAAGGTGGGGGGAAATGGGCCTGCGTTGCAAGGGAGCTCTTTGGAGACATCTCGAGGACAAGCCATGGTCTGTCTTGTAGGAAGAACCATCCCACTACCTGGGATTGGAAGACTCTTGTTATCTCCATCCCTCCAGAGCAGGTCGGAGAGCCCTAGGTACATGGATGCCTTTCCTGCTTGCATGCCCATTCCTAAGCTCCCTTTGCACCAGGAAGCAAAACCAGATCAAGACACAGAAGATGAGAAGGGATGCAGACCCCGTGGTGGATTTTCTTCTGTAGATCACCGAGGGGTTCCAAGATGCTATTCCAAAGTGTCTCGGGAAGCAATGGAGACCCCAGAAGGGTTGTCCAGCCCTGACCCCATGCCCATGGGTCTATTCCAACTCCATGAATGAAGCAATCCCACTACTTCCAACTGTGTTTGACATCCCTCTTTGGAGAAGCACTGTGCAGAAGGCTCATTGATTTCCCTGCACTTTCTTAGGGAGGTATTAGTCTAGTCTCCTGCCTCTCCCATGGCAGTTCTGTATCCATGTGCTTGAAACACGCAATGGTCTAAAGAAGCCCTGATGGCTGCATGAGGGCACCCCACGGCCCAGCGGAGACCATGAGCACTAATGAGTAATTACATGGGCTGCGACCACTAACTCCGTGGTAATTATTGCTCCGGCTTGTTACAAGCCTGGCTTTAACAACAAGGACGGCGGTCGTTAACATTCAATCTTCTCCCTGTTCCCCCAGCTCCTCCTCATGCCTTCATCAGCATCTCGCCTAATTAGCCATGGGATGAAAGGGACAGCAGGGAAAGCCAGCAGCTTGGTGGGATCAGGAGGAGGAGGAGGAAGGGGAGTGGGGTGCCGATCATTTCTAACCCAGGGTCAGGATTAGGAGCTCGGGTGCCGTTTGCTGCCCTTGTCCCCCAAATCACGTTGGGAAAGGCAGATCTGTCTTTCCTCGCTGTATTTCGAAGCTGCTGGGGAAAGCAGGTGCTTTTCAGGAAATTTTCAATTAGCAGAAAATCAATTTACATCCACCGCTGCTTCCCCAAAAGCTTCCGGAGGAATTCCAGCAGGTCATGGACAGTGTATCCCCGCTTATTTCCGGGCCTGGTTTTGCAAATGCAAAATCACCGGAGATCTGGAGGTGACCTGGAAAGAAGAACGATTAGCCTGTTCTGGCCTGCAGTAATGGCCAAATCTTTCTTGTTTACTGCCTTTTGCTGTGGCTAAACTGGATGGGAGATGTCTGTCCTTCCAGGCCCTGGTTGACTCCCCAAAGACATTGGTCCTTGGCCATTGACCATGTCTTTGGCCAAGGGATTGCAGCCCCGGCGGCGGCACCTTCCCCGTGACTTTGCTCCCTTGGACAGAAGATGCTCCGTATTCCTCTTCCACTCATCAAGTAACCTCCTTGGCCTCCTTTTTTTCTCCCAGAAAGACCATGGGAGATGAGGAGCGGCAGGAGGTGCCTTGGAGCCCACCCACTCACCCGCCTGGGAGGAGAGAGTGACGCTGGAAATCATTGTGGAAGATGTCAACTGGGAATGTGAGACCCATGGAGACCCATGGAGGAGAGCGGAGGGAGGCAGATGGGAGCCAACCTTGGGGGTCGGCTTTGGTGTCACATGAGTATTGGGGACCCTGTGCTCAAGGTGACCCTGGGCAACACTCCAGCGCATCCATGGGAGATGCTGGGATAGGGGATGTGTGAAGAGCTCCAGCCTTGGAGACAGCAGTGACTTTCCCCTACAGCAGCTCCCCACGCCAGAGCTCGCCCTTCACCTCCTCTCCTCCTCCTCCGGCAAAGCGGAGCTGTTGCTCTCCCCACGGCAGCGACGGCTGGAGCCTCCTCGCGCAGGACTGCTGAGCCCGTGATCGCAATAACGATCGCAGCATTAAGGGCCGGGATTCGATTACAACCAGGCGCTCGCAAAATGAACTGTGGGAGCCCATTCGAACGTGGCGCCTAATCCCATTAGGCCCCCATCAACCAGAGGAGCTGCTGATTCACTTGGCTCTACCCGCCTCGTGTCGCACCATGAGCGACAGCGGGGGGACCAAAGGGACCCCATATGGACCTCTAGCTGGTTCCTCCCAAGTTTCCTGCTCCAGAGCATGGTTCCACCTGAATCTGGCCCTTTGCATGGGGTTTAACCCTCTTCCTGCTCCCAATGCTCCCGGGCCATCGGCTCAGTGTGCACCGGCGCATCCCGCTGCAGCCGAGCGCTGGCCACGCAGGAGTTAATCCTGGGTGCCTGCAGTCACTCATTAAGCTGGGGGAAGGGAGGCAGCCTTGACAGCATAAAGAGAGGGCGTTTTGCCTTCCATCAGCTCCCACAAAAGGCTGGCGCTGGCGCTTGTCAACTGCCTGGGAGGAGCCCCTTGTCCCTGCTCCAGCATCAAAGCCCCCGGAGCAATAGAGATGTTAGGGCGGAAAGCGCTGGCATGAGCGCACGTGCCGCCCTGTTGCTGCGGGGACGGTCACGTCCCCTGCTTTGAGTGGCTGGGGACAGCAGGAGCCCCAGGGAGGGGACACAAAGCCGGGGTCAATGAGACATACTTCTAGCATGGAGACCAAGCCAAGTCCTGCTGTGCAGCAGGTCACCGCGAGCCTGCCCTCCATCCACCCATCCATCCATTCACCTATCCACCCATCCACCCATCGACCCGTCCATCCATCCATCCATCCATCCATCCATCCACTCACCCACTCATCCATCCATCCATCCATCCAGACCACGGGTTCTATGGCTCTATCTTTGGGAGAAACAGAGGCTTTTCCCAGGCTCCTTTTTGCGGAATGTTTGCAAGGAGCCCTTGGCCATGGCTCTCAGCACACGGCCCAATACTGCCCCATGCCACTATGGAAGGCACTCCATGTCCACGAGCTTCCTCCCCATGGAGGGATATGGGAAGGCACACAGCTGGCTGGAACTCCGGAGGCTGGTGGCCCCACTGCTGCACGAGCAGGCGAATTAGCTGGCTCCGTGGCAAATCCCAGCTTAGATGGAAACCAGAGCTCTGTGCGTAGCCGTTGTTCCCAGGCTTCTCCTTCAGCCCCTCGGAGACACCAGGGCAGCGAGCACGGATGCTCTCAAGACATGCACATGCCTGTGCATGCGTGCACAGGGAGGAGGGATGAGCCCTTCCCGGCTCTTCCCGTGTCCCCGCAGTGCTGGCCCTCACGGCGGGACATTGAACAGGGGAATGCAGAAACAGGAGGATTTATTGTATTGATCTTCCTGGAAAGGCTCCAGGGGACAGTGAGCTTTAATTACGGGCCACTGGGTTATTGGTACTTATGGCAGCTCTGGAGATGCCGCCTGGTGTCTCTTATTGCATGTCCCCATTGCAGTTCTGTCCATGCCACCAGCAACCAAGGAAGGAGAACGTGGTGGGGACCAGCCTCTATGTCACCATCGTCCACAAGGGCAGTGTCATCCCCTGCCATGACGGGATGGACTACGTGGGCTTGGAGGTAGGGGCCGAGCCGAGGCGCCACGGGCGGCTGAGCATGGGCCAAAGCTCATTGCACCTCCCCAGGTGTTCCTGCAGGAGATGATGGCCCCACTGGCCAACTCCACGGGTGCCCTTGTGGCCATGGCCAGTGTAGTCCCTGATGTGCAAGCGTGAGGACAGTGGGTAACTCTCAGCCTTGGGAAGCGGGAGCTTCGGTGGCTGCAAGCGCCTCATCCTCCAGCCTCCAACAGGAGGTCCGTACGTGTCCAACCATCTGCTTTTCCTGCCAGGGCCAGCATGGCAAAGCGCCCCGGTGCCCGACTCGCCATCCCCATGAGCATCGTCACCTTCCCGGATGTGGCTGCCCGCAGGTGGGAGCAGTGCCTGGTGGAGGCCACGGAGATTTCGACCTCACCATGGCCAGGGCAATGCGCACACTCACCAAGGCACCCAGCCCAGCGCATTAATGGCCCGGAATGCTGTGCAGAAAATATTAGTTATTATACTGGGGTAGCCGGCAGGCTGTGAATTGTCATAAAACCCACCCGCGCGTTTCCTTCATTACAATAATAGTTGTTTTCTCGTGGCCCCCTGGCCGGCTTGGCGGGATGCGGCAACGGGCGTCTCGGGATGCTCTGGTCGGCTATGGCTCCCCTGCCGTAGGAGCAGGGATGTGAGGGGCAGCCCTTTGCTGTGCGCTTGGGGAGCACTCAGCTAGAAGAGGGTGTCAGCGCCGTCTCACAGGCCACTTCTCGGAGCCACATTCCTGGCCCCAGGGGCCGGCCGGCTGCCAGGGAGGAAGGCAGCATCTTCCTCTTCCTCCTCCTCCCCTCGGCCTTTGTTGTTGTGCTGCAGGTGGCCTGGGCAGAGGCTGGGGCTGTGACAACACGTCGGACCACATCAGCGCAGCGGCTCTGATGGCCGCGGCGGCGGCGATGGCTCCATCTGCGCACGGGGCAGCCCCCGGCACTGGGGTGTCCCCGGCGCGAACCGCACGGGCGTCATGAGTTTGGCGGCCTCAGCACCCCTGTAGCCTCATCCCGGGGCTGGGCAAGGAGCTGCTCCCTGCCAGCTGGGGCGGGATAAGGGGATTAAGCGGCTGCGAGCAGGAGGCGAGCGCCTGGTGCGCAGCCAGTGCCGGGCACGGCGAGCCCGGCCACCGCGGGACATCTCATCCCGCTGCCACCCGGTGCCATGGCCAGCTGGTCCAGAGGGACACACGGATGTGGTTCTTCCCCTTGTGCCTCCCTAGGTGACACCACTGGCTGGGAACGCATCCTTCCAGCGCCAAGACGGGGCCACCATCATCTGGGAAGTCTCTCATCCACCCTCCTCATCCTCGCCCACCCGCGCAACGGCGCCACCCGCACCATCCAGCTCTACCTGCAGCTCCTCACATCTGAGGTATATGTTTATATACGCATCTATATATACGTATTCCATATACAAAATATCCCTACGTGGGACAGGGTGGATGCTTCGGGTCCCCGGGGAGGCGCCGCGTGCGCCGGGGCGGCTGGGGGGGCTCTTTGCCGTGATTGCCCAGGGGGTCAGTGCAGAGGGGGCCGCGCGCGATGAATTATTCACGTGGGTGTCACTAAGTGCAGAATTAATCCTTTCGCTTCCAGCTGGCTGCCGCACTAAATTATCACTCGCAGTCATGCGGGAAAATGCTGCGGAATTCATTTAGCTGATTATTGTTTTGATCTGGGAGCTGCAGGGTTTGCTTTTTTCCCCCCATTTCCTCGCACGCACCCAGGGAATAAAAACCAGGGTGCCAGAACCAGCCCTAGGCTGGATGTCCCCCCGCGTTGCTACTGTTGTTTCTTCCACCTCCTTTTTAAGTAGGAAACGGATTATTTTTAACCCAGACCAGCTGGTTTTTTTTTACCATGTGGCGGCTAAATAAACCCGGGGCCATCTGCATTCCTGGTGCCCAGAGCGCCCGGCATAAATGAAGGCCGAGGCTTTCAAGGGGCTTTCGAGGAAGAAGCACTTCCCAAGAAATTGGGCTCCTCCCCTGCCATTCCCTGGGCATCTCCAAATCCGTGGCCGGGCAGGAGGAGGTTGGGATGGTGGCTGTTTAGAAGCAGAGCAAAGCGGAGCCCTGTGATGCCATCCCATGGGAAGCTCCAAAGCGGCACCGCTGGCCCGGGAGAAGAAGCCGAGATCCCTGAAAAGCTCCGGGTGCTGCTCCGGGTGCTCCGGTGCATTGGATTTCCCTCCTCCCTGGGGCCCGCACGTTTTGCAGCGCACAAACAAAAGCCTTTGATCACGCGGCATGGGGAAAGAAAAGACAAAGAAATCAAAGCCTGCAGCAAAACGCTGCCCTTCCAGCAAATTGCTGCCTGTCTGCCGGCGGAAAAGCTCTTCCCATGGAAAATCTGCTGCACTAGTAGCATCGCTGTGCAAGCCCCGGGCCTCGTCATCCGCAGGTGCCATCCATGCGCACTCATCCCAGTACCCGTAGGAGATGCCGTCCATGCAGGGGGTGGTTATTAACACCCCTCTGGCCCCGTTTTTGTCAGGTCCTTGGCTCCACGGGCGGGTGGTGGCAGCGAGGACGGTGCCCGTTGCGCTTGGTTTCTCTCCCGGGCAGAGTGAGAGCAACAGGCGGCATCTAATGCCGTTTAACCAGCCTTAATTTATGTAATTGCAGCCATTTAAAAGCAGGAGCAGAGCAGCGGCTGGCGCAAATTGCTGCAGCGTCGAATTGTCACCGTGCCAACCCAGCCATCCAACCTTTTTTTTTGGTAGAGGGAATCTATATGTTTGCAATGGACAAGGGGAACTGCTCTGCTTTTCCCATGCCAGCTGCAGCCCCGGGGAAGCCGGAGCAGGGAAGGGAAAGGGCAGCGAGCGGCTTGGCCGGGGAAGCTCCCTGAGGGCTCTAATTGAATTAGGAGCACGCGGGCTCCAAGGCGCGACGCTCCGGCTCCCGCGCGGAGCCGTGGTGGGATGCGGCTCCGCGCCTTGGTCCTGATGCATCTTCCCGAGCAAGGAGCCCGCCGGCTCCACACGTTATTCCATTAGCTCCAACTTGCCGCGCTAACCGGATTAGCCGGCAGTCTATAAAAGCCAGGCGGCTGGAGGAGACGGGGGCACCCGGAGCCGCATATGGGAGACCAGGGTGAGCAGGGCAGGGGGGCTGCCCATCCCGCGGCATCCAGGCACCACGTGCATCCTTTGCCCGCCAACACGCAGCTCCATCCCTGCCTCAGCGCCCGGACTTGTGCCGCCCTTCCCAGTCTGGATGTCATTCATGGAGCCACCATGGGGCAGCAGAAGTGCCCATCGGGTCTTATGCCCACCAGGGACATGGCCTTGAGGTCCTGGCATTGGTGGCACTGCTGCGTCCCCAATGCACTGGGCACTTTCTCTGCCATCGGCAGCACATTTGGGGAGCCCTGGCAGCGCCAGCTCCATGAAAATCCACTGGGAAAGAGGCTGTTCCCAACATGTATTGCACCCGGCTGCAGCTGTTGCTTTACATGCAGCCCTATAGAAACCCCAACGAAGGCCTGCAGTGGGGCTGGCCAAACAGGACCATGCCCCACCGGGATGTGTGGGTGCACACGGGAAGTGGGTGCTCCAAGGGGAAGGGATGCTGCAAGAGCAAGGGATGCTGCAAGGGGAAGGGATGCTCCAAGGGGAGAGGAGGCTCTGAGAGCTCCGGAGCTGCTCCAAGCAGCCGGCAATGCCGCAGCCGCAGCTCCGAGTGCCACCTAGTGTCCCTCGCCGCTCCGCCGCCGTCCCTTGCTGCGCTGCTGCTGTAGCTGAACATGGCCCAAGCCAGGGGCCCTTCCAGCCATGCAGGGCTCCCCAAATACCCAGGAGAGACGGAAGGGGCTGCAGAGGGATCAAAATCCAAGGAGGTGGTGAGGAGGCTGGTGGGCCTCCGCAGAGGCTGGTGTTGTGACAACACATGGGGCCGCACTAGCGCGGCAGCTCTGATGGCCCCACGGTGGTGGCAGTGGTGGCAGGGGCTCCTGGTGGTCCCCAAGGAGGGATCCGGGCAGTCTCTTCCCCTTGGATCCCACTAGCTCCAAACCCAAAGCTCCCGGAGCATCGCGAGGCCGGAGCTGCACGGAGGCCGCCCTGTCACGGCGCCTCCTTCATGTCTTCATTACACACGGATCGACATAAAACATCGCGTTAGGAGTGAGCGCGGCGCCGCCGGCTGCTTTCTTGCGCCTTATCTCGGCCAAGCAGGCGGCGGGGCGGCATGCGGCGGCTCCATTAAACTCCGATCCATTAAACACTTCCCGATAGGATCCAATTAAGCGCCAAATTGAATAGCGATGCCAGGGTGCGTGCACCCTTGCGCGCTCTGCGACACCGTCGGCTCCCGGGGAGTTCAGCGCCGGTGCAATCAGATAACGGGGATTTCTAGCTTTTCCGGAGGTCCAGGAGGTCAGCAGGAGCCGAGCTGCTTGTACAAGGGTGGGAAAATTCCCCCTCGTTCCCTCACAATATCCTGCTTTCCAGGAGTTCCTAGGGAGAACCATGGCGTGGAAAAGCGGGAGAAACCTCCTGCTTCCCAGGCCGCCTGGGTGTGTTTTGTGGGGGAATTTGTGGTCGAAGCCACAGGGCAGCCGGGAATGTGAATTGGAATCAGGAGCTCCTGGTTTTCCGTTGTAATAGGTGAAATGGCAGTTTTCCCTCGGGAGATGATGGCCACTGACCCAGGCACCCCAGGAGCTGCTCCTGTGGACAGCGAAGGCAGGACCAGCAAACGAAGGGCTAATTACGGCCTGATGATTTGCCAAGATTTTGTTAGGGAAAGGGGAAGAGGCAACAAGGGGATTTTTCCTCTGATCTCCCTAAGCCACCGCAGCAATTTTGCTCAGATATGCAAAGCGGGGCTTATCCCCTCTTCATAACAGCCCAGAGCCAGGCTTAATATCCACCCGGGGACGTGTTATTTGGCGTGTGCTTCAAGGGGCAGGCCGGTGCCTCGACGCCTCAAGTGCGATGAGTTGCACCGTCCTCGGCGCAGCACCTGGAGATGGATTCCCAGGGGGCTCCATCCTCCCGAACCATCCGCGGCGGGATCGATGGCAGCGTTTGAACCTAATCGGCTCCATCAAAGCGTCTCTGAGCAATTTGTTAAGTAAATAATAAGAAAAAAAAGAAGTGCAGCCTAAGCAAATACAGGGAAAGGAGGGGGGTCTTGGCTGCGCGGATGAAAGGCTCCGGATCTGCACGCTCCAAAGGCCGGGAAAGCTTCAGAGGATTGTAAATGATGGAGGGGGGAGGCTGGAGCGGGCGAGCGCCGGGAATTTCAAAGCTCCGGCGGCTTCAGAGGCGCCTTTCATGGGCGCACGCCGCGGGGAGGCCCGGCCCCGGCAGCAGGTGCTCCGGCTCCAGCCTTTCCCATGCGATCCCGGAGCTGCCGGCACCACTGCCGTGAGTGCTCGCGTTGCAGTTGCCAGGAGCGCATCCGTGTTGTGGCGACGGCCGCGCACACGGAGCCAGCAGCCATGAGCGGCTACTACAGAGCCCCGTCCTCCGGCGTGAGTCCAAGCGTGGGGCTCGGAAAGGCTGGGAATGGCCCCGGTGCAGCCTCTGGATGGGAGCGAGGGTGGATGTGAGCAGGGTGGATAGGAGCTAGATGGATGTGAGAGGAGATGGATCTGAATGGGGATGGATACGAGCAAGGATGGATGCGAGGCGGGAAGGATGTGAGCAGGGATGGATGCGAGCTGGAATGGGTGTGAGAGGGGATGGATACAAACGGGACGAATGTGAGAGAAGGATCCGAGTGGGGATGGATAAGAGCAGGGAGGAGTGCGAGTGCGAAGGATGCAAGTGGAGATGGATGCGAGAGCCGAGGGGTGGGGACGGAAACTGTGGGGATGAGTGTGAGTGGGAATGGATGCGAGTGGGATGGATGTGAGCAGACATGGATCCAAGGTGGGATGGATTCGAGCGGGATGGATGCGAGCGGAATGGATGCGAGCGGGATAGATGCGAGCGGGGATGTGTAGTGAGCTGGGATGGAGCCCATCCAGAGCAACCTCAGGGCCAGACCAATGTCATTCCCACTGCATTCCTCATTTGTCCCTTGTCTCATGTGTCCCTGCAGCTCCACCAAGGGGACGTATCCCCGCCACCTGCCGACGCCGTGGCCGGGATCCTGCCCATCCCACCGGAGCCAGAGGAGCAGAGGTGCGTGGGGCTGCACCTCGGTGCAGGACACTATTCGCTCCTTGGCCTCACAGCGCCCTCTGCTCCACAGGGACCGGAATGGCTCCGAGGAGCGGTGGCACCAGGTGAGCACCAAGGGGACGCGGATGCCAGGAACAGCCTGCCCGGCTCTACCCAGTCCTGTCGGAGCAGCGCAGAGCTGCCCAAGGCCGCGGTGCCGGGCGCCCACCCTCTGCCCCCCGGCCCCGTCTTGCCAAGGCCAGCGCCAAGGCCGCCAGCGGCACCGCCGTCACGGCCAGCGCTGCCAAGGCCCCTGTGCTGCAGCTGTCGCGGGGCCGAGCGCACCACCGATATGGCCCTGCGCCCGCGGGGTTGTGTCCGTGCCACAGCGCGGCCAGGAGGGTGTGGGAATGGCATGGAGGGAGACAGATGGAGGGGGAGATGAGGAGGAGGAGGATGGACGGAGAAGGGCATGGTAGATGGTTGGAAGAGGAGGAGGAATGGAGGCTTCTTGGCCTCTCCATGGGGACCCTTGTGGTGACAGCAGGATGGGGATGGCAGCCCGAGCTGGCAGCAGGAGCTCAGGGGTCCCCTGGGGCGCCCGCAGGAGCGGAGCAGCTACCGCGCAGCACTAGAGCGCATGGCGGCCGACATGCTGGTGCTGCGGCGGCGCGCCGCAAGCCTCGAGGTGGAGAACAGCGGCCTGCGGCGCAGGCGCAAGGAGGACGCGGGCTGCGCACTGCTCCATCGTGGACACACCGATGTCGATGTCGTGACGAGCGCCGAGGACGCCCTCCAGCAGCGGGCGGCAGCCGAGACGCGGAGGCTCCGGGACCGCATGCAGCAGCTGCAGAACCAGCTCATTCGGGTAGAGGGGCCCTCTGGGGGGAGGGAAGCAGGGAGAGGAGGGCCACGTGGAGGGGACCTGCAGCCTCGGGGCACTCCTACCCTGAGTGGAGATGCTGGACCAGCCTGGGCAGGGTGGCAGCATTGGCATCTCCTCCATGAGAGGCTTGGCACTCTGGTTTCTGAGGGCCACGAGAGCCAGGGAGGTGCCCTGGAGCTCGGGGCACAGCACAGGGTCCCCTGACTGCTCCTTCTCCCCCTTTCTGCTAGAAAAATGACCGGGAGAAGGACCTGGTGATGCTCCAGAGGGCCCAGCAGCAGCAGCGAGCAGCGCTGCGGAGCTACAAGGCGAAAGTGACCAAAATGAAGGGCCTGGAGGAGACAGTGAGGCAGCAGGAGAAGGTGAGAAGGGACAGGCAGCACAAGTCCTGGGGGGGCATGTAGTCCTCATAGAAGGTGAGAGGGATAGAGATCCTTGGGATAGGGATAGGGATAGGAAGGGAGAAGGGCTCCCTGAGAGGGGCACCACCACCTTCCTCTGGTGCCTGCAAGCCTCGTATCCTAGAGGTTGAGACCACCTTCCCCCTGGGGCCAGGCCCTGGTACCCAGCACCGGCCCCAGGTACCGGTACCAGGTGGGACAGCTCTGATCTCCCTGCAGCTCATCCGCACCATGGAGCAGATGCTGGAGGAGCAGCTCTCCAGAGTGGGCAGGAGCACGGAGCAGCTGGCAGGTGGGTGTGAGCAGGACGTGGCGCGGGTGCTCCTGGTGCCAGCTCCACAGGGAGCACCTGCAGGCGCCCTGCTGTGGCTCATCCTACTGTGGCAGGCAAAGCCCCAGCCGGGGAGCTCCACAACGCGCTGCTGGCCGAGAACCTCCGGCTGCGGGAAGAGCTGGCAAGGGCCCGGCCTCCTGTGCCCCACACCGGCCCTGCTCTGCCACCATTCCCAGTGGTGAGAGGGGACAGTAGGGCGCACGGTGGGTGGGCATCACGGTGGGACGTGGCCTTGGGACAACCCGCTGGGGTGACAGGCCCCGGGAGCACAGGGACAGCAAGTGGGGGGCACCGCTCTGCACTTGCGCTGCGCCCTGCAGGAGGCCTTTGGTAGCCACGAGAAGCTGTCCCTGCTGGCCCAGCTGGAGCAAGCGCGTGCCCGTGGCCGTGTCCTTGAGGGGCAGGTGAGTGGCGCTCGGCAGTGCCCGGCGTCAGGTGTCTGTGGCCGTCCTGAGCGCCCTGCCCTGCGCCGCAGCTGGCGCACGCTGCCAGGACGTGGGCACGGGAGAAGCAGGAGCTGAGCACGCGCCTGCTGGAGCACCACCATGGATTTGGGGGCTCCTCCTTGGCCCACAACGCGGACGCAGTGAGTGCCGGGGACTGGCCCGCGTTAGCCAGGGATGAGCAAGCTCCAGAACGAGCAGAATTCCCCTTTCCCATCGTAAGGTAACAGCAGAGCCCGTGCCACCCTCGAGGAGACCCCAGCAGCAGGACCCTCTGCCCTAGCAGACACCAGGACATCTGCTCTGTGCCCTTCATGTCCCCATCCTGCACTCGGCTGTGTACGGAGAGAGACTCGGAAACACGGGACTCGTGCGCATAAAGAGGAGCCGGTGCTTGGGCCTGACTAAGTTACAGAGCAAATTGGAGGGTGAGCAGCACGAGGGCCGGTCCCCGAGCCCTGGGAGCCCTGCAGGGGATGGGCCTGGGGCTCCTGGCCCGCTCGAGGGCACCGTGGCCGCCGCGCTGCTTCCTTGGTCTTATCTGCGCAGTGGCGTAAGCGCAGCCTTGATGAGCTGGAGCCGAGGCAGGGGGGACGCGGAGCCAAGGCCGCAGCCGCAGGACCTTCACAGCCTTCTCCCGCGTCCCAGAGTCTTGCTGCAATATCATGGGGAGCTTTCTAGGGCATAAAGCGCGTGTCAAGCATCGGAGATGTGTGGGTGCATTCCTGGGTAGGGGGGCAGCTCGGTCCAATGCGCACTGGCCCGGTCCAGCTTTGCCCAGACTGGGTCCTCGGGTCCTCTCAGGCCTGGGTCTCCAGAGGACGCAAGGTGAGCTGGATGGGTTTGTCCGGGATGAGGATGAGGTCAAACTTGGTCCCGACTTCCACGGCCCGCTTGGTTTCCACCTTGAAGTTCTCCAGCAGCTGCAAGGGAGGAAAAAAGCAAAGGGAAAATGCCCTAAACCAGGGTGTGGGGGGGGTTGGGGTGCCAGATGGGGGCATGGGCCAACTCACATGGATGAGGAAAAGCTGCATCTCGAGCTCGGCAATCCTGCGGCCCAGGCACTGGCGTGGCCCAAAGCCGAAGCCCAGGCCCTGGAAGTATTTGGAGCCGGGGGCCAGCCAGCGCTGGGGGTTGAACTGCTCCGGCTTGGGGAAGACCTTGGGGTCGCGGCCCATGGCGTAAAGCCCCACCTGCACCAGGGTCTGCATGGGTGATAAGGAGGATGAGCTGGGGGGCACCCACACGGCCTCCGATACTTGTGTTTCCCGGCGGGCTCACCTTGGGCGGGATGCAGTAATCCTGGAGGACGAGCTCCCGCGTGGTGTATCTCTGCAGGGTGACGGCCACGGGGTGCAGCCTGGGCCACAGCGAGAGTCAGGGTGCGTGCCCAAGAGGCCATGGCCACAAGGCACTGGAGTGGGGACAGGGGTCCCCGCCACCCCAGCCCAACCCGAGGGGCTTCCCAGCACCTGAGCGTTTCCTTGATGGCGGCTTTGAGCAGCCGGACGCTCTTGAGCATATTCAGCCTGTCTCCCTGCGCCTCCTGCTTGGCCGCCAAGATCTCCGCCCTCAGCTGCTCCTGGATGCCCGGGGCACGCGCCAGCTCGAACATGGCCCATTGCAGCGTCATGGAGGTCTGTGGCAAAGCAGTGGGACTCAGGGCTGCCCAGGACGCGGCTGCCGCCACCACGGGTCCGCACGCTCCGCACCGTGTCCACTCCCCCTGCCATCATCTCCGTGACGCTGGCCTTGATGTCATCCAGGGGCAGCTTGTCCTGCATGAGGAGGCTGGAGAGGATGCCCGTGTACTCCTTGGTGCTCTTGCGGTGCAGCCGCAGGTCTCGGTAGACGCTCTGAATGCACTTGTCCGCTGCGGAGACACAGCATGGGCACAGCACTGAGGTACCCAGTGAAGGCTCCTGGGCTCTCCGGGACGGATCGGGCATGGTCCAAGGCCAGATCCCAGTGCTCCAAGCGCGGCGGAAGGGCACTCACCCTGCGTGAAGATGGCGTCCCACGCTTGGACGTGGTCCCGCCACGTCTTGGCGTTGAGGCGGCGCAGCAGCGTGGGCGGCACGTAGAGCATGGGCGACGTGGTGTGGAACATGAGGCTCACGGCGTCGATGAAGCGCTGCGCCTCGGGGTCCACAAAGTCCTGCAGGAGGCCCAGCCGCTCGCCGTACAGGACATGGCACACGGCTGGAAGCAGAGCACCAGTGAGCAGCCCAGGTCCCCCGGGCTGTCCCCTTGTCCCCTCCAGGTCCCTCCTCCCTTGGGAGACACCTCCAGCCAAGGGGGCTCCTGGCTGCCCTCCTACATAGGCCCATGGAGGCATCTCCAATGGGGTAGAAGCAGGACCAGCAGTTGGTGACCCTTCTGTAGATGACAGAGGTGTCCCTGTGTAGCTGAGAAGGGGGAGAGGGGAAGGAGGGTGCCCCACAGTGGGACACCCCTGTTTGGGGACAGCATGTCCCTCTAGACCCAGCGTTCTGGTGGGAGAAGTGCCCACAGCCCTTGTTGGAGCAAGCTGGTGAGATGCACCATGCTGCCATGTGCTGCAGCAGAGGCAGTCCCTCGGGAACGCCTCTCCCAGGGCTGCTCCTCCGGGACGCGGCCGCACTCACACTCGAGGGCGAAGCGGAAGAGCTCGTCCGTGAAGTCGGCTGTCCAGCAATCCCGGCCGCTCTTGCGGGCCTGCGCCCGGGCGCGCCGCACAAAGTCCTCGCTCACCTGGCTCAGCAGCGGCACGAAGGTGCCCATGACCTGCGGCGACAGCACCTCCTTGTTCAGCATGAGGCGGTCGGCGCGCCAGGCCTCCCCGGTCCTGCGAGACAGGGCGCGGGGCGGTGAACAGGGCGCCCGCGTGCGCGGCCGGGCGCCCCGTCCGCAGCCCCGGCTCGTCGCTGCGCGCCGGTGCTCACTTGAGGAGCACCCCGTAGGGCTTGTTGCGGAAGTCGCGGTAGGCCAGCCAGGGCGGCACGCGGAAGCGCTCGGGCAGCAGGCCCTCGGCCCTGAAGAGCGTGGCCGCGTCCCGCGGGCTGATGATGTTCACGCTCTCGTAGGCGCCCAGCTTCTCCCTGCGACCAAGACGGAGCCGATGGTGGCACCCACAGAGGGACCAGCCAGTATCCCAAGTGCCACCGAGACACGGTGTCCCCTTGGAGCCCATCTCCATGAAGGGGGACGGAACTGAGACCCATGGAGGGGCAAGGGAGGGCACCAAGAGCCTTCTGCAGCCCTCCATGAGCTTCCTCCTCACTGAATATCCCCCCTGGGCATCCTGGCACCTCGGCAGCCCCTGCAGCACCTATCCCAGCAGGGTCCCCTAGTGTCCCCAAGCCGTTGCATCCTGCCCCTGCTCAGCGCCTACCTGTAGATGGGCCCGAACTGCTGGAAGTTGCGGGCCATGATGTTGTGGATGTTGTGGAAGCCGCCCTCGCGCCAGAAGCGGTAGAGGTTGAGCCAGCCCGTGCGCCAGTTGCCCGGCAGCTGGTTGAAGGGCCGCGGCGCCGAGGCGGGCAGCGGGTGCGAGACACCGTCGGCGGCAGTGGCCACCTGCACACGGCGCGCTTGCCCGGCCGCGTAGCCGCGCCAGCGGCGCACCGCAGCCCTGGCCAGCATGATGGAGCGCGGTGGGAGCGTGTGAGCGCGGCCGCCTGCCGCGGCCTCGCTCTTATCCCGCCGGCGCCGTGCCAAGGAGAGGGGAGCGCGCGCTGTGGGCGCCGTGCCCGCCTCCTCCTCGCTGCTCATGGCTGGTCGTGCGGGGGGCGCCGGCAGGGGCCCCCTTGGGAGTCTCTGTGGGGCACAGGGGGCTCCATGAGGGAATGTCCCAGGCGATGGCCTCTGTGGGGCATGGAAACACAATATAGGGCCAGCTGTGTGCGGGACAGGCCTGGGGGGCACTAGGGGGTTCCTGGGCACCTGTGACAGGCCCTGTGGTTTCAGGGGTGGCCCTGGGGGCTCTGGGTGTGCCTGCAGCCTTGGGGGTGTCACTGGTGGGTCCGCTGGGCTTTGCTGAGCACTCTGGGATGTCCCTGGGTGGCCCTGGAGTATCCCTAGGGGATACCAGGAGTTCCCTAGGGGTATCGGGGCCACTGAGGAGCCCTGGAGGTCGCTGAGGCGTCCGGGGGGCCCTGGGGTGTCCCGCAGGTCACGGTTCTAGCCGGGTTTCCCTCTCCTGCCTTGTGCGGCTCCGCAGCGACCCCAGCGCCCGTCAGACCCCGCAGCACTGCCGAGCAGGGGAGGCCTGTCCCTTTGCCCGTTTCTCGGGTTTTTCAGCCCAGTGTCGGCCGCGCGGGGGCGCTCCCGGCCCGGCGGTGACGCCACCGTCAGCGGCGCTCGGGGGCCCCTTCCCCGTGCGGGTGTCCCGGTGTCCCGTGTTGTCCTCAGACCTGAGCCACGAGGTTGCCCGGTGGCCATGGTGCAGCAACGGGTTGTCCTGGCACAGGATGGTGGCCCTGGCAGAGGATGATGGTCCTGGCACAGAGTGGTGACCCTGGCACAGGATGATGGCCATGGCACAAGATAGTGGCCATGGCACAAGGTGGTGACCCTGGCACAAGATGATGGCCGTGGCACAGGATGGTGGCCATGGCACAGGGTAGTGGCCCTGGCACAAGGTGGTGGCCGTGGCACAGGAGGGTGGCCCTGGCACAGAGTGGTGACCCTGGCACAAGATGATGGCCATGGCATAGGATGGTGGCCCTGGCACAGGGTAGTGGCGGTGGCACAGGGTGGTGGCCATGGCACAAGGTGGTGGCCATGGCACATGATGGTGGCCCTGGCACAAGATGATGGCCATGGCATAGGATGGTGACCCTGGCACAGGATGGTGGCCCTGGCACATGGTGGTGGCCGTGGCACAGGATGGTGGCCCTGGCACAAGATGATGGCCGTGGCACAGGATGGTGGCTCTGGCACAGGGTAGTGGCGGTGGCACAGGGTGGTGGTTCTGGCACAGGGTGGTGGCCCTGACACAGGGCAGTGGCCCTGGCACAGGATGGTGGCCCTGGCACAGAGTAGTGTCCATGGCACAGAATGGTGGCCATGGCACAGGGTGGTGGCCCTGACACAGGGTGGTGGTTCTGGCACATGATGGTGGCCGTGGCACAGAGCGTTAGCTGTGGAACAGGATGGTGGCCCTGGCACAGGGTGATGCCTCTGGCACAGGGTGGTGGCGGTGGCACAAGATGGTGGCCATGGCACAGGAGGTGGTCCTGGCACAGGATGGTGGCCGTGGCACAAGATGGTGACTGTGGCACATGGTGGTGGCCCTTGCACAGGGTAGTGGTCCTGGCAGAGGATGGTGGCCCTAGCACATGGGTGGTGGCACTGGCACAGGGTGGTGGCTCTTGCACAGGATGTTGTCCGTATCATAGAATCATAGAATCATAGAATCATAGAATGTGTAAGGTTGGAAGGGACCTTAGAGGTCATCTAGTCCAACC
>JAUBOD010000031.1:6703325-6717370 GCA_032353885.1 Nothura maculosa | reverse complement strand
CCTCACCTGCAGGTGGAACCTCCTGTGCTTCAGCTGCACCCATTACCCCTTGTCCTATCACTGGCCACCACTGAGAAGAGCTTGGCCCCTTCTTCCCTGCATTCTCCCTTCATCATACATGTTAATCATGTATGATCATCCAAACACATGAGCAGCGATATCCCCTCTCAAACCACACGAGTCCACAGCCATGAAAGAATGTCCCAACGTTTCTCGGGGAGCTCCGAGGGACCTACCGGGCCTCCAGAGTTCATGCACTGCCCCTCTTTTATCACAGGGAAGTCTTCCTGCAAGAGAAGAGAGACAGAGGCGCTCTTACCCCTTCCTCCTCAAAGCCAACAACCAGCAGGAACGGAGTCCCATGCAAATCCCCCACGCTACTCGCTCCCTCGGCGAGCAGTGAATCCAGCACGCCTGCGAGAGGGCCATCAAACCCTGGAAGCGTGCCCTCCTCCCCACCTCAGCTCTTGCAAACTCTTGGGGAGGCTGGATTGGCAGCTCTGTGGTGCCGGGGGAGTGGGAAGACGTAGGGATGCGGGGCCAAAGTGGCAGGCACGACTGGCAGGCAGCCTGGGCTGCTCTCCAGAAGGATTCGGGAGAGGATCTGTCAGCGCAGGGAGTGGGTGTTCGACTGTAGGTGGTGGCTGTCTGAGGCCTGGGACAAATTAACCACTAGGCTCCTCCTGGGAACGAGACGAGAAGTTTCTGGGCGCAAACTTCAGGAACTGACTTGCTTGAGGACCACTAAGTGGTTATGGGAAGACCAACCAAGCCGGGGATTTTCTTGGTGGGCCAAGGCAGTGCCCAGCTGGCCCAGAACGTGTTGCTTTCCAGGAAAAGCAGCCAGAGCTGGGCTGGTGGAAAGGGATGAGAAAAAAAACTGCTTCCCAAACACACGACTGAGCATCCCTTGCCGTGCTAAAGAAAGACTCCCGTCTCCAAAGACTGTAAGAGCTTCCAGATGTTCCGTGAAGGCCTCACAATTAGCATAGGGAACCTCTCCTTTGCTGCAGCTATTGAGCACATTGACACTTCCAGCTTTTGCTGCTGGCAAAGGCACCAAGCAAGGCATGTAGAATCCGGAGGCTGAACGGTTTCACATGGAGCTCTGGGGCCAAACTTGCTTGCCCAGCATCCTTACCGTGAACGTCTCGTAGGTGGCAAAGTCATGGTAGTAAAGCCTTCCCTCTCCCCCGACGAAGATGCCCGAGCTGTTCTCTTTATGGTAGAAGACGGGGTACTTCTCCCTCATGGGAAACACGAACTCCCGGGCACCTGGGAACACACGGAGAGTCACCATGGGAAGCATTGCCTCAAGTGCTGGTGAGCAGCGAGTTGCAAGCCCAGGCCCTGGGTCACAGCCGCAGCTGGGAGGAAGGACCGCGTGTCCTCACCTCTCCCTTCCTTCCTTCCTCTTTCACCTCCTGCCCCGCTCCCCTCGGTGCTGGCAGCTGCAGGAGGGCACGGCCAGGGCTGGCAATGCCTGGCACACGCAGCGGGCACCATTGCTCATGCTCGAGTTGCCCTCCTGCGTCTACACACACCTTTGGGGCATTTGGAGGCTTTTCCCTCTGCCCCAAGCCCCGCTCAGCTAGGCCCGGCTTGGCCGCTCCCCACCCAGGCCAGCGCTAACTCCTGCTTCTCTCCCAGCTGCTGAAATTCCGGAGGGTTTCTTCTTCGCCTGGCATTTGGGGCCGGCCCTGGCGTGGGCACGCGGATCAATGGCGCGATTGTCACTGGAGCCGCTACCCCACGGCCTCGGCCATGAACGGCAGAAAAAGGGAGCTTTGTGCGGCGGGCAGCACGCGGGAAAGGCTGCCAAAGGGAGCAAGAAAACTAATATTGACGAGAGGGAAGGAGGGAGGGTGCCCTGCTCTCGGGAAGGGCCCCGGGTGCTGCTGGGGCCGTGAGGAAGCGCCCGGGCAAAGGGTCATTCCCGGCCTCCCGCCCCCGGAGCAGATGTCCCCAAGGGATCGCGTGGGCGCCGGGCTGGTCACCCCGTGAGCGGCAACAGCCGAGCATGATCCCTCGGCCAAGCGGCTCCTTGTCCCCTCTGCCCTTGGCTGCTCTCCGGGCGGGATGAGCGCCCTAGTCCTTGGGGATCTGGGAAGATCCAAGGCTGGCTCGCTGCGCGATGCCACCATCCCGGTGACGCATCCATGACAGCGATGGCCTCGGCACCTGCTCGGCCGCCTCCGGAGTGGGTTCCTGCCTGAGTCACCGCACTGCAAGCGCAGCGCTCACGTGCTTCCCGGCTCCTCCAAAGGCAGCTCGTCCTTCCCCGGACATCCAGCCTTTATCCTTCCCTTCCTTCGGGATTACCCGCAGATTGCGGCACGGCTCTGCCGCAATCCGGCCGGGAGCGGCTTGGTGAGCATGCGGAAAAGCCGCGGGAAGGAGCGTGACCGAGCGCGCCGAGGCGCCCATCATTCCTCACCCTGCTCGTCACCTGCCTAGTCACCTCTCTCGTCTCGGTGACATCCGTTTCCCGCTCCCGTTTCCGGACGGAACCTGCTGCCTTAGTCACCCGTGCCAGGGTTCGCGGGCAGCGCTGCTCCCCGGGCCTGATGTCACCTTGCGGAGTCACTCGTTTCACGGCTCCATCGAGAGTGGAGGCCGATCCAGGGATTTCCCCCGGCCCGGCGGCTCCCTTGGAGCGCAGCCAAGGGCGACACGGGGCCTCTCCGAGGGATGGATCCATGTGGGCAGGTGGCACCGGGCTGCTCCCGGCCCCGGGAGCTGCCACCTTCCCTGCGGGCTGCACGGCGAGGCTGGCGGGAGGCCAGGCTGCAGTTTTAGAGGATCTATAAATTCCCAGGCGGAGACGCTGCTGCCGGAGCGAGTGTGGCCGTGGGTGGCTGCTGCGAGCACTCGGATCAGCTTCTCGTTCCTCTCCGTGAAACCGCCCCGGGGGAGCAGCCAAGGGGACAAGTGGAAGGCAGAGCCATGGGAAGGGCCCAGGGAGGTGCCTCCTGACAAACTACCCCATTCCCGGGGGATTTGCTGTCGGGATGAGCCGGCTGTGCCCGGGGGCTTTGGTCCCGAGGAGGGTTTTCAGGGAAAGCTGGAAGCAGAAGGGAACGGTGAGGTGGCTCTGCTCCCTGGGCGCCAGCCAGCACCACTCATGGAAAGCGACACCAGGAGAGGCGCCGAAATCGGGAGCAGGAGAGGTCGCTGAAACCTCTTCCCGTCACTCACCAGCCTCTCGCTGCTCCGGGATCTCCGTGTGACCCCGTGAGCGCCCCCGGGAGCACCAGATAGGGACCCCGTGGAGCGGCCACGCCGCTGGCCCCGCTCCTTCCCTAGGGATTTGCTCACTGGCACGAGGAGACCCCTCCGTGCGCTGGCCCTTCTGCCCACAGAGCAGGGCATGAGTAGCCCAAGGTGCCGCGCTTGGGAGCTACTGCCGCAGGGAAAGGCTTGGGAAGCCGGGAATCAGCTCCCTTGTGCCAACAAAGGTGAGCAGGGATGAATATTGCAGCTTCCAGGGCACTGCAGCCCCGGCAGCATTCCCGGGCACAGCAGTCGACTGCGCCCTTGCTGGGCTAAATACAGAGGCCGCTGCGGGCCCTTTTTCCATAGGAACGTTCCCACGGGAAGCCAGAGGCTGCGCCCGGCCTTTCCTCCCGTGGTCACTGCAAGGAGAGCGGTGACAAAAGGAGCTTGTAGCGGCACCGCAGGAGGAGCCGCATCCCGCTCTGCTTTATCCCGACGAGGGGGAAGAACCGTCGCGAGCGGCTCTCGGCACCGGGGCGGCCTGGGCTCCGTGGGGATTAGCGGGGCGGCTCCACGGGTGCCCAAACGGGGAGTCCTTGGGCACGAGGGGCCGCTGGTGGCCTCACAGGCGCCCGCCAGGACCAGGAGGGCGGGCGGCACCGGAATGGGCGGAACGGGCCCTTTTCCTGGGACAGCCAGGAATAGCCGCACACGGGACAGCGCTGCCGCCACAACAAGCTGTTTCCTGCTTCCCGAGCCTTTTCCCTGCACACAAACTTCTCTAAAAAGCATCCCCTGCTCTCCTTCATCCCGCCTCACGGCGGGACGCCGCCTCCTCCCTCACAGCTTCCCGAGCTCCCTTCTGGAGCTCCAGGAAAAGAGCAGAAATCCAGCAGAAAGCGGGCGCAGCAGCCGCAGCTCCTGCTCCTACTCCTGCGGCAGGAGGGGGGTGTGATTCACTCGCCGGGTTCATTTGGTTTGTTTGGCTTTTTCCATCTGTGCCCGGGAAAAAAAAAAAAAAGAGTTTGAGGCAACGTTTTACGGCGCCCACAGCTCCCAGCCTGGGAAAAGGAGCCCTCTGTGGGAAGCAGTGCTGGGAAAGGCAGCCGCGGGCTCTGGTGCATGCCGTGAGCTCCGTGTGAATCCCTGTCCGAGGAGCTGGGAAGGCTGCGGTGGGACAGGGCCTCTGCTCCTGCTCTCCAGTCGAGCACTGGGAGATGCTCCGGAGCCCTGTCGGTGCCGAGCGGCTCGGCAAAACCCCGGAGCTGCTGCAGGCACCTCCCGGGAATCACCCTTTTTCCCGCCTCGCTTCCCAAAGCCAATGTGCCAGAGCGTCCAGTGCCAGAGCGGCTCCGCTTTCCTTTCCCTGCAGGACCGGGCGGCATATCCCCCAGCTGCTCCCGGGAAAGAAGGAAGCAGTGGGATGCCAGGCGCGCCAAGGTGCGACTGCAGCATCCGCGTGGACGGGATGCCAGCGTTCCCGCTGGGCGCGCAGCGGCTGCTCCGTCGCCCGCGCCGCTCCAAGGACGCGGCGTTCCCGCGGGACACGCTTTTCCAAGCTGCTCCCGAAAGCCCCAGCGGGGAGGGAAGCCTCCACCTACACAGACCATGGGGACGGGAGCAGTGACTCCAAGAGCCCCCACGGCGGCAAAGAATCCGGTGACGACTGTGTCGGGAAAAGGCACCTTGAGCCCGTTATCCAGGGCCACCTCCACGGGGCTGCCGGCACCAGCAGAGCAGATGGCGCCCAGTAAACCCCGGCAAATTCCCGGCCTCGCGAGCTCCTGTCTGCCCGCAGACGGACACCGGGATCCCCGGGGGCTGCCACGGGCTCTGCTGCTAAATCCTCCCGCGGGGCGTTAATCCCGAGCCCCTGCAAGCAGCAGGATGCTCCTGCGCCCGCGCGCTTGCCGCAAAAAAACCCGGCTCTTTTGTCTCGTTTTCTCGGCGAGCCCGAGCCCTTGCAGCCTCCCTGCCGGAGGTCACTTGATAACGCGGCTCGTTTGCAGGCGGCAGGGGAAGCGCAGCCGAGCGAGGAGGAAATCTCCCCTTTCATGCAAATCCTCCTTCTGCAGCTCGTCCCCGGGCCGAGGGGAAGCGGGTGCCGGGCCGGGACGCGGCTTGGCTTGGATAGCCCCGACCTACAGGAAGGGCTCGTGTCCGAAGAAAGGGCTCGCCGAGGCAAACGAGCTCAAAATGCAACTGGAGAATTAAAAGCAGAGCCGAGGAGGGTGAAAATGTTTCCCGAGAGCCCAGGGGGGTTAAACCGGAGCAGTGCCCAAAGGCACAAAAGGGGAACAAGCAGCAAGGAGGGAACCGCAGTGGGTCGCGCTGTGCCCTACCTGGCGGCGCGGCGATGATGCGGGGGTTCACCTTGGGGCGCCCGGCCGCCCCCGCGCCCAGCGCGCTGGCCCACAGGGCCAGCAGGAGGGCGAGCGGGGACCTCGTGCCCATTTCTAGGGGCTCGGCGAGCGCAGGCGGTGGTGGCGAGCTCCTGACAGCTGCATTTCTCTTCTGCTGGCGCGGGGCGGATCCAGCGCCGCCAAAGATGGCAATAGGGAGGGACCAGTTCCGCAGGAGTCGGGCAACTCAGCCTTGTTCCCAAACGCCGCCGCTTTGCAGGGTATTTCTGGCCCCTTTCTTCCTTTCTTTACCTTCTCTCCTGCAAGTGAGAGGTGGCGGCTTCAATTGCTTTCGCTAGCCGAGAGGCTCGTTATAGAAATGGGAGGCTGGATACAAAGCACAGGAGAATGAAAACGCGTGTCAGCTGTACAGAGATATAGGTATTTCTATACGATACAGGAGCAAGCGTCACCCAGAGCAGCGGGTTGAGTGAAGGACGCTGCTCACGCCCCTCTCTGCGGCAGCTCCGGGAGGACAAGAGCCCCAGGGCGCTCCTGCCACCCCTCATGATCTGCACCCATGGGGCAACAAGGATGTGGGAGCCGCTGCTCCCTGGCCCCGTGTCCCGCTGCACGGACATCCCTCGTGAGCACAAGGGCAGCATCCAAGCACAAAATCCCTTCACCGGGGAGCAAAGGGCTGCCTTTTGCCTGCACACGAGGCCGAGTGGGACGGAGCCAAGTGGGAAAGCGAGGCCGGACGTGAGCGGAATGGGAGAGCCCTACGGGGCGCTCACGAAGGCGGCAGCTGCTCCCTCTTTTCCAAGCCACCGGAGCCGGGACCGCTCTGCTCCCGAAGGAGACCAACGGCGGTGGCAGTTCAAGGGGACGTTCTGGAGGAAGCAGCAAATTAATGAGCCGCCTCATTGCCAGGCTGAAGGACCCCAGGGGAATTCTCCGTGGGCTTCAAGCGCCGGGTTTCATCTCTTTCGTTAAGCAAATAGCCCTTTGGGTAATTACAGTGTGACAACACACACATCGGCTCCGCTTTTCTGCTTTCGGACACGGTGATTCCCAGATGAGCTCTCACCTTCAAGCGACTGCCCAGAATTTGCCCCACCGCCTGCCCCACTGATCCCAGGGGTGCCGAGACCCACGGCCGCTCGCTTTCCTGCGGCTCCGAAAACACTGGAAATTGCTGGAAAATTTCTAGCTGGAAATACCTGTGTAACTCATTGTGTTTCTTTCACGGGGTCAGGAGCGAAGCAGGAACAGGATGGCACCGTTTGCAAATGAGCAGCCTAAGCCAAACAACCCGCCCTGGCTCCTTAATGAAGGCAGCAACCCAGCAATTTGCATCCCCCACAATTTGGGCTATGCAAACGGCCACTGCATTAACTCTTACCTGCTTTGCCTCTCGGGGACCTCGTGAGTCACGTTCTCCAGCTGCCTTCCCCTTCCCAGGTCCCAGATGATGCATTCGGACCTGGGCACAAAGAAGGGTCCATGAACCCACAGGAGAAAGATAAAGGTCTTGGGGAAACCAGAGCCTGGGGCTGCTCTTGCCCCAGGTCCTCGGCTGCAGGAGCTCATGCTGCTGAACACGAGGCTGCTTCGAGATCCATGCACACCAGTGTCCAGCATAGCAGATGGAAAAAACACGGAGCATCCCACCCTCAGCAAGCAAATCCCAACTCTGCCTGTGCATTGTGGGTTTGGATGCGGGCACTTTCCCCCAAAACCTCATCAGCCCAAAGCACAGGCACCCGGAAAACCCAAGTGTTCTTATCCCTGGGAAAGCCAGGATAACCTTTCCTTGCTGTGCCAGCTCTTCCAGAAATCTGCCAGGCCCAGCTTGAGCTTGGGCTGCTACCAGCGCCAGAAAAGCGCCCCAAAATAGCCTTTTTGGCAAAGAAAGACCCATATAGAGGCCTCAAAGAGCAGCCCTTTCCTATGGCATTTCTCCTGCCTCAGCACAGGACTCGTGCCATTTTTCCCCGGCATTTTGCCTTTTACACTTACTAGTGTGACAGGAAGAAAGTGAAATTCCACTCACTGTTCCTCTTGGCACCACCTGCCAGGTCCTTCGGTTCCCGAGCGCCGGAGCGAGGCGCTGACGGAGGGGAGGAAGCGGGAGAAGCGGAGCAGATTGGTTATCAGCAGCTACTGCATCGGGATGCGCTCCGCGCTCCCACTCACATTCCCGCAGCGAGCCAGGCCCATCTGAGCCACCCCCTTCCTTTCATGGAAGTTCATCTGCAGAGGCTGTTTAAGCCAGACTAAATCCGCAGGGCTCATGAGGTCGTAGCCCTCCTTCTCCATCCTGCCTTGCTGCTGAAGTGCAGTGAATTGCACCCAAAAAAATCACCAGTTTAGGGTAAGATCTGAGCACCCTGTGTGCTAAATGCTGCTTAAGGAAGAACCATCTCAAATAATCCACCCTTTGGACTCGCCAAAACTCCAAGTCTACAATGGAATGATCTCAAATTGGCCTCAGCTTCATGCAGTGCTCCCGCTAACGCACAAGTTAAGGTCCATTTCCACAGATCCCTCTTTCCTGCACGGTTTCCTGACATAAACACGGGGTGGAATCCAACTCCACATTTTCCTCCGGGGCCTCGCCACAAATCCCCTGCTTCCCAGGGAGCCACTTCAAACCGCTGTTGGGAAAAGCGCCAGGAGACACCGGCGCGCGCCGGCCCGGCATGCGGCAGACGGGGAGGCTGCTGAGCACAGTCAGCTCATTCCAAGATATGAAGTTGACCTTGTCCCGCTGGAACACTTGCAACACCAATAGCCGTCCCGCCAGGAAGCGGGAGCCATCGAAGTGTCATCTCTCTTCAAGTGCCTTCCTATCTTGGCCCGTGGTGAGCGGCGCTCAGCCAAGTGACGCAGGAGGTGTCTGCAGCTCCGGCCTTGGCTCCAGCTGGTGCCGGGGGCTCCAAGAGCCGCCGGGAGGCCCCTCCAGCAGGTGAGTGGGAGCAGCTCCGCATCCCACCATGTGCTCAAGGCCCTGGGATTGTTTTCCCCCCCCCCGGACCTGTCAAAGCGCTTGGAGGGGCTGTTGGCCCGCGCAGGGAAGAGCTGCCCTTTCTTCCCGCCTCCCATCTGCCCTTCCTTGCACGGGAAGCAGATGAGGGCTGCAAATCCTGCTCATTCCGTGGCCGGGGAGCTCCCACGGAAAGCAACCGGAGGAAGCCGAAAGCCCCCAGATCACAGGCTGCTGGGAGGGAAGGAAAAAGAGGAGCAGGAGCTGAAGTGGAGGAAGAATCATCTGGCATGAAAACTGCCTGGGCCAGTTGGCAGGATCCACGGGATGATTAAATCCTGCATTATCGGAGCAGCCTTCGGGATTGCAGCACTCCATCGGAGGCAGCTACACCTCGGACCAAGCCCTGCGGAGCCGCAAACACTCCGCTCCTCTTCCTTGGAACGACGCCCTGCGCAAACAATCCAATTATAAGGAGGCAAACAGCGCGGCGGGCGCCCCGCGGGAGGCCGGCCCGCGTGCCGAGCATTACTAGGGGATTACGGCGCTTCACTGTCACCGGCGACAGGCTCCTTTTCAAAGGCTAAATGACCATTTTCTTCCCCAATGCCCAGTTCTGCCAGCAAGGTGGCTGCTCTGGCCACTGCTGCTAAACTGGGGCGCTCCTTGGGGGTTCCTCTGTGTCACTATAGGGAGGCTACAAGTTGCCCTGTGTTAAAATAAAAGTACTCGTGCGGTCTGTTTGTTACTAATACCCCGGTTCTGGCTCCAAAGGAGGCCGAATCTCAGCCCCCAAAACGCTGGAAAGTTCATCACATTCACTCACCCTGCTCTTACAGTCTCTTTGCAATGTGTGTTTATGGGGCAGAGGAATTTTGCTCTCACACCTTGCTCTCGTTTTTTACCTTTGGAAACGCCGAGCTGCCCTGAGTCACCCGCACGCTCCGCGTCGGCGGCGACGCGTCACCCTCTCCGCTCGCCACGCTGCTTCATTTCAGCCTGCGCCGAGGGGCAGCACCCGGCGAGATTCACACGTGGCTGGGCAACTTTCCCCAAAGTCACACTTCTCGCCCCCAAAGCGAAGGGTGCTTTCTGTTTAAGTTTCCAGACCCTGTAAGCTTCAAAGAGAAGAGCTCAGTCAATTTTCAGCTTTGGAAGTTACATCACGAGGACCTTAACCTTCCTCTCACTGTACTTTTTGGGTGTTTTTTTTTGTTGCTTATTTGTATTTACCACCTTCTCATTAAACTCACCAAACGTCCCTATAAAAGAAGCACGGCCAGGGCTACACACGCCCTTAAAAGTCAGAGGGAAATTTCTACGTAGTTTTAATTTATACAAAACATTCTAAATATAGAAGAAAAACATTGTAATTGGGAAGTGAACATACGTTGACAGCTTGACATTCTGGGTACGTTTCTGCTCTCGCTATGTTCAGCAGTCAGCTGCCCGGAAACCAGCCTGGTTTTATTAAGTAGTTCCTCAGTCCGTATCACATGGAGCCTCGTTGCCTCAAGGAGGCTTTGCCCACAAAAGCCACCAAAATCCCTTTTCCTCCCGTTTTTTAAAACGTTTCCTCATCTGTTCTAGGAAGCGATGGAGCCCCATGGTTTTAGGGGGGACGCGCTGCGCTTTGGCACTTGCCTCAGCTTGTGGATTCTCCTCTAGGGATTCTCCAACGGGGATTCGGTTCCTTGGACGCTGCCCTGCAAGCGGGAGTCATTCCACAACCTGTGGCTGGCTGGGGACGCGGAGAAAAAACCCCTCTAATTCAGAAATGAGAGGGTTACGTGAGAGGAGTGAGGGAAATCTCACATTGAACACCAGAAACCGGGGCTGAGGAGCCTGAAACTCAAGTCGTGCGCAAAGCGAAACCACCGGGGCCAAGCGGAGACGTTCCGAGCTCCGCGCGCAGGGATGAGGAACGTGAAGCGCTGCAGGAGGGCCCCGCTGCTGCCACCGCGACCGCAGCCGCGAGAACCGAACCGGGAAGTCGCTTCTGATACCAGGAATGGAAAGTCCCCGGCGAGAGCGGCGCCCATGGGGGACTCGTGGTTTGGCCCCTCCGGAAAGGCCTCGGGCAAATCCGCTTCTCCAGGCTGCTCCAAGAGCACCAGCGGGAGGCTGCCGGGATGCGGACGCTGGGAAACAGGGGAAAAGTGGGAGGCGGGATGCACGGGCAGGATACAGACGAGCCGAGAGCAGGTGGGCACGGATGCACCTCTCACCCGGGCGAGGAAGCAGCCAGCAAACCTGGCCTGGGAAGAGAGGGAAGAGGCCGGATAGGCGTGGAACAAGGGAGAGGGCACCAAGGCCACGCAGGTGGGAGGCAACTCATCCAAATTTGCTCCAAAAAGCAGGAATTCTGGCCCCCCAGCCCTTGTCACGCAGCCTCTTCCTCCTCAGTTAGCAGCTCGTGGGGCCAGGCGGGGCTTTTCCTGCCCTCCAGGGCTCTCCGTGCTCCCACGTGTCCGCTCCAGGGAGGCAGGGAAGCGACGTGGGAAGTGGAGCGCGTGGAATCGCGTTAGGGGCAGAGCGGGTGCCCGGCTATTCCCTGCTGCAGCCGGTGCCTGGCGGTGCCCTCCACGGGGGCTAAAGCAGGAACTCTTTCCATGCAAAACATCCTGTCCCTCCTCAGGGATCTACTGCCAAAGGGAGAAGTGGAAATAGCCAATATAATGGAAAAGGGAAAAAAAATGCTTAATAGAGAAGTATGCGCAAGGCTGATGCACAGAAACACAGTCTGACTGTTACCCCACGATGCAAGAGGGGCCTCTGGAGCCGGGAATTCCGCTTCTCTCCCTCTCTGCATCTCCTGGACTACACATAGTAGCAGGAGGACACCATGTAACAGCCCCCAGAGGCTCCTAATCCCCTCGATGGGATTAACACCCACCAGTCCCGGGATGCGGCACTGGCTACACGGCAGCCGGGATCCCATCAACAAATGGGATCCTCCGCGTCCTCCTCCGCGTCCTCCGAAGGGAGCAGGGAGAAGAGGCAGCGGGAATGCGGGAGACCACGTCCCGCTTCCAGCTCATTTTCAGTGACAGCCTCCAGCCTCCTTGTGTTTGTCGAGCTTCTACTGGCACCCTGTGGTGACCAGAGAGCAGCCCCTGGTTCCTCTCGGCTTGCAGGGCTCTCCCTGCATCCCCACGGAGCCGAGGGCAGGGCATTAGAGCCCACGATGCCGCTTTGAGGCTCTCCGCAGAACCAGTTCCTTTAGATGGGATAAATGGAGATGGGATAAATGGAGAGCAGGACACTCCGCTCCCAACGCCCCATCTTTGCCCCGGCACCGGGCACTTCACGCTTTGCTAGTGCCCTCTGCTGAAGGAGCCACATTCCTGCAAGAGACAAAGCGCTTCCCGGCCTCGGCGCCGCGGGAACGCCGGCCGTCGGGATGTGCTGAGCAGCACGGATGACAACCCGGACTGCAGGCAAGGGATGACAGGCAGTTTAATACAGTCCGACAGAGGAGCCACGACAGCAAAAGGGAACAGCCCGAGGCAGCAGGTGGGCAGGAGCAAAGCAGCGAGCAGGAATGTGCTAATAGTGCAGAAACGCAGCCCTCGGAGCCAAAGAATCCACCAAGCAAAGCTCCAAGGTCGCCTCTCCGCATGGAGACGGAGGGTTCCAAAGAGGAATCCCGGCGCTACGGAGCGCCCCCGGCGAAGATGAGCTCCAGGGCGGCCTGGATGTCTCCGCCGGTGGCCTGCAGCGCCCGCAGGCTGAGCTCGTCGTCGTGGATGCCCATGTCGCGCAGCTGCTGCAGCTGTGGCTGCCACTGGCTCTACAGAGAGGGGACAAAAGCAGCCCTAAGTCTTGCTGAACCCCCGCCGCGCTTCCCGTTGCTAATATCCCGCTTCCAGCCGGCCATCCTGCCGCGGGAGTCGCGGATGGAGGAGCCGTGGGCACCCTGCTGCGCCCAGCGCTGCGTTTTCCAAGGTTCCCAGGGAAAAGGCTGAGACACGGACCTGCAGGCTGGGCTGCCCGGAGGCCTGCAGGGCGTGCTGCAAGGCCTGGCTGAAGAGGTCGTTGGTGATGGGCGTTCCCGACTGGACGCTGGATGACATCGGAGAGGTGCCGGACGAGTGACCCTGGGAGGAAACAGCTCGTGTGAGGATCAGAGGCCGCTGTTGCCACCAGAACTGGAGCCAGTTACTCCAATCACCACTCCAGAAAAGGAGCCGAGACCCCAGTTGTGAGAATCACCCGGCCAGGTCGCTCCCTGTTTTCCCAACTGGCTGCTCCGTTGTCGTCCTACCTGCGTGCCAGGAGTGGGTGTGTGGGAGCTGCTCTCCGGGGTGCTGGCCAGGGCCAGCGCGGTGGCCAGTTCGCTCTGCGTGATGGGCCGCGGCCCCGCGGCCCCCGAGTAGCCCAGCGAGGCGGGCCGGGAGCCGGCCGTGCTGCTCGACGGCGTCGATCGCGTGCTCTGCACGGAGAGGACACAAACGCACGGCTGTGATGGCAGCTCCGTGGTCCACCAGCCTCCGGCTCACGTATTCCCAGGGATCACAGAATGTTCCAGGTTGGAAGGGACCTCTAGGGATCATCTGGTCCAACCTTCCCGCTCCAGCAGGCACCTAGAGCAGGTGGCACAGGGCGGCATCCAGGCGGGATTGGAGACATCCAGAGAAGGAGACTCCACAACCACAGAGATCCCTTCCCCACAGCACGTGAAAGTCAAATTGGATCTCTTGGCACAAACACATGCCATGAGGGACACCTATTCCCAGGCTCCGTTGCTACAAGGCTTCAGACGTTGGCAGAAAACCTTGCAACTTCAACAACCAGCAGTGCTACTGAGGTCCCACCTCAAGCCCCCAAACTCTGCACCAGTTACCTGGTGAAAGTCGTCGTCTTCATCCGAGAGACCTTCAAACAGAAAGCCGCCTGGAACGAAATAACCAGATGCAGAAAAGCAGGAAACAAGGATCCCGGGAAGACCCAGGGCCCTGGTCCAGCTCCTGCTGAAGTGCTGGGTTCCTCAGCACCGGCAAGAGCTCAACCCATCGTTTGTAGAGACTCAGTTGGGAGAGGTCCCAACAGTAACATGGACCAGATGAGTCTCACTCTCCGTGCGAAACATCCATAGGATGACAAGGAATTCTCCCCACTCAAGAACTCCAAACTCCTTGTCTTCCAGGCGGTGAGCATGGCACGGGCTGTACTCACCTGGCATTTCCCGGTAGGAGCCGGCCGCGAGGCTGCGGGAGGAGGGCTCCGGCGCCGGCAGCGGGGCGCTGCCCGCCACCGAGTGCAGCACCAGCACGATGGCGTTGACCAGCGCCGGGTGTGCCGGAATGAGCCTGCACGGAGGAATCGTAGTATCATGGAATGCTTAAGGTTGGAAGGGACCTCAGAGGTCACCTAGTCCAAATCCCTGCTCATGCAGAGGCACCCAGAGCACGTGGCACAGGCTGCATCCAAGCGGGTTTTAAAGATCTCCAAAGAAGGAGACTCCACAGCCTCTCTGGGCAGCCTGTTCCAGGGCT
>JAUBOD010000031.1:6597512-6613589 GCA_032353885.1 Nothura maculosa | reverse complement strand
TCAGCCTTCTCTTCTCCAAGCTGAACAGGCCCAGCTCACGCAGTCTCTCCTTGTACAAGAGATGTTCCAGTCCCTTAATCATACTTGTAGCTCTCCACTGGACCCTCTCTAGAAGCTTCACATCCCTCTTATACTGGGGAGCCCAGAACTGCACACAGTATTCCAGGTGTGGCCTCCCCAGATTTGATGGCAAAAGTTCTCTGTTAGACCGTAGAAGGACCAGGACGTGGATAGTGAGCTTGCATCCCAACTCTGACTGTGCAGTGTGAGTCCTGTATAAGGCCTGTCTTGTGGCATCTCCAAGTCCCTCGGCCATGGCACAAAGGCAGAAGATGGACCGTGTGCCACCTTCCTGCTGGAGCACATAGACTCTGACAAGGCTGTTCAAATTAGCAGGCTGCCAACAAGTTGAGGCAAGTAGGCTGGGCATCTCGTGAGAAGATCCCAATCTGGTGGGAATTTTGGTATCAGACTCACGGCTTCTTTTTCTCCTTCCTCTACAGGGAAGAAAAATTCCATCCTGCTGCACAAGGTCCAGCACGACCTCAATTCGGGTGTTTTCAACTACCAGGAGAACGAGATCATCCAGCAGATCGTGCAGCACGACAGGGAGATGGCCCATTGCGCCCACAACGCGCAGGCCGCCGCCGCCGCCGCCGCCTCCACCGCCACCCCGGTCATCTGGACGCCGCTGATCCAGGCGCCCCTGCAGGCCGCCGCGGCCACCACGTCGGTGGCCATCGCCCTGACCCACCACCCGCGCCTGCCCACTGCCATCTTCCGCCCGCCGGTGTCCGTGCTGGGCTCCCTGGGGCAGCAAGCCAGCCAGACTCCCCGGCAGCTCAAGAGGCTGCAGTCGCTGCTCCCGTCGGCGGGGCCCTCCGCCGTGGGCTCTCCCTCCAGCACGCCCGTGTCGCAGCTGCACACGCCGGGGGCAGAGACGCCCTCGTCCTCCTCCTTCCACATCCAGCAGCTGGCGGGCTTCTCGGCGCCCGCCGCCTTGGCCCCGCTGCAGCAGGCCGCGGCGGGCTCCCCTCCGGCCGGGCCCGGCCAGCCAGCCTCCGCCGCGGGACTCGGCCACTTCCAGCCGGCGTCTTCGGGATCGCCCCTCGGCACCGGGCAGCCCGCCCAGCAGCCGCCGCCGCCGCCACAGCAGCAGCAGCAGCAGCAGCAGCAGCCCCTTCCCAGCGGTGGGTTTGGGCACTTCCAGCACGCGGCTGGGAGCTCCCCGTCGACGTCTTTCACCCAGCTCCCATCTAACTCCCCTCCCAGTCTTCTCAACCAGTTCCAGCCCAGCACGAGGCCGCTGCAGGGGGGACAGTTGCAGCAGCTCTCAGGCAGTGGGACCCTGGGGGGAGTGAATCACTTCCAGCCCCCTTATTCTTCCAACTCTCCATCCTCCAGCCTAAGCCAGCTGGCGCAGGCCTCCGGCGGGCCCTCCTCTGGCCTGTGCCAAACCCATCCAAGTGCATTAGGATCCTTAACTGGAACGATAGCTCAGCTCCACCAAGAAAGGTCACCTTTTGCCTCCGTGTCTCCGCTACAACAGCCCGGTGTGGCCTCCCCGTGTTATACCCCCTCTGGCCTTAGTCCTCCTAGTCAGAGCCCAGTGGCCACAAGAACTTTTCCGAGCGGCCCTGCCGGGGCCTCGGGCTCGCACGGATCTCTGCTCCTGTCCCAGACGGCCAGCCCAGCTCCTCCGCTGCTGCAGTCCAAGAACACGCCGGGGCGCCTGAGCCAGGACCTCAAGCTCATCTCTGCTTCCCAGCCATCCTTGCCCCAGGAGCTGGCTCAGGCGCTGAGCCAAAGCTCTCCTCACTCCTCCAGGGAATCTGTTTCCAGCTTCTCCCCGTTCCCCGGGGCCGGACTCCTTGGGAAGCCCTGCAGCTCAGTTCCTGGGCGTGTGACTTTGCCGCGTCAGATGTCCTCAGGTTCCTTACCCCATCCGCTGGTGTTGGGCGCCGGCGCCGCTGCCCTCCCAGCCGGCGGGCGCAAAGCGTCTGTCGCGCTCAGCGGGGACCTGGAGCCCGTCCGCTCCAAACTGCCCTCCAATTTGTGAGGACTCCTCGGAAAGCTGGTTGTGTCAGCCGCGCAATTCCCTTCCTCAGCAGACCTTCATGAATCATTTTTGCCTTTTCCTTTTCTTTTTCTTTTTTTTCCCCCCCATTTCTTATCTTTAGGTTCAACTACTAGAAATAAACAAATAACAAAAAAAATACAAAAAAAAGAACAAAAAAAGAAGCTAACCAGGTATTCTTAGAGCTATAGATTTTTGGTCACTTGATTTTATAGAATATTTTAATACACGGAGCAAAAGGATATTGGAAAATTTAATCCAACGAGGTAACGCACAGACAAGGCATGTGCCTGAGCTGGAGCACGTGAATGAGCAGCCATAGAAGCCACCAAAAATGGTTTTCCTGTTGAGACAAAGAGCCGAGGTTGACGTGGGCCATAAGGGGGCCCAGTAGGTCGTGGCCATAGCTGGTGTGAGGAGCCCTGGTCGGCGCCTCACAGGGCTCCTCGTGCCACCAGCAGCTCGTAGAGGACACGAAGAGAAGGGTGAGTGTCACCGAGGCCGGCCCCTCTGGGGAGCACAGCAGGGCTGAGGTCTGTGTGTCCCTTTCTTGGACTCCACTTCAAGAAGATAGAGGTGACCTGGAGATGGACAGGCCTCACTTCAGGTGCTTGGCTCTTTCTCGTCCAACAAGGAATAGTAACTTGTAATCACAGGGAGGGCAGTGAACATCTCCACTATGTTTCCCTAAGCATCCTGGACGTGGGTGCCGGAGGAGAAGAGCAGGGCAGGGATGAAGAAAAAGACAGCGCTTGAGCCCTCGCTCAGCCTTGGTGTCTCGGTGTCCATGGGCTGACTGCTTTGAAAAGGACCGGGGAGAATAAGCTCAAAAAGCAGCGTGCCCTCGCCCTATCCCTCTTCCTCCTTAGCCCAGGGGAGCTAGAGCCAAAATTCCTGCCGATCTGCAGCTTCGTGCATGCCATTAGACAAGATGCAGCGACCTGGCCAGCCGTGGCCCATGCTTCTCCTCTGATGGGGGAATTGAAGTTGTTTGCTTGATTTCACCAGCAATAACAGCCTCTCGCCCTGCAGTTGTAGCACATCCAGGGCCTGGCAGGGCCCTCGAGCTGGATTTTTGAGGCTCCCCTGGTTTAAGGCATTCGAAGTGGGAAGAGGACAGAAAAGGGCCATTGGGTGCACCCAGCACAGAGAGCTTTAACCTCTAGAGCAAATGTCTCTTCGATTTCAATCCTTTCTTTCCATTTTGTGTTTTTTTTCCTCTTTTTTCCCCCCATAGCGCAGCCTGTGGCCCCCTCAGTGCGCACGGCCGGGTGCTGCCCGTGTCCGTCTGTACTCGCCGCCGCGGTGCCAAAGCAGCCTCACAACCGGGGGACCCCCCCGGTGCCCCCGTCCCAAAACAGCTGGTTTTTATACCAAATTGTTTGCAAATCTCTGCCATGTGCCTGTATCTTGAATGTTGCTGCGAGCATCGCTGGGCAGCGCTGCCCCCGCGGGCTTGTGCGGCGTGGGATCCCACCCGATCAGCTTTGGTCTTCCTCCAAGGGGTAAGGGAAATATGGGGCTGGTTTCCTACTCGTCCCGTAGGATCAGCCGTGGGGGAGTGCGTGTGGCGGGAGCGTGCACGTGTGTGTGTGTGTGTGTGTGTGTGTGTGTGTGGGAATAGGTACATACATACGGACACGCACATACTTTTATATATATAATATAGTTATACGCATAGGTAAACTATTTATGCACCTGTGGAAGCACACACACACACACACACATATATATTCACATATATCTATCTCTCTCCTACTTTTCAAATCCCCGTCCGTTTTGGCGCTCCGGTAGGACCGGTCGGCAGGCGCTGGTTGCAATGCGCAGATCCTGCTTTTCTGCAGTGCGGGCAGGCTCCACTCGGAACAGGAGCCAAGGAATGGAAAAGGGAAGCAGAGCCCTCGTGCGCTCCAAGGCGGCAGGCAGGCCCGCAAGGGACGCTCGGAAGGGCTTTTTAGGTTTAATACCTGCACCTAATATTAGGTTTATACCTACCTAATATTAGGTTTAATACCGCCCTGCTTTGCCACGTGCCGTGGTCCCCTCGGGAGGAGCGTGTCAGGAAGCTGGGAGCTCAGGAAATGCTGTCCAACTGGGTGGGAAAAGTGCCCGGCTCGGCCATGCGCACCCTGAGGAGCCATGTCCCGTATCCCTGTGGCCACACAGACAGACGGAGGTGCCCAAGGTGCCCTCAAGGGCCATCAGTGGGGACGTGCCGGCCACGGTGCTGCTCCAGCTCCATCCGGTTCCGGTGCGCCGGATCCCTTGGATTTGGGTGCCATGGGGAGGTGGTTTGATTTTCCAGTTCTTAGCGGTGCAGTCGCCAATATTGAGTTACTCCGACTGGACCCCAGTCTACACTAGGCTTGTCTCAGTAGGTGGAACTATAAGAATTATTATGGTTACTTTTGTTTTATTTTGGGGGGAAGGGAGGGAAGAGTTCGAGGGGCAGGGTTTGCAATATAAAACACAATAAAAACCTTAGTAAATAAAAACATTAAAAACCCATCCCTCTGCCTTGCTGTCTGTCTTGGGTAGCGAATGACACTTGAATGAGCAGGAGACCTAAAGAGGGACAAGCTTGTGTGGTCTCTCCCTCTCGCTGGAGACCCACGCAGAGTTTGGGCTCACTTTATTGCCCTGGTGTGTCTCCTCAGCTTTAGTCTGCTCCCGCATTCCCACCTCGCATAATCTTGCAGGAAAGGAAAGAATTGTCATTAACAGTAAAAACTTTCAACCCTTGCCTACACTTAACATTACGAAAGAAGAGATCTGATGTGGTTTTGCAAAACCTGCATGTGAAAAATCTCCGCATTACTGGTGGATCTGGAACCTCTGAGCGGCTCCGTGCTCCTCAGAGAAAAGCTCAAGGAACCCGATGGCAGGAAACACAGCTTGGAATAGGGGCTACCGCCGAAAGCAAAAATGGGAGAAAGAAAACAGGAAAGAAAACAGCCATTTCAGCCTCAGACTAGGCCGGGTGACAGTGTCGAGGTCAGGACCTGATGTATTTTGGGAAGATAAACCAAGCCTCAACTCCTCTCTCCTGTGAGATCTTCTCAGACTTTCTGTCACAGCCCTCGGTAACATATCCACAGAGCGTCTTTTCTGCTACAGGACCTTCTATACTGTGATCCCCAGTGCCAGAGACGACAGAAAAATGATTGCTGGAGCAATTTATTGAGGAAAGATGAGATTGAGAGAGCTGCGAGGCAGGAGAGGAGCCAGGAGCTGGTGCACGAGGGGAGGACGGTGCAGAAGGAAGCGCGGGGACACGAGCACCGTTGGTCAGGCCTGCGATGCTGCCCAGCTCAGACAAGGACCTCCAGGCAGCACTTCCTCATTCGCGCTGCTCGTCCTCCTCCATGAGCTTGTGCTGCTACAGAAAAACAGCTCCATCACTATCCATCCATCCATCCATCCATCCATCCATCCATCCATCCATCCATGCATCCATCCATCCTCTGAGCCAGTCTGGCTCTGTGAGCAGAGCTGGTGAGGAGAGAGTAAAAGGTTTTCGAGGGAGTCCCCATGGAACCAGATGGTCCTGCAGCTTCACTGAGGGAAGGACTTGGAGCACTGGGGTGTCTGTTTAGCCTTCCCAAATGAAAGCGTCATACAGACTTTTATATTTTATTTGGAATGCCATTGTTATAGAGGAAACGAGGACTGTGAGTCAGTCCTACCCAGCCCAAGACTTGTTTCCATCATGTTTCAAGATGTCAGGGATGTGCTGAGCTTGGATGCGAAAGCTTTCAGGGATGTGAAAGCTTGGAGCGCCCTGCGGCTCAGCAGCCTGCACATGGAGCCGGGAATCGCGGCAGGATGGGCAGCCTGGAGCTCGTGCAGGGTGGATCAGCACTTGCAGGAGCCACAGGGAGCCCCAGAAGCCAGGAATGCAGCCTCAGGAGCACACAGGGATCCCAAAGAGCCTGGAACGCAGCCTCATGAGCACACAGGGAGCCCCAGGAGCCGGGAATGCGGCCTCACGAGCACATGGGGATCCCCAGGAGCTGGGAACACAGCCTCACGAGTCCACAGGGAGCCCCAGGATTTGGGAACACAGCCTCACGAGCACACAGGGAGCCCCAGGAGTTGGGATTGCAGCCTCATGAACACACAAGGATCCCAAAGAGCCAGGAACGCAGCCTCACGAGCCCACGGGGAGCCCCAGGAGCCGGGAACACCCCAGACCAACCTGCCCCGCAGCCCTGGCCAGGACGGCAACGGTGCCAGTGCTCGCGCGAGGGGAAGCTCCCCAGGCTGCAGGGGTGGCCGCGCGGGGCGGCGCTGCCACGCGCTGCCCGCAAGGCAATCCCAGAGCAGAGGGAGCTGCAGCGCACGGAGCAGCAGGAAGGCACCGGCGGGAAGGCTGCGCGGCCGCAAAGGACCTCGCAGGGTCCACACAGCGGCTGCCTCCGGTACCCAGCCTGCAGAGCAGCTCATGCTGCCTCCTCCGGAAGAAACAGCCCTTGGTTGGGGTCTGCAGTGAAGAGGAAGGATCACCAGCCGCTGCCACTCCCTTCCCATGGCCGTCCGGCCAGGGATGCTCCTGGGAATTGCAGCTTTGACCCTGGAAAGCAGCCCCGACTGCCCCCGGACAGCATCCCTGGTGTTGGCCTCCCCCGGCAGCGCCTCCTGCGAGCGGCTGCCCCCCGTTCAGCAGCAGCCCCATTCCCAGCCCATGGTTTCGTGCACGGCAGTTCCTTGCAGAGGCTTCATGTGTCCTGACTGACTAGTCTGAGCACGCTGAACCACTGTCCAAGCCCCAATTTCACTCTAAACTGTGATTTTAACGGAGCTGAGTATGGCGACATCTCTACAATTGCCAAATCAAAGAAGAAAATCCTAACTAGCTTCTGCCACTTGCATTTGCAAGAAAATTGATTTTTTTCCCCTCCTTTTTCTCCCTAAAAAGATGCTGCAAGTGCCTTTGAGCTCGCAGCTCCCAGTTGACCCCAATCACTGGTGGTGCCTGCACTGCTCAAACCCCTCTTAGCCAGCACCTGATTAGAGAACATTCTGGATGCAGGTGCTGGGCAGGGGCAAAGAGCAGCTGAAAGGGGAAATTCACCCAGCGAATGCAGGATGCATCCTGGGACTGTGAGTGGGTGATCCGAGTGCCTGGGAACCGGCCTCTCCAGCCTGCGGCTCCTGGTGGCCCTGCTGTCGTTTTGCTGCCATTTGGCTTCGATTTCCCTGGAAGCATCTTGGGGCAGTTTATGCCTCGGGGAGCAGAGTAGCTTTTCCTCAGCTCCCCCTGTCCCTGTGAGGCCCAAGGGAGTCCATTAGTTTAAACAAAAGCAAAATGGATCTCCCGCTGGAAGCAGCCAGACACCGGCCTGGGGGGCTGGGACTCTCCCTGGGGCTGGAGAGCGGGGATGCGGAACCCGTCACTGCTCCAATGGGACCTGTCACTGCTCCACAGCACCCAACAGGCCCTGCTCCCACCCTGGTCCCAGTCCTTGTCCCGCCAGGGGCCTTGTCCTGGGCCTGCCCATCCCTGTTTCCACAGCAGGAGGAGAAGCAGGAGCAGGTGGCGGCCGTGCGGGCACTAAGTGCCTGCAGGTGCGAGGGGCGGCCAGCAGGACATGGGCAGCACCTGGGGCAGGGGCTGAGGCCTCTGGTCCCTGCCGCATGCAGCAGTTTCCCAAGCTGCAGCCAGGTAAGGGGCTCACAGGGATGGGGGGACCCCTCTGTGCCCCAACTTGGGGGTGGCTGTGGCAGGATGGGGTGCAGGCCTGGCTGCCGCCACTGCCGCCGAGCGGGCCCAATGCGGCCAGCCTGGCTGCTGCTGTGGGTGGGCGCCATGTTCCCCCTGCCCCATGGGTGCAAGAGGCTGTGCAGTGGGGGCAGCCCCCATGGCTGCACAGCACCACAGGGATGGGCGCCCAGCCGGCCTCCCTGCGCATGGGGGAATGGGCAGGATGTGGGACCTGGTGCCTCCGCCGGGAGGCGCTGGTGGGAGCAAGGGGAGCTCTCCTGGCCAGCAGCCCCTTGGGGTCCTCCTGGCCAGGCCCCTCAGGCCGTGGGGAGGCCCTGCCGGCCATGGAGAAGTTCTCCCGGCTGTGACGCTTCATGGCTCGCGCTGCCCCCCTTCGGCTTTGATGCCCTGCGCGTTTCCTGGCCTGCGTTAGGCCAGGCTCAGTTTGCATCAAGGCCCTTAATGAAGCAAAGCCAAGCCTGGCAGTCATTCGGCCAGGCAGTCTGAACCACCCTAGGCCCAACCCCAATCACTTTCTACTGGAAACCCAAGCGCTGTGAAGGAAGTGCCGGACGAGGCAGGAAAGCCCGTTCCCTGCATGCGTCCACGGCCCACAGCTCAGCCTAAGCTCAGTCTCCTGCACCCAGACCCCAGGACACTCATATCCCCGCAGCACGAGCTGCCCCGTGCAGGGCCCTGCCCGGCTCCCTGGGCTGCTGCCCCTGGAAACCCTGGCCTCTTCCCGGGATTCCTCGGCGGAGCAGTGGCCGCCACAAACCAGGCACTGGGTATCGGAGGGGGTATCGGGGGCACGGTACCCCCACGCCACAAACCAGGCACTGGGTATCGGAGGCTGCCTCCAGTTGAGGCCCTGGCAGTGGCTCCCAGTGTGGAGGCCGTGACCGGCAAAGCCAGGGAGAGCAGCAGAATAACAAGGGAATCCACGGTGCCGCTCGCAGGGCTCCGCACAGGAAACACGGCTCCTCCATCCCCGCAGCCGGGAACTGCCCGGCTCGCACGGGGCCGTCGCTCCTGGTGTGCGTGAGGCCGTATGTGTTCTCGGAGCGACCAGTTACACACAGAGGAGGAGCCCGGAGCATGGGGATAACGACTGGCAATCCACAGCCAGGAAGTGCCCAAAGCCAAGGACTACCACACTCTGCTCATTCACCAGGGATATTCCCCAAAAGGCACCTCTAAAACCGAGCTCAAACCCTCACGCTTGCCTGGCAGACGCTGGTATTTTGGCTATTGTGTGTGCAGGGGCAGGGAGGAGGGAACCTGCCGAACCTTGGCCAAAAATAACGTGCAAGGGAAATGCCCAACCTGGTCACCAAGATAATCAAGGGGAAGGAAAGGTTTGGGAGTTATTAAAAAGGGAACAAACTCTCCAAGCAGACCAGAATTTCATTGGATTAAAAAAAGTGTATTGGATGTCCAATACAAAATAATAAACATGAAGTTATTAAAAAAAGCCATAGAGTATACAGCAAATACTACAGAAAAGCAAAGAAATTGTACAGAAAGGTAGACGTCTACAGCAGTCCTCAAAATTATCCTACATGAGAATCATAAAACAATATACAGGTTTGCTTTTCTTTTCCCCAAATCACTCTGAGGGAAGCTGCCACTTAACAGCTCGACTATGACACTACAAGGATACACAAAGATTTAAAATCACAGGATATGTAAGAAAATGTAGCATTAAAATGTGAAAAAGTGCAATACAGATTGTACACTGAATTGAATAAATGTTTTCTTTTTTTTTTTAGTTTAACCTTAAAAAAACAACTTTGAACAGTTCTTTTATCATTAGAAATATTCCCCTCCTCAAATTCAATGACAGTATTAACATTCATGGTGTTGTACATAAGTAATATTCACAAAGCCCCACCAGCTGGGAATACTGTGTAGGATGGCATTTCTTTGGGTATAGGTAAAAATTAGGTAAAGGGAAACATAAACCCTTCCTTCCAGGACAGGGTGTGTACTTTATTATTTAAATACATATTCTGAAGCTTATTCTGCCCTGAATAGTATCAATTAGAAGCCCAAACATTTGTTTTTTAGGTGGCCCATGGTGCTCCAATTAATTGAATCCCACCCCTCCCTCTAATAATAAATAAACCCAGCAAGTCTGCTAGAAATGGCAGCACAAGAGCCCGGGGAGAGCAAGGACGTGAAGCCGCACGGCCGGGACGGCGCCGACGCATCGGCCGCCCTGCCCCTCGCTGAGCGGGTCTAGGAAAACTGGTCCAGAGTTCGGCTCTAGTCACATGGAGAAAAGAAGGGGGGCGAAAGCTCCCAAGACTGGGATTGTTGTGTTTGTGTTTGGTTTTCACTCTGAATAGATCCTGGTCTTTCTCATTCGTGTCCAACAGGCGCAGCGGGGCTCTGGAGACCCCGACCCTGCGCTTGGGAGGACGGGCCTCTTGCATGGAAGCAGTGGTGAGTCCGCACGTTCATCTTAAAAATGAAAATATGCAGCTGGGTTTGGGGTTTATTGATTTATTTTAACCAAAATACAGTTTGTTTTATGCCATTCCTCCTCCTAGAGGACGGCAGAGCTGAGCTGTCACACAAGGAGAAAACAGAAAACATCTTCCTTTCCCCTTGTGCAGGAGTTCCCTTTTGAACCTTCCCTCCTTCCTACAACAGCACCTGAGTCCCTAATACTGGTTTCACCCCAAAGGTTTCAAAAATGTAAAAAAATACGTTTTGTCCCCATGGGCTGCGTGGGGCCGGCGGCGCGGGGCAGGACACGGGGCCTGGGCTCCCATCCCGGCTGCAACACGGGAGCTCCACAGCCGGGACAAGCTGGAGCGTCCCCTAGAGCGTAAGGAGCCCGAGCCTATAAAGGGGATTTGTTGTCTTAGAAGTTTCTAAATGGGACTCGCTGCAGTTCAGGAACCGGAGACACACGGTGCTGACGTTACAAAGACATTACAGAAGATGCTCTCATGTTCTTCAGTCTTTCAAGTCAGCGGAGAAAGACAAGAAAACAACAATAACGAAACCTTCCCCTGGCTCCCCTCCCCTTCCCCATCTACTTTTCCCCACTTAAAATATTGAAACTGCACAAAAAGCGACAAACAAGCCTTCCAAATTACAATTCAGTTCAAACAGACTGGTAATCTCACAGTGATGAGAGGAAAAAGTCAGGCTTTTAATAATATAAAAATAATAAAAAAAAAGCTTACAAAGAGCAGTGCAGCATCCCAAAAGGCCATGGATTAACTGCCAGAAGGGGACATAATTATACGCAGAATAAAAAACAAAACAGAACAACCCACGCTGGCAATGAATTTCCATACACAATAGAACAAGCAGTCAAACGTCAGTCTAGGCTGTGGAAAACAACATTTTTTTTTTTTGATTACAATCTTTTTTTTTCTCTTTTTATAAAAAAAGATAAAATAAAAACACAAATAAAATTGTACATAAATGCGAATGTCCAACACTGAGAAGGCAGGGCAATCACACCACCGAGACAAAACCTGACCAGAGAAAACAGCAGCCGAGTCCTCCTTCCCGGGCGCTGCCGGCGGCGGAGCCGAGCCCGACGCGCCCCATCCCGGCGCGGCCGCCTCCGGGCTGCCCCGCGGCGCCGGCTCCGCTCCGGATGGCGACAAGCGGGGGCGGCTCTGCCACCAGCCGCGGCACGAACGCTCCGGGGGCTCCGTCGCTGCGGATGCTCTCACGCGCTGTCCCTCTTTTTGCTTTTATTTTTTATTTTTTGTTTTCCTCTGTACAATTCCTTGTGTTCCAAGGCTGAGTCCCAAGACTTGCGAGGCTGGATCTGGAGTCCCGTCCTGCTGAGGGTGGTCACGCTGTCGTGATGGCATTAAGGTCCTTCATAAGTCCTTCCAGGTGGGCCATCTCTTTGGTCAGCTCATCCGGTTCGTAGCTCTGGGGGAAGGTTTGGAAAGTGTTAGCTCCTGGCAGGGGAACTTGCTTTCCTTAGGCAGGGGCAGAGTGCAAGGGTCGGTGATTCTGGTGTAAACCCTAACACCTGAAGGGGATTTATTGGGATGGACAGGAATGACTAACTTGAAACAACTTTCCAAGCGCAGATTTCTTCTTGCAGGAACTGATAGTAAAACTGTGGACTCTGTATCAATTGCTGCCTCAAAATAACACCTTCAATTTAGACTGAAGTAGATAGCCTAGGAAGATCTTTTCTAAAATAAGTGAAAAAAAATGCCAGGAATCGCTTTACTGCAATAGTTTTAAAAATCATTGGAATTAACCGGGAATCTGGCTCATTCCTATCAGCTCTCAAAAATCTTGGTCAAATGAGTTTCAAAATCTTCTTCAAAACCCATCTTTTAACAAGTATACAGGGCGTACTGCAGTGATTTTATACTGTACTAATTTATGAATGAAGTAATATGAAGAATAATGAAGAATAATGAAGCAATAATGACAGTATTAGTCAAAATGCCCAGAGAAGTCTATTCCATTACACCACCTTTCTCAAGTGTATTTTAGTAGGTAAGACCTATTATCAATAAGTCCTTACTGGATTCTGTTCATCAATGTCTTTAAGTCCTCCAGGACTCCTGTTCTGAACTGACCGCAGAAAAAAACAAACGACATGGAGTGATGAATAGACCAAAGGAGAGAAGTGCACTGCCCTCAAGCATGTGGGCAGTCTCCAATACACTGATAAACAATAAGATTAAAAATAATAAAATCAAGAGAGTGAATTAGAGACAACAGCAGTGTGATAAAAGGAAAAAGGAACAAAGAAACACAAAAAAACCTTCAAATAATCATTCCTGTGACGCCTAATATAATTGTTATATAAAATATTTCCTGCAATTTCAAAGGAGAGCAGTGTCTGATGCCCCAAACCACCCAACTTCTTAAGAGCTGCCTGATTTCCAAAGCAGCTCAAGAGTTGCAGTTTTCCTAGAAAGTCAGGACCATTTTAAGTATCATTTAAGTATCCCAAGCCAATATATAGTGCAGATGCTGGCAGTGCCCGCGTGCACCTGGGCCGGCGCTGCCCGCGCGGCTACCTACGCTCTCCGAGTCCTCCAGCATCCGCGCTGTCTCCTGCACGTCAGGGGCGCTGGGAACCACCACGGGCATCGGCGGGCGAGTTCGTCCCAAAGTGCCGATCGAGGCGGTCTTCACCGAGTGAACTGGGTGGTTAGGAGCTTAAAATAAATCGAGAGTCACAAATTAGAGGCATACAGCGGTTACCTGGTCCTCCCGCCTATGCCACAAAGCACTTCGAAGCAGATCAGCAGCAAGGGCTTTATTAGAACACGGGACACAAACACTTCAAACAATGGGACGCGGCATGTGGGTGCACGTCAAACTATGGGGCGCAGCTTGTCTTTGCCCTCACAAGCCCCTCGATGGCAGCAGCAATGAAGTGCAGTTCCTCCAGACATGCGTCCTCGTGCACCCAGCCCCACGGGGGCTGCTCCCAGCTCTGCCCGTCTCCCTCCCGCCGCCGCACTCACCGGGCTGGCTCAGGAGCGGGGTGCTGGGCAGCGCGGGGTCGTAGCCGGGCGCCGCCGCGGGCACCGCGAAGCTCTTGAGCGGGTGCGAAGGGCGGACGTGGGCGGTGGGCAGCGCCGGCGCCGCCTCCTCCTCAGCCGCGCTGCCGCCCTCGGCGTCGGGCAGCTCCGCGCCAGGCGGCCCCGACGCCGGCGCCGTGTCCGTGCTCGGCGTGTTCCGCACGGACTCTGCAACACAGCAAGGAGAGGCGGCGCCTCAGGTCCCGCCGCGGAGCCGCCGGGGCCGCGCGCGCCCACGGACCCTCCGGATCAGCCGCTGCAGCCGCACGGGGCACCCGCGTCACCCCACTGGCCCACGGGAGGGGGAAATGGCCACAGCTGCCCAAAAGCACCAAAGGAATCCACAGCAATCAGATTTAAAAAAATCCTCTCGTTATTCCTTTTTTTCCTGCAGCTTTTTTTTCAGTCTGAGAAGAAAGAAGAAAAATATCTTGTACGTGAAGCAGCTGCCCAAGGCCATGATGCTGATCTAAGGATTACCATGTTCCTACAATGTGCTTACCCCAAATTTACATTTTTTCCATTGTTCCAGGACGTTCTCTGAATAGTCACAGGAACGATGCACCCAGCTGATCTAATGTGACTTCACGCCCTTTTATTTTCTTGCTTTAATCCCCGCCTCTTACTGTGTCTTAGCAGAACGAGGTTATTCCTGTGTCTGGGCACAATTGAGTGCAGCAGCCAGGCTCACCCAGGAGCTCTAGTTAGCAGCCTGTTAAAACCCACATGGGCCATAGCTCTTCATCTCTACTTAAACCTGTCTTATTTAAACCAAGTCTTTTGGATACCGAAGCTCTCAAATAGGTGCAGGTTAAGCGTGTGTCTTGGTGGTCTAGGCCAAAGAGCCCAATGACTCCCAGGCGGTGGCCGCCGCTCCGGGCCGCTCCGTGGCCGGTGCTGTGGGATGTGGGCCGCGCTCCGAGCGCAGCAGCCCAACGGGCAGCTCTGCCCAGCACCACGGTGAGTAGCTACATCTCGACACCAGCCCGTACCTTCTGACCTTCACAATTCACCCCCTAAACTGGACAGGCCCAGGATCCTGCCCCTGACACTGGAACTGTTGGTGGTTCCTGCCCTGGTGCTCTGGGATTGCTCACGGCCCTGGATACTCCGGTCACTGGGCTGGACTGTGGCCTGAAGGCGCTGCATGAAAACAGCAAGGTCTGTGTGGGCTCCAGCAAGATCAGCTGCTCCTAGCTCTCAGCACCATAGGCCTGACTTACTTTCTTGCCATTAACACAACTAATTAGAAAAGTTGTTATCAGATTAATTGAGCAAGCAAGTTCTAATCGGATGTAAACAGAAGTTTCAGCCTCCCAGGCCAAAGGCTTCAAAATGAGGACTTTTCCTATCTGATTTGTGTATATAAATATGATAATGCATCCCAACAATCAGTGTCTGATCTACGCAAGAAATTCTTTGGAGGAAACTCAACCCAAGTGTCTAGAACATTGCTTGCACTTTACCCATCTCTTTGCCTGTCATGGAAAGGGATAAAAGCGAATTTTCCCCATTCTGTCTGGGACGTTTTATTGTCACCAAACCAGAAAGCGCTGAGATTCACACTATGGAAGATCCACAGAGAGTTAGGGGAAGCTGCAGCTGCTGTGTGAAAACCTCAGTCACATTCATCTGATCTCCATTCATCACAAGGAGAGTCATAACCTTGGGAAGGAAGAGAAATAACTTGGAAGAAGCCACATTCCCCAAGGAAACACCACAAGGGAGAGTGACCAAGTCAAGCTCCAGTGTGTCTTGGAGGCTTCCATCTCTACACGTCTCGCTCACTGTTCCGTTACCATCAACATCTACCTGAGCGTTGGTATCTCACCTGTGGAATTGGCCCTGTCTGAATGGGACATGGATGTGCCCAGCGGCCACGGGCTGACCTGGTGATGGAGATAGCTGCGAGTTGGCGAGGCGAGGCTGCCGGAGTGGAAATGATGGTGGGGGTTATCGAGTGAATGGATGGGATGAGCACTAATCACAGCTGTGAATGAACACAAGACAGAAAAACACTTAACACGGAGACAGTGGCGCGCTCCAAGTGCCGCTCCGCTGCCCGCCCGGCTCCCGCCTCGCCGCAATCGCGGCGTCACCGACGTCACGGCTTTCGTGGCCCCTCTTCCCACGGCTCCTTTAGCTCCCCTTGTGCCACGGAACCCAATGGGGAGGCCGAGCTCTTCATGTGCCCTGTGTAGACAGCACTTCCCGGATCCATGGCCTCCAGGAGCTATTTGTTGCACTTGGGAACACCCAAGTCCTGGACCCGCCAGAGCTTCCCTGTTTGTCACACGCTGCTACAAATGCCAGACCTGCTAGAGCAGACAGGTGGGCTCTGACACCAAAGGCACTGCCGGATCTCATTGGCTTTCTCAGCACCGTAACCAAAGGTGGCCCTAGTTAAACGCCTCAAGGCACCTAAGGGCAGGATAAGACACCCAGGGCTCTATTCAGCCCCCTGTAAAGAATGAGCAAAGCTCTCTCCAGGGCACACAAGCTAGAGACCTTTTCCCCCACTCCTTTCTGGTCATCTTTTTGCTGCTCGAGAACTTGGATTTGATACTTGGCGTAGATGATGTGGTGGTCTCAGCAGGAGCTGAGGAGGAGCTCGGTGGGCTGCAGGAGCAGGCAGGCCCCAACACTGCAGCACTCTGGATGATGCCAAGGAAGGAGCACAGGAAACGGGAGCAGCAAGGGCCAGGGCTGCCCCAGCCCCTACGGGAAAAGGTGGATACAGAACATTTCCTGAAATCTCCCCA
>JAUBOD010000031.1:6565323-6585339 GCA_032353885.1 Nothura maculosa | reverse complement strand
CCAGCTGCTGCACAGTACTGCCCTTCCATAAGGAGCTACCTGTTTCTACGGAGTTTCTGTCAGCACACGCTGCGATTTATGGCCGAGTGGCCCCCAAGATGCTGCTGCTGCCCAACCCAAAGAGCTTCGGGGTTAATCACTGCCAGCCTGCATTGGTTTGGGCACCAGGAAATTTCCATTAAATTGCGATATGCTTCCTACATGCCAAGACATCTCTGTATTCTGAGGTCTATGGCGGGACCGAGACCTAATAATGCCAATTTTCCTATCAAATGTGAACGAGGAAAACCCGCAGGAAGTTAGGATCAGAGCGAATCATTGCTGATTTACCTCAGCAATGCCCAGGCGGGCTCTGCAGGGAGATCTGCCCCACAGAAGCCTTTGAAACAGAGAAATATTTCCTCCGATATGTTTTGAAAGCAATATTTGCTTTCAAAAATGCAAAAAAAATTGAAAATGGGTCAAGTTCTCGCTCACTCTCTCTGGCATCCAAGGACTAAACCTCGCTTTGCAGCCAGGCCCCTCCTGGGCAACACTCAGAAAATGGCCCAGGCTGCAGCAGCCGCAGCCTGAAACCTGAGACCTCCCTCGCCCTGCACTAAAATATCCAGCTGGGCCTGAGATTAATGTGGATGCAAAGAGCCGACGTCTCCAAAGGTGCATTAGGCAGCCATGGTTTGGGCCCCCACATTATGAAAAACATGAGACTTCTAATTAGGTAACTTTTAGCAGAGCAAATCTGCCCTAGATATTTAATACTGTAACAGTAATATGTAGAGCTTGCACGATGCCTTCTGCATTTGAAGAGCTTTGTGCCTGCTGCCTATTAGAAATTAATCCTCCATCTTCTGCAGCAGCCGCTTATTTTCCCTCTGCGGAATATAGCGAGGGACCAGGGATGGGGGAAAAGGGGGCAAAAAGGAGTGTGATTGTTATCCAGAACTCTTAAGCTCAGCAGAAATGAGCCCAAGCACAGGCTGCTTTGAGGAAGGTATGGGAAAAAAATAAACAAATTAGGAAAAACACCCAAACCCCTGTAAAGGTCGTAGACAACTCGGAACCCAGTCCCCTGCATTTTGCTTCAGTATTCACCAAGAAGCAAGTCCTACCCTCAGCTGCTAGTCATGAGGACTCAAAAATAATGAGTCACACACTCAGGAATCCAGCGAGCAATATAAATCACAAGATCTGCTAGGAGAAAATAAACGTAGTCTTTTTCATTTGCAGTTCCCAGGCTTGTAGGTCATCTTTTCAAGTACTTCTCTGCAGCAACGTGGACTAGAATACGCCTTCTCTTTGAGCAGAGACACGAACCTCTGTGTATAGCCTTCCTCAATTGTTTTGCCTGAAATTCTCTTTTCAGGACCTTTTTTTGTGCCACTTGCACAGCCTCCATTCTCATTGTAGAGCTATGGGGGAGAACAGTCCGTGCGGCAGCAAAAGCACCAGAAAGAGCGTTTTAGCTCTGGGCATGCAGAGTCTCCTCCGCAGCCGCTCCATGCGGGATCGCGCGGAATTCCCGGGGACAAAGCAGGCACCTCTGGGAATGCACATGAATGGCATTCCCACCAAGACCTCACACAATGGTTTCAAAAGCAACTGAAGCTCAGTCAGGCTGCAGGGGACTTGGGAGTAGGTTGGGAGCTTTCTGATTTTATCCTAGTTCAGCCCAATTCCGGCTTTTTCCCTCCTTGCATTATGGGATCTGGATGACCCGACCAATTCTTTGCAGAGCTGATTTTTTTGTACACATTTCAACCGGTGTCAGAACTATATGGCACTTTGCCTAGGCTCCTTTTGGAGCACACAGTTCACATGAAACCCTAAGCACAATACACAATAAATTTAACCCCAAAAGGAATCCAAGGAGCCATCAAGGACCAGGTCTGGTGGAGGAGACCTCTTGCAAGCCCAGATATGCCATGAGTCTCCCAAGCTTTCTGATTATCCTAAGTATTTTAATTTTAATTACCCCTGGCTAAACTGTATTCTTTGCACTTGTTTGTGGTATGTTGCATGCGAGAGGTCCCCAAAGCCTCCTGCTCTGCAATCCCATCCAGGAACCATGGTCTACTATTTACCCCTTCCCTGTAATTTGCCACAATCCTTGTGCGTGCAGTTGCCCCTTTGAAATGCCCAGGGCTCTGCTGTTCTTTAACCCAGATTTCTGACTAAACTCTAAAGAAAGAAGTATTTTTCCAGCAAGCATCCATCAGCACAACCATTTTCCAGGCTCTGGCCAAGCGCTGTGCTCGGGAGCAGCAGCAGCGGTACCGTATTCCGAGGTGGTGCCGTGCGCCGTCATGCTCCACGTGCTCGACCTCCGGCCCTTGGTCACCATCACCGAGAACTCGTACAAGGTGTTTGGTTTCAACCCCGTCACTAAGTAGCTCAACGTGGTCGCGTTGGCGGTCTGAAAGAAAAGCCAAAAGTGTCAGTAACTCCTGCAAACACCAAGGCACCAGCTCACAGACACCTTTGCCTCGGGTGGGCGTTTAAAACGTTTAGCATTGCTGCATTTGGACACCCAGAATCACTAATTCTTTCGCTTTCTCGTGCAAATTCATTACTCAAATAGTGATGCAGCACTTGTTTTGTCCTAAATGAAAAAATTACTTGTGCAATCAGCAGGAGCATTTAATAACAGTCAATTATAATTTTTTTTTTTTTAAAAGGCAATATAATGTGCAGGGCACACTCGTTGTGCAGCAGGCCGAGTCACTGGCTGCTTGGGGTTGCGTGTGTGTTAATTTACAGCATTTCCTTACGTCATCTACCAAGGCAAGCAATAAAGCACCACTAACAACAAAAGCCCTTCTGGAAACCCAGAGCTTCCTGCCACATTTATGTTAGAAATGTCCGTGAATTTTAAACATACTTTTAAGGAGGAAAAAAACATTTAGCCGAGGATGTAGGTACTCAGACATGAAGAAATCACAGTGTTATTTAGTACACTTTTTTGTCAGACAAAAATGATTATCTAGGAACATGCTTCAACTATATGGGGTTTATGGCAGGATTCACAACTCAGTCACTTAATTACAACATTTTAACCTTTAGGCTAAAAAAACCCCAAGGTTATCTACATATATCTGTATTTCTTACCTATACCTACAGTTATCTAGGTCATTTCATATAAGTCATTTCAAAACTTGACAGGGTCACCTAACAACTCTCTTCATAAATATCTATTTCCTTCAAAAACCTCCTGCTTCCAGCTATTCTCCTTTACAGAAAAGCATCTGTAACAACTTTACAACCCTTCAAGACCCTCAAGGCACTCTAATACAGTCCTATAAGAAAGGACAAACTTCTGCAGAGAAAACCCTGATTTCTCAGGTGTAAACCGACAGCTTTTCAGCTACGCCAGCTGAAAACTCTTCACCGAATGAAGCTTGGATTTGTACTGAGGGTTTTGCACGTTGGCAGATGTGCCTTTGGGCAGACACTTCACCATGGGGGGGACAGACAATAAAAACACACAGGAATATAAACAGCACTGAACCCTGCTCTACCTTTAAACCTTTTGTTGCTACCAGCTCTGCAATGTAACTCGACCCACCACGAGCTCCTGATGCTCCCAGCAAACAAGAGGGTTTCTCAGCAGCCCTCTCTTTTCTTTCCACATGATTCTAGAAGAGCTACAGGCACCTTTAATACTGCTGCTTGCTCTGGAGAGCACAGCTAACAAGGTACAGGTGGCCTGCGAGCAGGAAATGCCTCCTCCACCCGTAAAGGTTTCTCAAATGCCTTCTGATCCATGTGAGCGAAACCGCACGGTCCAAAGCAGGGTGGACTATTTTAGCTTAGGAACTGCATCCCATCTGTTCCTATGTTTACAAGACTGATGCATCTTCTATACAAATCTGAGAAAGCAGTTTCTTAAGGAAGGCTCCTTGAACCTGTACTTGGCACAGGCAACCCTTGCTTTAACCAGAGCTTTTATTAGTATCAGCATAAGGAGTGGGACAAGTGAACGGGCTGTGTCCATGTGCAGCATCCACAGGCACCGAGGGCTGCCCTGACCCGTGGGGCTCCGCGCAGCAGCGGGTGGGAACGGGGGTGTCGCTGCTTTTGGGCAAATGCTTTTCACCCCCAGAAATTGTGAACTACATTCCACCATTATATGTTATTTTTGGGCCACAACGAAACCTCGTGGGCTGCTGGCCATGAGCACTGGGAAGCGGGGAGCTTTCCGTGCGCCGCGGAGGGCGCTTTGCTGGAGCTCCCTGCTAACGAAGCTGCAGCGTTGTGTAAATCACTCCCAAGACGTGCCCTGCACATGGCTCTGGAATGCGGCTTCATAAATAACCTGCCTCTGGAGAAGGAGCACGCGGACACACGGCTTTTCATTGCAGCAGGGAGGAAATCACAACGCTGGTGTCTAACCAGGCTGGTTAGAACGTGAGCTCCGCTGGCTGGGGATTTGAATAACCTTTTCCTTCAAATACAAATTACCATCAGCATTTTTGAGCTCTCCGGGTCACCGACAGCAGCAGAAAAGATAATCGATGAAAACAGACAAATAAATAAATAAAAACCTCCTCCCGAGCCTAGTCTGCAAGCCAAAACAGCAGCTGTGAGTGTAGGAGGCTGAGGAGGTGATAAAGGAAATGTCACACTGTCTGCACCCATCCACTTCCCAAAGGAAATTTCACCAACAGCTTGGGGTGGTGTGAATGGAAAAGCCTGGAGAAAGGAAAACAACCTAAACCCATAAGAGCCTTCCCAGGCTGAGGGGTGTGTGACTCGTCCCACAAACTCAGGTCCCTGCAAACTGCAGAGAAGCCACCAGTAAGAGGAGCCACAAACTGCGCCCTCAAGCCCTCCAGCTGCGTGAACGGTGTTGCGACTCCAATACCTTGTACTTGGTATTTGCGGGAATATTGGTTTTCCAGCGAACCGTGTAGTAGCGAGCATCCGTGATCTTCTGGTTCTTGGGCAGAGAGTTGTCTGCCCAACTGATCCTGATGGTGTCGTGACTCAGGATGGAAGCCTGAACTCCCACCGGCGGCATCATGGGGGACGGATCTGGCACTGGAGTGTATGGAGCATTAATAACAAACAAATCAACTTCGGAAGTGTCTAGGGAATTGATGGGCAAAGCGTCGTGTATTATAATTAAAAAGGGGGAAGGTGGCATTTTAATGTCAACAAAAACAAAAAAGGGGAAATGCAGGGTAATTCAATGAAATGGAAGGTGAGGAATGGAGAAAAAGAGAGAAAAGGCAGAGTTAATAGGTGACTTAAGACTGGCTAATAAAATTACTCTTGCACTGCGTTCTCTTCTTAAGATAATGCTTTTTTATACATGCATATATATACACACACTTGTATATGGCATATGCATATATACACAGCATATGTATATGCCATAACTTTTGCCACCTGGTTTTATTAGTGTTCAGTCATGACCTAAGAAACCAAACCTACTCCCAGGATGATACAGTGATTTTTACTTTGCCTTTACTTGCCTCAAAATTGACCCCTTTTCCATAAAAAAATACTAAGGAAAAAGAGATGGACTTGTTCTAGACAGACAAATATCCTTCACAGGAGATTATAGGGAAATCTCATTATCTTTTAAAGAAGGCTAATGACAACCATGTTTCATGTATCACACAAATCCGCAGCAACTGAAGCAACTGGCATTCCCGTGTCCTCTAGAAACTGGTCTGAATTCCTGGTCTTCAGAAAATGAGGACCTCTGGAAGGGTTAAAATCGGAACAAGCATCCCTCGAGCAGAGCATAATGTCACCAATGGAGCAGGCGGCTTGATAAGCCAGAGAGCAGCAGCTCACTTGTGAAGATATTTCTCTGCTTAAAGTCTAAGATAACATCAAGGTTTTTTATTAATGTGTTACAAGATAAGCAAGGTCTTCAGTTATCTTTTTAATGTGGTGATTGCAGACTAGGAATTAGACACAGAGAATACAGGCATCACAACTTAAAATGTCCATGTGAAAGTCAAAGTTTATCCTGGTATTAAAAGAAAGTTCAATGCCTTTAGAACTGCACACTATCATTTGTGCTAAAGTTAGAATCACTTTCTGAATAGCAAGAACATCTTTTGAGTTGTTAAAGAGGAAAACTTCTAATTTAACAACACAATTAATCTTAGGGGGTTTAATAAGTGGAGGAACCATGCAACACGATCATGGAAACAGTAAGGCCAATTGGTTAAACGAATGGAGAGCGTTTGCCAACGCTGAAAACGCGGCTCTCGCCCTGCCCTCGAGCCCGTGCCCACGTGCAGGACGCAGGTTAGTGGCTTTTGGGCAGGCACGAAGGCCAGTGGAGAGCAGCCCCTGGCCCCTACCTGAGTGCGGCCTGGTCACGGCGCTCTCGTAGAGCGGGATTCCTTCCCCCACGTTGTTGAAGGCCTTCAGAGTTATCACGTAGTGCGAGCTGGGGTCTGAGGAAGAAACATTCACACGGATCTTTAGTGCGAACTTGCCTTCTTTCTGATTCCGCATGTTCTCTGCTTCATTCACACTAAAAGAAGGCATGTGCAGAGGCCAGCCCATTCCGATTTAGTCTAGATGTTCACAGTATTTCAACCGAAAAGCAAGCTGAAGTAAAAGCATTCAGTCAAAATGCATTAATGACTTAAACTGCAAGATCAATGCACAGTGAATTGAGGGGTTTTTTTTTCCCTCTCTCCTTTCCCTACCTGTTCCTGTATCAACAGAAAAGCGAGTTTAATGTAAATTTAACCATCTGGCGTCTCAGTACAGCATCTCCCCAATGTAAAAGATCCTCTTAACAGAGGCAACTGCACTTGTATTTATTTACAATTCCATAATTAGAAAGCAGCAATGTAAACGAGCGACACGATGAGGCGCCAATGATGACTCCTCGGCCTTACCCAGGTTCTCGATGGTGTAGTATCTCTGCTTGTAGTCCACCTTGATGGTCTGTGCGTGGGGGCTGCCAATGCCGTACCCGATGGCATAGCCCCTGACCACAATGTTCTGGTTCTCCGGTGGTGTCCAGCTCACCACGATACTGGTGACAAGCGGGCGGACGTGCAGGGAACTTGGAACTTCGGGAACCCGCGTTTCTGGGCAAGAAAATCATGAGTTTCAAGTGTAGAAGGGTAAGGGAACCTGGGTGCAACAGAACTGACCAAATGGTTTTCTGAAACGGGTATGGCCTATCCAGAACCACCTCATACATCTAGGCAGATCCAAAAAGATGAGCCACAAGACAATACAGCAATACTTTTTAAAATGGCACTTTTCTTCCTCAAATTCAAACGCTTTTAGACAGATTCTGAAAGAAGTCCCATAAATTTTCTAATCTGAATTCTGTAAGAATCAGGTTGCCATCTGATCAACTACTGAAAGTCACATTTTTTCACAGGTTATTTTCTACAATTATTGTTAATCTCTACATTGGAAAACCAAGAGGTTAACAAGGTTCTGTACAACATGCATCATGAACCTATGGTTCTGGAGAAGGTCTATTTATCATTGGAAGAAGGTGGTATTGTCTAAACTACTCTACTAGCATTGAAAATAAAATCTTAAGTGGCAATAGATCAATGGCTGTCGGTCAAATGCCCTCTTCTCTCTTTACTTTTTCCTTTAAATGGAAAATAGAAGGGAGAGAAAGTATAGAAAAAATATGTTAACAAAGTGTGGTACTAATGAAATATAGTGGTAAAAATACGGACATTAGTTGCACTTTCCATGGTTTCTTTCTATGGCATCTCCCGTATGTTCAGCACAGCTCACATGTGGACTCGTGACTCCACAGCCACAGTGCTGGTTCTCAAAATCCATGCTGGGAGCAACAGAGCTATGTTGAGTTGATCACTGCACGGTATCTTCGGGTATTCCATCACCAGCCTCAGCCCTTTGGGTTTAGGGTACACACAGCACTTACACGTTGGGTGCTACATAAGCACACAACCACTATTTCATTTCCCTCAAAGGAAACAGTCCTGCTTGTACCACGTATTTTGCAGCATGCAAACACCCACACCATCAAGAGAATCATTTTTATTACAACATGAAAATGGAGCCACTATTATGACCAAAACCTTATTATATAAATATCAAGCCACTGGTGTCATCATTCATAATTAGGTATTTCTTCCCCAAAACAGCCCAAAACCGCACAGCACTGCAAAGTAAGAGGAGGAGGTAACTGAGAGCCACGTTATTGCCCTAGCAAGGATTTTAAGGGCCATGATCTTACCGTCTAAATCGCTCTCGAAGGTCTCTGCTGACACCCAGTCGGTGGCGGGGCCGGTGCCGTTCACGGTGAGGGCGGCCACACGGAAGCTGTACTCGGTGCCGCGCTCCAGACCTAGCCCCGAGGGAACACATCAGCACAGCAACCCAGGAGCCCGTCACCCCAGCAAAATCCTTATTCCCACTCCATAAATGCTTTCAAATGCTCCTCGGTCACCTTCGATGAGCTGCGAGAGCTGCGTGCCGCCGATGCTCTCGGTCACGTCGCTCTTGCGGGACACCTTGCGGTAGCGGATTTTGTAGCCGGTGATTTGCCCGCTGTGGGTCCCCGCGGGCGGAGGCTGCCACTGCAGCAGGATGCTCTGCGGGAGACAGGAGCCACCGGCTACGTCAGGGCCTGCCACACAGCCACCCTTCCAGTGCTACCCACCGAGTGCTCATGGCGGCTAGTGCCGTGAAAGCAAGACACGAGAGCCTGCATATACAGCACAGGGCATTTTGATGTAAGAAGTAAAAAAAAAACAAAAAAAAACAGCAGACCATACACAAGCTAGTGAAAGTTCACCTCAAAGCACTTTGATCCCATGAGACCTTCTGATTGCATTTCACCAACAACCTCTCGGCTCCTTATTTCATTTCTGTTGTGTTATCGTAACTTATGGTTTATGTGTGGACACGTTGTTAAGGAGTACAAACATTACCTGAGCTATAGTTTATGAAGGTTTTTTCAATTTTTTTTGATTGTTTTGGCATTTTCTTTATTAACAGTAAAACGAGAGGTTTGGAAAAGCTTTTTTTATATCTCCAATCATAACTACTACGGTCATAAGAACAAAATATGCCATTTTCTGAGGCCGCTGTCAGCACATGCTGTGTCCCCACGCTGCACCCAGCAGGGAACCAACAGGAACATATTCCTGCTGTGGCGCTTCAGGCTTCCCCGCCTGCTTCACAACCAGCCGCCGCGCTGACCTCGGCTGCGCCGCGCTGTCCTCTCTGCGCTCACCTCCATACAACCCACAGGAGTTTCTGTGCTTCAGGCCCCCCATTCTGACACTCTCCCGTTGGGTATCCCGGTGGGATAACTGGATACAGGCTGATCCCGTCCCCCCCAACCCTCCGCCCGTCCGGGCAGCGTCTCCAGCCTTACCTTGGAGTTGCGCACCTCCAGCGTGAGGTTCTGCGGGGCAGCACTGGGCACTGCAAACATTCAAGGAACGACAACTCAGCATTTTCCATGCACCACATCAAATATTGCATTTCCACACACAACTGCGCTCAGCTACCATTGCACTAGGAAAGTGCAAATCATGCAGGTTTAGGACATCGTATAAAGTAAATGTGAAGTTCTACCGGGAGTACTTTGTGACACACAGTGATCATTCAGCTTAGGAAGATTGTCTGTTTTCAGCAGAAGAAACGCATTTGTGCTTTATTCACGTCATCAATAAACTTACTTACCATAGGTACCCAAATTGAAGAAAAAAGGCCTGTAATTTAAGGATGCTAAACACCCCGTTTCCAGTTAACTCTAGCAAGAGAGATCTTGTTCATTACTTTCCAAAACCAAGACTTGAATTTAGATGCTTGATTCTGCAAACCTGCATTTAAAGTTCTAGCTGTGGTTTTTATATCCTGGCAGCTCCTCTCTTAAGCCTCTCCTTGCTGTTAGTTCTGAAGCAGCCTGGCCAGGACGTTTCAAGGGCATGAGAGAGGAAGGCCAAAGGGAGGAGGGAACTCAAGGCCCAGGACACCCTTGTTGCTGCTCTCCAGCAGTGAAAAGTCTCACCAAAAGCAGCCACTGCTCATGACACTCTGGTCACAGAGACTGTAAGGACAGGGAGTAATGGCCTTCAGCAGGGAGCAGTGCAGAGATTCCACTTCTAATTGTGATGAATGGTTATTAAAGATCAAGATGTCCATTAAAAGAGAAGCAATCCTCGGCATTGAGCAGCAGGTAAGGGCTCGTTGAAAATGTTACATGTGAAGAGCTCTTCTGCAGCAAACCATCATATTATAGGTAGATTAAGAGCCAAAACCTACGTAAAGACAAGGAGGCTTGTTAAGGAGCTGAAGGTAGCAGCTAGGAACAAAATCCTTGCAGGAAGCATGGAGATGCTTACACACATCACCCTTAAAAGAACATGGAGACTCATCCAAAAGATCTCAGAAATTGTAGGAGAACAGTGCAGTTAAGCAACAGGGGCATAAAACTGCCAAGAAGCCACACGAGGCCTTCTGAGAGCGAAAGGCTTCTGTAGGCAGAGAATAAACAACAGGTTAAATGTAGCATGGAGCTCAGGCCAAAAGAACTCAGTGAGTAGCTTGCAAATGACACCCAAACTCCTAACAAACTCTCTTCAGAAAGAGAGCAGGAAACCCTCCAGAGCCTCAGCTGAGCTAGTACATGATCAGAGTTGGGGAGGAGAAGTGAAAGATAAGGACATCCAAACTAACCTCCTTGCATTGGAGCTGACTGGAAGGAAGAGAAGAGGCTTCCATGACATCTCCTGTGAGGGATTTACGGGAGCTTTCAAATGGAAATGTCAAAAGAAGGGATTATGGACGAGTCAGGCCCAGTGGAGATGAGCATGTCACCAGGATTAGCCACTGCTCACCCAGAGCCCCAAGGGAATGAAGCACCTGCAGTATGAGGGCAGGCCTGTGACCTCTCCCTGAAAGGTGTCCCGAGAGACGAGGACTGGGAGATCCTAAATAACCATGGGACAGGAGGGAAGTTCTTGCCTAGATAAATAACTGTTGAAACGAAAGAGCAGAGGCAAGTGGATGTCCTGGGAGATGACCCTTCTCCAACACGGACTCATGGAAAGGGGGTGCCCAGCGTGTTGAGGGATGGGAGATGGGATGAGGCTGCAAGGAACTGCAGGAAGACCCCAGAGATTTCATGCTTGGGTGTTGAGGGGGCAGATGACACTCAAGGTAAGTCACACACAAACCCTGAGCAGGTGATTTCCACTGAGCAGCAAGACAGATGCCACCTCAGGGGTGAGAATGTGGCTTGGATACAATTCTGTTACCCTCTAGCTCTGTTTTTAAAAGCATCCTGCCTCTGGGTGCACCTGCTTTGGGCACCCATGCAGTGCCCAAGCCTGCAGGCTAGGCTGAGTTTTGCTCAGACTCTTCTTAGCTGCATTTCAACCTTTGTAATAAAAATGGAAGTTAAGGTTAACTCTGGTCATTCTACAATGGTTCATATATCCATATTTGCTCACATTACCCTGCTATTTGCCTTATGGAAAACGCTGCTTCTGCTTCCTGCTTTCAGTAATATATACAGCTGTTTCAGTAATATCCATGCTGGAGTCCAAACTAAAATACACTTTTTGCCATTCAATTACACTCAAGTAAAATAAAAATACTCCAAAGGCAAAAGTTTGCTTATACATAAAAATATTATAGAAAATAAATGATAGAAAGTAACCCAGACTAGTTGGGTTCAAGATACTGTTGTTTCTGATTGTTGTTTGTCTACTCTGAATGTTTTGTAGAGACGATAACCCAGGAAATACTCTACAGATGTTGAAATTATGAACATTGTTGTTTCATTATTAGAACAGCTATTTTTGCAGGTATGGTAATTTTCCCGCATTCACTTCAGAAAGCCTCAAGGGGAGCTTCCAGCATGCACAGCATCGGCAACAACCATGTTATTAATGAACCAGAGCAACAGGGAACAACAAATTTAAAAGGCTTTCTGATTAACAATCCACATAAAGGAAATAACCACAATTCCTTTAAAAAAATATATGGAAATGCAGCAGCTTACCGTCTGACAGCGTTCGGACAACAACGTCTTGGGTAGAGACGCCGGGGCCGTGTTTATTGTAAGCGACCACTCGGAAACTATACTCTGTGTACTTCTTTAATCCATTAATGGTATAGGAGAGGCCTCCTACATCAACATCCTGTTCGTAAATAAACACAAGGTCACAACCAGGTCTGTAACTCTGCTAAGTGGCTCAGATCCTCAGCACAGTAACGCTCTGGGGCAGAAAGAGGACCATTTAGTAGAACGTGCGCTTAAACTCACTTAGGCGCAGCCAGGGTCTTTAAAGAGAATAACTCTGGACTTGCAAAATAGAAGTTCTACCTATGTGATTTGAAGGTGTGTAAATGAAAAGGGATCTGGCAAAGTGCTCTGCTAGTCAAAACTGATATTATATCTTCCATAATGGCATGCAGAACTCCGAGGAATATTCTCAGGAATACAACACGTTTCCCGTTCCAAAAAGTGATGTCAACATTATTTCAAATGCTAACAAAATCATTCGAGAGAAGCAAAAAGCTTCCCTCAGCTTTTTTTCTTAAAAGCTGTAATAATATTCATGCACAGCTGGAGGCAAAATTAAGAGCTTGGGGTTAATTATCCCAAAGTTATGATTATTTCTCAGGTGGCAACTGGACTTTTAATGTTCAGTATTTCTGTATGTCAGAAAAATGACGGCTTGACCAACCCCTTCCTGAAATTGAGGATAAAAATACCATCCAAGCAGAAATGCTGCTGATGGCAGAGCACACCACACAGCAAGAGCTAAGCGCGGTACCTGCTCGCTGGCCTGGCCCTTCTCCATGTAGTAGAGCTTGTAGTTCTGGATCTCTCCGTTGCCCGAGAGCGGCGTCTCCCACGTGACGGTGACCGAGGTGGGCGAGCCGGCGTAGGCGCGAATATTGGGTGCTGGCCCGGGGAGCTGAACTGAAAGGCAAGCACCAAAGTGGTCACCCAGCCAAACCACGACACCTTGGGCACCTCAATCCTCCCTATGCAGTGAGCACCACACCTGGATACACGCACAGGGAAAGGTGGCCTCAGATTTCCCAAAGGGGATGGGAAGAGATGCAGCTTCCCCGGGTAGACTTTTATTTGGTCCGCAGTGATCCTAACAGAGCATGAACAGTGCATCTTGTTAAGGCTGAGTTTAAGCTTGGTGTTTGTTTGCTTTCGGATTTTATTCGAAAATATGAGGTCTACTGATGAAGAGGATCAATTTATGGTGGAAAAAAAACAGAAAAAAAAAGGAAAAGAAGAAAGTCTATCACAAAAATAAGAATTAGCAATACCACTTACCCTCCGGCTGCGTTGCCACCTTCAGGGGGACGGAGCTCTCTCCAGAGCCGTGCCTGTTTTGGGCCACTACTCTGAAGACATAAACTGTCTCGGGCATCAGGTTTTGGATGGTCACTTGCGTCTCTCCAGGACGACTTGTGTTTTCCACTCGTTCCCTGTAGGAAACCAAAGGGTTTGGGCATGGAAACAACCCTTGATTAGTAAAAGGACTTGGAGGAGGGGGATAAACGAGTAGCTGATATTGGAATAAATTTAATGCGTACCCTGTTTGAACGGATCTAATGTGTTAATGATGGGCTTAATTCCACCGCCAATTACAGAGAACTGATAACCTGCCAAAATTGCTGGTTCTGCAGCTGATTTTTGCTTCTGGTCTCACTACTTCGCTTTGAAAAAATATGCACTGAGGATGCAAGTAGTTTCTCTGCTATTCTTGCAAAACGTACAATAACTCAGCTTACACCATACCCCAAAGCCACAAGAAAAAAACATTTAAGAACTGTATACACTGTCTGGCTCGATTTAAAGCATTTTTTGTTAATACTGCCAGCTCCTTTCTGTACAGTTTTCTAAGAAGCTGTTTTATCATTTCCCCTTTTCCTCCAAACTTTCCTTAGTTCCTCCCTGATGTTTGGATTTCTGAGGGCGCCACAAGGCTGGCGGTGCTGTCAGTGCCACCCAAGTGGTGGGTCCCCTCGCTGCCCGGGGGCAGCACCAGGGCTGAGCCCCGTCTGAACAGTCTGCAGCTGAAAGATGATTGTCCTAATTTCAGCCAACCTCAATCCCAGTGCCCAAGGAGAGGGAATTCTCTGGTTCGGGCAGGGCAAAAGCTGGGTCTCCATCTCCCTTGTCACCGTGCTGGCTTCAGAGCTCGGCAGGAGCCGCGTTCATCCCTGCGCTACGATGAATCCCACCCAGGGAAGCTGCGTGGTACCTGGGACTAGCGATCAGCTTAAACACTTCTCCAGAATAGGCTCCATCGTGGAAATCTGGTGGCATTTTGGCCCCACAAGTAGCTTAATTTATTTCAATTGCTCTAACTTTCCCCTTTGAATGAACAACATCTCCATTCTGAATTATAATACATATATAATACATATATAAAGATATATATTTATATCTTTATATCTTTATATATGTATTATATCTTTATATATGTTCCAAATTTAAAATGTCTTCAAATGATTTCTCTTCTTCTGATATGAAGTATCTTATATAAAAAAGAAGCTGATAGAGAAGCAAGAGACCCGCTAAAGAAGCATCACACTCACTACAGAACACAACTGGATAACCGGGAAAAAGGTAAGATATTTTCCGCACAATCTTTTCCAGTTAAGCACGCCCGATCCGTCGGCATGAAGCCACAGTTTCGGCTCACTAGCTCCCTCTGAGCTGCTCCCTAGCTCTAATGAGGGGTCTCTGAAAAGCCAGCGCCAGCAGCTGATCCGCAGCTGCGGAGCCACATCCATCGCTCATTGACATGCAAAGTATTTGCTACCACGAGTGTAAAGGCACTCGTTGATTTTATCGAGGGGAGAAAAGCACAGCAAGATGAAGCTGTTATTTACAATTACAAATAAACCCTCAAATTACGTTAATGGAAAGACAACATTCATCAAAAGACGCATAGACTTGTCAAAGTGGGGCAATTTTCAGTAATAACCAGGAGCTCTGCCTTCCATCCAAACAGTACCTTAAAGTTAGGCTGAGATTAATCTAATGAAGTGCCACATAAATCCTGTGTTTATGCTCCTTCCAAGGGAGCCGGGAGCAGCTTTGGGAGCTTGGAGCAGGTCGGGTGGGAGCAATAGGTAGCGCATCCGATGGTCCACGCCAAGAGCTCCACGCCCACCCCAACATCATGGCCCTTCTCACACCTTCCAGCTTGAGCCCCAGTTAAAAAGCTCTGAACTACTGGTAAGGTTTCCAACAGCTACCGAGTACTTAAGGGAAATAAAGCACCGGGATACACAGTTTGGGAATGGAGACAAGCGGTCACCTGGAAAATGGACTTAGAAGCCATGCTGATAGAGACAACCTTTGGGGAAGGACTGCAAAGCAAAGAGCATTGGTGGTGGCCAACTCACTTGGCCTGGTGTTTTGGTAGCAAGACTACACAGCATTAAAGCTGATTTGCTGTTTGAGGCATATCATGTTCAACTGTGGCTTTAACATTGCTTGAGTATATCATACACATAATTTAACATCTCATACTGGTTCTCTTAGCTGGTTATTTTTGGTCTTAAAAGACTTGAGGCTCTTTGAAGTCCTCATGTTTGCGTGGTCCTCTGAAGTTTGAGAGGACTAACACTTTCAGACACTTCTCAGGGGAGCTGTCTTCAATGTGGAATATAGAACGGAAGGATGAAGGTACCAATCTGATCTATATTGTCTATCTAAGATATTTTCTAACAGGTTTCTTGAATTCTTCTAGAATATGACAGAAAAGCCATGGGATGTTCCCCAACTCCTGCAATTCTGCCACTAAAAGACAGATCATTGCCCAAAAGCAGGCAAAGAAAACAACACCACTTTGATTACTAAAAGGATACAGTTATGCTGCAACAAAAATGAGACATGTAGGCAAAAGTATTAAGAGTATGAGGAGATGATTCACGTGCAAAGAGAGGTGACCGTGTTTTATTCAAGGATTGCAGAGCACCATTGAGGCAGGGGTTTATAACACCAGGAAAGAAGGAGAGCTGCACATCCAAACTCCAGTTTGACATTTTTGGTCTTCTGACTGCTTGGCTATATATGGTATCTTCATCTATTTTTTAATTCAATAACTGTAACAACTATTCCCCAAGGCCAAGCAACTAGCCAAAAAGCACCACTTAATGTCCAAAAGCTGAACAGAACAGTATAGACAGACTGATGACTTGTGTCTTTTCTTACACTATCATTTACTGCTCCTTTAAATGCCTTTAAATTTCAAGCAAAGTATTTATTTCATCTCTACACAATTAGTTACCTGTGTTTCTGTGACTCTTCCTTAAAAGAATTTTTATAGACTTAAGTACAACTGAAAATCAACCCCCCAGGCACACACGTGTGCGCAGACAGCCCCTTTCCAGCGAGCTGGCCCAGGAAACTAGGCAAGAAGAGGGAATCTCAGCCTCTTCAGCACAATTTGTAGGTAATTTCCATGTTCACCTCTGATTTTACCTCTTCAGCGAGGTGCAGTCCCTGCTGCAGGATGCTCTGCAGAATCATACCAAGTTTAAGTGGTTTTCAAGCAGCAAGGCCCTGCTCCATCGCCAGCAGCACGTGTGCTACCTGCCAGCAGTTTATGTGCCTCTGGTAAATGACATTTATGGAGGCGTCGGGATTCCTGAAGAGCCGTTAATCCTGGGAACGCCTTTTGTTCCTAAGCAGTCTGCTAAAAGCAGGCAGCAACTGTTTGCAGTCAATCAAAGTGCCACGCACAAACAGTGCTGGCGAGGAGGCTTTTAGAGCACGCTATTTAAGCCCACTCTTAGAGGATGTTTTCTATGAATCAGGTATATATGTGATTAATAGAAGTGGAGACATTAAAAAATAATTTCCATTCATCATTTGCAGGAAGAGGGTGGCAGGAGGGAAGGAAACAGTCACCCCCTCTGGCTCTGCAGCCCTTATAATTTGGGGCACTACAGGCTAAAGTTTTACAGCCCTCCTATTCAAAACTAGCAGGAATAATGTCCGTGAAAGAGAAAACTCCTTGTGTAGGGATAGCTCATTACCTGTTTATACCTTCCTTGGTGTAGAAGATGGAATAGGTGAGGTTGTCTCCTTGAGGGTCGGATGCGGGTGTCCGCCACGTGAGCCGGATGAAGCGAGTGGAGACCAGGGTGGCCACCACATCCCGCGGCGCTGAAGGCAACAGTCCGGTCGTTGCTGGTGCTAGATGGTCATTAGTGGCACTGGTCAGTGAAGTGGGAGGTAATGTTGGGATGGCAACATCTTGGCATGTGCAAACATTGGGGATTATGAAGGGCAAACATCACCACGGTTTTAAAGAAAGAAAACAGGGAAAAAAAAACAAAAGAAATAAAACCACGATGGGAAACAAAACAAAATGAACACACAAAAAAGGCCATTAAACTGAAGGCTGACATGCAGGTAAAGGTAACTACTGAAAACTAATGAGAGATACTCAAGGACACGTCACTGCAGAGCAAGCAGACCAAATCTCCACTGTAATGGAAGTGGCAAGGGGGAGGGCAGGGTGGAACTGAGGATAAGAGATGTCCTCCTAACAGGACACAAGCAATGGCAAGCAAGGCTTTCATTTCTTTGTAAACCACAAGGCACAGCAAACATTTACAAATAAAAACTTGTACTGTGGGGTTTTTTTCTTTCCAGAAACACATCCAGACCCCACTTTCTACTTTATTTCATTACCATGCAGGACTAATTTATACTGTTCTCAATCATAAATAAAAAAGACAGATGGAGCATTCGAAACGCATTAAAAGGAGTGCAAACTTATCCAGGTTGTGCAACTGAAAGCTGAAGTTGGTTCATGTCGTAGCTGTTTGGGGCCTTCTGCTGCCCATGCTAGGACATGCTGACAAGCATCATATGCTGGGGGAAGTAGAGGCTCCCTCCTAATTTCCATCAATGTCAGTGTTTTCTTCCATCAGCGTTCTTCCTCTCTCTCATATGCAACATTTTAAGACGCTAACAGGCATTTCAAGCTCCTGCTTCACGCTGCACCAAGACCTCACCGACTTCTTTTGTGGCGTTAAGTTATATCTTAAGTTATATCTTCCTGTGTTACTGCTTTAAAGCCTGGCTACATCTCGAGGATTATTGCATGAAAAGCTGGCAGGCTTTGAGCCAAAGCTGTGACATCCGAAGAGCCGTCCTCCAAATCCCATTGCGGAGACCCCTCCGTCACCACTGCATCCGAGCAGGGTCCTGGTTAATACAGGGTGTTACAGGAAGCACAACTGGCAACGTGGGCAGGTCAAGTTCATTTTGGAGGAATTTTCCAGCTGAAGGAGAGTCTTGGCCGTTTCTCAGGCTTGAGCTGTATGGTGACGCCTTCCACCGCGGAGCCCACGCTGCCCAAGGCATTTATTTGCCCGTTAATTATGGACACCAAGTGGCTCAGATGGTCTCCAAAAGGTAGTTCAGGACAAGTACTGCGGATGTACTCCTAGAATGTATGAACTTGTGTCATGGTAGACAAGAAGGACGCTGGACACAAAACCAGTGACTGAAGAAGTTATTTTCAAAAGCAAACCCCGGTGCTCCATCTCCCGGCTCTTCCAGCCCTCCCCAGGCCTCACCAACGTCTTAGGGTCAGCTGGGAAAACGTCACTGCCCTGGCACGACCAGCACAGACACAGTCAGCAATTTAATCACATTTCAATGAAATTTTCCTCCTAGCTTTGATAACTCTCCACTCCAACAGCTCTGTCTTTAGAGGACTCTTAAGTCTCCCAGGCCTGGACCACACCTGCCTTGAGACTGAGACTAAAAGGGGAGTCAGGAACACCCTGCTCCTCAGCTACCCTTTCCATGAACGCTCACAGGCTACCACGAGGGCTTCTCCCAAATGGTATCATTTGGATACCATTTCATCCCTATCAGTGGGCTGCACCATTAATTTCACTGCAAAATCTGCCCTGTTCTCTCGTCCAGTTGAGTACATTTCCTACCCAAAGGGGCCAGGTTTTGGCCCTGGCTCCGCGCTCAAAGCAGGCCCTGCACACGAGGCCTTCTCCGTGACCGAGGATCACGTAGATCCTGACGTCTCCCTGCAGCCCTTGCCCCAAGGGGCAGCTCGGGACCCGGGGCAGAGGCAGGTACCAGCACCACAGTTACCACCAGAGGACAAACGTGCTCAGGCTGCTGGCTGTCGAGGGCCATCTGACCCAGACCGAGCCTCACGCGGCACATCCCGAGGGAAGTGAGGAGGACAGGAACACAACCAAGGCACTGGAGCCTGCTCCCAGGACGTGGACATTGTATGTCATTAGAGCTCCAAGTCTGTATGACTCTGAAGCGCATCCTTGAGTACACACACAGCTCCAATTACACCGGCCAGGCTTCTCCCACGTTTATATTTCAGCCGGTATTAATAGTTCCCCTGGACTTGAGTCTTAATCACAGCAGTTTTCTATTTTCTTGCCTTCTGCAAAACACTTCCCTGGTGCTTGGAGCCTCCAGCATCCTTCCCAGGGTGTCTGCTTAATTGATTTGCATTTCATTTCAAATGTTACATTTTCAGTACTCTCTGAATCTCATTTTGCCTGTTTCTCTGCTTGCAGAGAGCTCTAATTTCCCAGTCTTCTGTTAGGCAATTGCATTATTTAATTATTTAACACCACGGCACAGTTTGAGGAGCAATCTGGGTGGAAGCTGTTACTGAAACGGTCTGGGCCTGTTTAGAGACCTGAGCCAAACGCCTCCTGAAGCAGCATCCTCTGCACCCTCCCGGTGACCTCCAGAACTGACTGCTGCTTAAACTCAACACACTAAGTGCCTACTTTTTGGAAAATGGCCTTAAGACACCTTTAAAAATACCCAGGACAACAGACAGGTGCTAAGGAATTCCTTAGAACCATTCCAGTTGTTTTATCCCTAGGAAGATCAGTGGAAAAGAACATGCACTATATAAACTTCGAAACCTTCAGAGCTATTTATCAGACTGCTCCGCTGCACTGTGGCAGCTGCCCAGGGCACCCCTTCCAGCTCACAAAGCAGTGCACCCATCTCCCCATTAATTTTTATTA
>JAUBOD010000031.1:6425967-6435975 GCA_032353885.1 Nothura maculosa | reverse complement strand
CGTGCCCCTTTTGGAGTGAGCTCCCTTAGGAGAGTGCCCCTTTTGGAGCGGGTCCTTCCTAGAAGAGCTCGGCTTTGGGTCAAGGCTCCCACCTGGCAACACCAGGCACTAACAAGGCTGGCTCAAGGGCAGAGCAGCACTGCCCGCCCCAGGTCTGTCTGGCCCATTTTGGGGTAGAAGAAGCCACCAAGACTCTCACTGGCTCCCGGCCCATCTCCTGACAATCCCTTGTGCTGGGGAGCACAGGAGAAACTCGGGTGACACAGGTTTCTCAGGAAAAACCACGGACACTTCGCAGGCAGAGTGTGCAGCAGCCTGGTGGGGTCAGCTGTCTTCAGCACATGGGGGTCAACAGTCACTAGGAGCAACCAAAGCAGCGTGTGACTCGAATGCGCTCCCGGGAGCCTGGGGTTCAGATCTTCACTGCAGAGGATAAAGATCTCCCTGGGAGAGGTGCCAGGCCACGAGACAAGGAAGCTCCTCCTCCAGGCTCGGCACAGGGAGACTAACAGTCCACGTGCCCTGGTGCTGGGCAGGGGGCCTTTGATCAGGGCTTCAACCCGGGCTGTTGGAAGAAGCTGCCACAGAAAGTTAAATAAAGAGTATATAGGTCTCAGCAGAGCAAAAGGAAAACTGAGTGGGAAGTGGAAAGACTTTCTGCCCAACGCAGATTGCAGAGAGGGAGCAAGAGGCACTGCCAGGATGGGCTGCAGGGAGCTCCACGAGGGCTGCTGGAGGCAAAGAGGTTTCCAGGGCTCCAGGAAAGCAAATCCCGGCCACGAGGCCATGGCTACAAAGGGAATTCAGCAACTGGGGAGGCCTTCACAGGAGATGGGAAATCCTCAACAAAAGGAGGTTTTTCTCCCATGCAGACCTTGGCAAGGCAGTAGGGGCAGTTTTGTGCTGCTTACCCAAGGTTAGTCTCTCTCCACTACTGTGCCTCGTGCCCCCAGTGCTTTTCCTTCCCTGACAGCTAAGATCCCACCAGGCCACGTGTGTGGTTTGCAGAAGCACATCCCGCAGCTCCCCCAAAACCACAGAGTGCTTTTCCAGGTAGACTTTGGAGTGTCCCTAGATGGAAATTCCAGGTGGCTGGCTTTATCCCAGAACACTGCTACTCTGGGAAGGTCAGAGCTCCGCAATAAGCCATATGTTCAGCCCTGGCTTCCCCTCCCCATGCCAAGATGTGTCTGCAAGGAATAAAGGCAGAGGAAGGTTAACCGATGGCCAGCGAAACGCGCCCCCCGCTTGGCTTTCACCCTAATTAGCCATAAAGAGGTGCTGCTGGAAGAGCTCTGCATTGCCAATAAGGAACGTGGGGTTAGCAATTAATTAGGGGTCTCTGGGGATCTCAACACCTCTCTCCCCTAGCCGAACTCCACAGATTGATACAAAGGGGATTTAATGGAAACCCAGCAGTTTCCCCGTTATGGCCCTAAGCAAAACAGAACTAGTTTTTGAAGGCACCGCATTTACAGTCCTCTCGGATGACTGATGCTTGGCACCTACCCCTGCAGGTACAGGTTTATGTTGGAGTGAAGCCTGTCTGCAGAATACAGGAATAGCAGAGAGAGCCCCTGAAGTAATTTGGTGAGCCCCATGCTTTAGAAAACAGCAGCAGCAGAGGAAGGACAGAGAGAGGTCTTGCACTCTGTAGAGTTAGTAGCACTGCTAGAGACCCTCACCTGGCAACTTGGTTCACTTTCTAGAGAGCAAGACAACCTCGGGAGAAGGGAGCAGGCCCCAGAGCATCTAGACATGCAGAGAAGGGCACTCGCTGGGAGAAGAAAAGGATGCAGGAAGCTCTGGACGCAGTAGAGCTGTGGCTGTCCCAAGCCAGGCTCAGGCAGACCTGCAGAATTCCCTGCTCAAGGTGGTCCCGAAGCTGTTGGGATTGAGCAGGGCACAAGCACCTGAGTGAGGGCTCAGCTATGGCACTGGAGGGGGAAGAGGATATTGTCTGAAACCTCCCCAGGAAGAACCAGCGCTGCCCAGACATCACTTACTTCTTAGCTCCAAGAGGAACTTAGGGATTCTCTCATGTTACTCGAGAAAACATCCCCAGTGAAAGCAGTTATACAAGTTGGTAATCCTAGGTTTGCCACGGACGCCACTTATTTCAGCCAGGCAGGTTTATTTCTGTGCCTCGCTTTACCCTCCTCTTCCAGAAGCCGGGCTCTGTTAAACGAGGCCAGTAACGACAGTGGATTTTTTTTCGCCTGTCAATTGGTGAAATAAAACGACTTGATCATTTTTGGTTGGGGCATTTTCTGGTTTTTAGCTATGAGATGGTTTTGCTGGGCTGACAGTCATGGGACTAAACACCTCCATTCCTTCCCACGGTTGGAAGCTGGATGTGAAAGGTGTCAGGGAGCCAGGAAAGAGCCAGCAAGCAACGTATCAGGTGCTTCTTTTCAGTGCTCATGCAGGCAGCAGTGCCGAGGGGTGACGTCCAAGAGCCGCAGGCCCGGGGGGAAAAGAAGACCAGAAACCACATGAGCATCAGGGAAGCACATGAGGACAGTCTGATATATCCCTGGGGAAGCTCAGGAGGCAAGGCAAGGAGCAGCAGCCGGAGGTGAAGGGATGAGCTCCCCGGCCTAGCATGTAATAAGACTTTCCTAAGGATACTGAGGGTCTGGCATGAATATGGAGCCTGTCACCACACATGAATCCCAGTCTGAATGACACCTGTGGCGCGCCCAGCACGAGCTCAGCCATCAGGAGAAGGCAGCACTGGGTTGAATACATCCTGCTGCGTGCCAGGCTGGATTCTGTAGGCTCAAGCAGAATCCAGGCACTTTGGATGGCAAAGAGACTACAGGCAAAGAGGGCATCCTGCTGACAGGCCGACATTCCCGGCATTATTGGGGCCAGGGATAGCACAGCATCCCCCTGGCAGCACTGGGACAGGCCAGAAAGTGCCTGCACACCAGGAGAAAGGAGCCAGGGCAAGGCTCCTGAGCTTATGTTCTCCCTATGAACACAGGACACGCCTCACATACAATCAGATTGAACAGTTACCCCAGCCAGAATTTTATCCCCTTTTCCTAAAAATCGGAACAGGCCATTTGCAGGTATCATCTGCTGGTCTTCCCCTAACTGCAGCCACCCTGTCCCTTCAGACTTCAGCTCTGTTCCACGAGAGATGGTGCAGTTACATGAATCCTACAGAACCAACACATGGAGGCTAAACCTGCCCATTTTGTCACCAAATGCCACCTGCTGTCTGTCCGCACCCACCTCAGGTCTCTCCCTCCAGGAAGAGGCTGAGGAGCTCTAGGATCCAAGCCTTCACCCAGGTCTGGGTGAGCAGGACCACCTCATCCACAAGTTTAACCCGGCAGCTGCTGCTCTCTCTGCACAGTCTACGGTGATCCCTGCACGGAGCATCTCCCAGGAATGCTGCTCCGCATCTTCTGCCCAAACTTGCCGTTGCTCTGTCCTCCTGGCAAGCTCTCTTGCCTCATTAACCTCTCATTTGGGGTCTCTTCAGCTTCTCTACCCAAGCTGGAGCCTTTCCACCTTCCTCTCTGGCCGGATTTTCATCTCTTGGACCCCTTGGTCAAAGAGCAGATCTGCCAGCTTCCTCTTTTACCATGACCTGCACCTTGGCCTTTTCTCCCCCAGTTGCCAACATGCTGCGAGTTACTGCAACTCTCCTGTCCAGACTCTTGTGATACTCCCTGTGCAAACAACCTTGTCTTGGATGAATCAGGATTTCCCTAACAGACATGGCTTTATCCACGTCCGCTCTTCTCCGTAGGCCCTCATTTTTCCACATAAAGCAGTCAGGCCACCCTCTGTGATAGACAGTTCCACCAAAATGTCAGCTTAGCGCTCAGCAATCATCAAGAAACAGATCAAGTGGAATGACTCATTTGGAAAGAAAGGAAGAGCAGAACAGAGAAATCTATGACTCATTCACACCTTGGATACTGCGTGCACTTGTTGTCCCTCCCTCCCAAAGGGGGTATCAGAACTGGAACAGATTCCGAACAGAGCACAACAGATGGCCAAAGACACAGAGCACAATTAAAAGCACAATTGCTCCAGGCATTACGAGGCAGCCTCAGACTCATTAGCGTGTAAGAGAGAAGACACAGGGGGGAAGAGCAGGGATGCGGAGACATTGCTGCTCTGGAGAGGGGCTGGCTCTTCACCCTCGCTTCCGAAACAAGGGCTCAGGCCACTGGTGAAGGCAGGAGGAGCAGGAGGAGTCCCCTGCAGCCCATCCTCTCTCAGCCATCCCAAAGAGCCATCCCAAAGCCTCCCCCTGTTCTTGAAGCTGGGTCAAACTTACCTCTATACTTGCCATTATGCCACTAATCTCAGGCAACCACCCTCCTTTTTCTCTTTCAGATTAAGAAGAAAAAAAAATCCCAACGTTCTCAGAAGAAATTTAATTATTTTTTGCGCTGAAGGCCTTGCCTTTTCCCATCTGTCATCTTTCATTCAGCATCAAGGAATCAGCCCCCATCTTCTATCAGCTCATAGCACCAGTCCACCCACAAGATTTCCAAGGAAGCCTTGTCATGTCTTGCTTTATTCATGCTTCCAGAAGAGAAAAATTAAAAAGAAAAAGAAAAACCACCCGCAAAGCTACCTGCTTGTCTTCTTTAAAACCTTCCTTTGCTGAAGGTTTGACAGCAGTTAGCACAGCAGAGCATGAACACGCCAGTGGGTATCACTTCCCTGCTCTTCCGTTCACCTCCAGTGCTCTTCCACAGGGTAGGGAATTTCTTGGGAATGGCCTCCCCTTCCAACGTTGTCTCTGCACCATTTCAGACAGCCTGAAGCTTCGTTCCATGGCTCTCCTGCCAAGGGGCCACCAAAGGAGATCCCCATCTGCACCACTGATTTAGCGTCTCCTTCTGCTGTTCCATTTCCACAGAAAAGAACAGGGGAGGGACTTCCAGGGTCCTGGCCATACAGGTCCTACATCCTATAGGTCTTGTCTTAGAGCACTTAAGAGGAAGTATGAAAATCCGGAGAAATCTGGAGGTTCTGCCCCAGAAATTACCTGCTCCACCAAGCAGCAGCCTCCAGTTGCACGGGTACAGCAGCCTAACTCTGTCCCCAGCCTAGGAAACACTTGGTCCCACACCAATATCTCTTAAAAACTCGACTACCTGTCAGTGTGAAACACAGGCCAACATCCCAGCAGAGCGAAATCTGCTCTGGAAGCAGAATCCATGAAGCAAACTCCTGGGAGTTGTGCTCAGCTCCGGTAAAACCCAAAGCCACGAGCAAAGTAAAATGCACAAAATGGGAAGAACTCAAAGTATTCAGGTGACAGACACAAAAACTGGGCTACTGTCTTCCTCTATAGATTAGCCAGGCCACCAGTGAGCACATAGAGATCTCCTGGGCCTCTCCTTCTCCGTGCAGCAGCTATCAGTAAGGGGAAGCTTGCCCTAAGATGGAAGCAAGTCCTAGAGATGCCCGCGTTGCTTGTCAGGCTTTTCCAAGGGCTGCTCAGTTTGGACGGGCAGGCTGTCAAATTAAACAAACAGCGAGATGAATTTTGGCCTCCTTCTGCCTCCTGCCCTGCAGCTCTGCAGCACACAGGGAGGGGAAAGGTTTCAGGAAAAGATTTTACACACAACTACTGAGTGCCCCGCACCAGAATAAACCCAGGACAGTCATTTTTCATGCTGGGGGTAGCCAAGCACTGGACAGGAGCCCAGAGGGGCTCTGCAATCCCTGTCCTTGCAGATACCCAAGGTTTGGCTGCGCCTTCACAAACTGGACCCAGTTGTGAAGCTGGTTGGACAAGGAGGTTGGACTAAAGACCCTGGGGTTCCTTTAGCTCAACATCATCCTGCAAGTCTAGGATTATAAGGCCCTGAAGCAGAAGGCAGGATCTCACTTGTAGAGTGAACGGCTCCTCCTTGGTCCCCTGGCACGAGATACCTCTACAAGCAGCTCGCTCAGCTCCGCCTCTTGTTGGCCCTTGGATACAGGGAATGGCTCCTGTCCTGACTCTGGCTGTGTGGAAAGGCCAGCAGGAGTGGGTGCCACTGGAAAGAAGGGTCTAGAAGAAAATGGAAGGCTGGAGTGAAATCTAGATTCACTTGCATTTGTATTTCATTAAATCTCACTCACATCAACGTTTGTCTCTAAAAGAACCTTGCAGATTTGAACCTTCCAGATTTGAGTCCTGCTAAAGGAAGGTTCTTGGCCAAGGGGATGCAGGAGAAACAGCAGCTCCCATGGACAGACCTCAGAGCATGGGAAATATCCCTCCCTTACACACAGACACCTTGGGATTGGCCTCCTGTAGCCTGACAAGGAGAGATTTGCCATCTCCTCTGGACATCATCATGGAAAACAAGCTTAGAAAGCCACTTGATAACCCTGAACATCAGGCAAACACAAGCAAGCAGCGTCTTGGATGTTTTGCTCAAGAGCCCAAGTGTCACAGACTTTGGACAGGCTTCCAAGAAATGCCACTAAGCAAAAATATCTGCCTTTAACCCTTCCTGTGCTACCAGCTTAAGGCCTTGCACTTCCAAGCAGATGGTGACTAAGACCTTCCACCAAACAGCTGAACTCCAAAATTCATTGTACTCCTTTTAGCCAAGACTTCTTTTGGCTCCTCTCCCTCACCCCAAAGCCTGGCTCTCCCTAACAGGGCAGGTCCTGGTGGACAGAGCAGGGAAGTGAGCTGCAAGGCCAGGCAGGAGAACATGGCTTGTGGTTGCTCCAGGGGCCCTTTCTGAGCTGAGCTCACAGGAATTCACCCCGACATCTCTGTCCAGCCTTCAGGCTGAGCCGCAGTGGACTCGAGGAAAGTTCTGTGAGCAGGGAAGCCAGTCCTAAAGTGTCTCTTAAGGGTTATGTGTTTCCAGACTGGCATGAAACTAAGGAGGAGCAGACATAGCCCCAAGGGAAACATCAAAGAGCTCCCTTGGAATAATCCTCTCCATGCAGAGGAGCTCAGGCAGCTGGAGGCTCTTCCGATGATACCTTCCAAATCCCAGGGATCACTGAGGAAGAGGCCGAGTTGTTATTTGTCTAGGAGCCTCATTCCAAAAACACCACCCTCTGATGCCTGCACACACAGGAGAGGATTCAGCGCTGGATATGCCCCTTTTTTTTCACATATGTAATAAAATGGGTGTGTTTGCAGTCTAGAGAATTCCCACTGCAGCGCGGGGCGGCATCCCTTGCAATAACCACTGACTTCTCCTTGAATTCTTGCAAGCAGCCAGCTAGAAGTACAGTTACAGATGCTGTGATGATGACAGATGATAAACATCATTACTGCAGTCCCAATTGCCTCCTCTTTCTTCATTCTATTGCTGTTGTGTAAAACACAACCTCAACATTACCAGTCCTGCTGGCAGAAATGCTTGCTGTTAATGGACAAACTTCCTCCCGAAGAAAGAACAGGAACCATGGAAAGCACTGACCTGCAGCTGCCACCTGAAGCTTCAGGTCTTTAAGATGTACCTAAACACTCTGCAAAGCAAGGTCAGATGAGAAAGAGAGGAAGAGGAGGTGGGTTTTGTTACTTCAGATGTAAAACTGAAGCTTCCTAAAGCAGTCAAATATCCTATTAAGCTTGTCAGTAGCACATGGGAAGCTGTAGGGTGGGGGAACTCTCTCCTGCACCAGCCAGGAGTTGGCTGCCCTCAGATCTGGACCAGCAGATGCCTCAAGTTGGGATCCAGGGTCCAGATCCCTGACTTCTGCTTTAAAAGACTTACTAATCCCCATCTCTCTGCAGAAGATGGGAACAGCTCTCCAGGCTCTCCCTGTCACATTATGTGCAGAGCGGCCACACTTGGACGTGGACTCATGGAGCAACTGAGGGACAGCAACCCTACGCTGGGACATCCAGCAGGGACCGCACATGAGCAGTAACTGGTAGAAGCTCCATGCCCTTGCTAGGGTCTCCAGCCCCTTCCCCGGCTGTCATCCGCTCCTGGGCTGGGAGTTCCCTTTCCCACGGCAAGCTGAGACACTCCAGCAGTGAGGCCTGCACCTTGGTCACTCCTGCTGCTTCCTGAGAAGGGGCTTCCTGGGAGCAGGGGGAGAAGCAGAGGGAGCAGGAGGGTTGGCAGAGCTGAGGCTCTCGCCAAGCTTCCCCCCTGCTAACCCCATCCTGACCTGGCTCCTGCGAGGCAGCCAGCGCCCAATCTGCCAAACAACCACTTCTTTAAGTTTGATTATTAAATAAATAACTCAAGGCAGCTCTCAAGAGCCCCCAAAGCCACTGCAGCCAAGCAGAGGGGAGGAGAAGCCAGGAAAGCTTCAGCGAGCACCGGTAACAGGAGCCGTGTTTACCACAGGAGAGAGACAAGGCTTCTAAGGGGAGCAGGCTCCCCACGGCCCCCGCCGGCCGCACCGAGATGTTTGCACGTCCAGGCAGGGAGACGCCGCTCCCTGGCTGCTGAACAATCAACTTTTATTCTCTGCAGACCAGCAAAGCCAAGATTTGAGCAGACACACAACCCCAAAAATGCGCCTGCGGATTGGGCAGAGCGGAGCCCAGGCTCTGCCTGCCAAACTGCAGAGCCCTTCTGCTGCGAGCAGCTTCCCGGGGAGGCTCACGCGGGGAGGACGCGTTTCCAGCGGCCGGGAACGAGGGCAGTTCCCTGCCTTCCAGGGCAGGGAATGAGGCTCAGGGAGATCGGGCTTTGCAGAGTGACCCTGGTGTTCCCATGAGCGGTGCCCAGACTGTGAGAGCGTTTTGGAAGGCAGCATTTCTGAGCGGGGCTGGCAGAATGGCCCCTGTGAGCACAGCCACGCAGAGACCCTGTGGTTTAAAGGCCAGTGGTCAACCCCACAGCCCAAGAGATGCTCCCAAACTCAGGCCAACAAGAAGCCACACTGAAAGCCTGGAGCAGGTATCCAGCTCCACCGACCTCCCCGGGCTCCTGGCCCATTCCCTTGTCCCCAGAGGTCAGTAACGTGCTGCTTAGCCCCTCTTCCAGCTCGCTAATGAAGACACTACAGGAGACTGGCCCTAACCCTCATCCCTGGGGCACGTGAGGCTGTAAACACCTCCTTGAAAAGTTCCCAACAACCTCTTGTGGACAAAGGACTGTTATCTTGAGGTGTGCATAGCTATTAGAGCTAATGACTTCACCTGTCACAGCTTATTTGTGGTGAACCCCACAGGGAGAACCCACTAACTGAACTGAGTGTTTAAAATTAAAAAAAAAAAAAGAAGGAAGGAAGGAAGGAAGGAAGGAATGTCACCCTGTCACACAGTGCTTAGTGGACCTGTGTGCCTGTTGGGCTTGTCTGCTCACAGTGTTTCAACCAACTTTTGCTTTTACTTCCTGTCCTAAATTCACCTGGATGCTGTTGATTTTACTTTTTCTTTTCCTCTTACCTGGCTGGCTGCACTTCAGAAATAGGTGGCATGAGTCAGCTGCAGCAGACCAGCACATAACGGTGTGAGATACTTCCCTCAAGTGGAGAGGGAAAATAACCCCTCACGTGGGTGTCACAGACTCTGCCGTGTACTCCAGGTGGCAAAAAGATAACAGTGATGGGCACCTATGGAAGCAGAACCCAACTTGCTTGGAAGGTGCTGGCAACACATTAAAAACATCCAAGTGATACCTCAACATAAGCTTTCTTATGCTATAAATGTCAGAGTGGAAAAGAAGGCACCCGGCCTCCCTTTGTACCAGATCCCAAAGGGACATTTGGTTGGTTTGACAACCAATCAAGCCACTACAGGGATAACCAAGAAATATCCATAACCAGGTTTTGAAATGGCTTAATCCAGCCCAGGTGAGTGTGCAAAGTGCTCCTACAGGATATTCCAGGAGAGAGGGACGAGGCCACAGAATGCTCGGAAGCAGCTAGAGGGGTGAGACACTCTAGCCCTGCAGAGAAGGGCTCTTGTGTCTAGCAGAGCCTGCAGCAGAGCTGGCAGGGTAGACCAGACTGGAAGGAATCAGCCACGGATTGCAGCGTGTTGCTAGAGCTGGTGTGGGTGGCAGCTCCACTCACCCTGAGGCTCATGTCTCATCACATCATCAC
>JAUBOD010000031.1:6406880-6422508 GCA_032353885.1 Nothura maculosa | reverse complement strand
ACCAGGAATCACCCGCACACATGGCAGGACCCCCGTATCTTCACCAACACCAGCTGAAACCTGACCTCCCCAGCACTCAAATCTGTTTATGTCTTGCTCTGGCTTAGTAAGCCTGTTTGGGTTTTCTTTTTTAATACTCTTTATTGATTCTTCTTTGATGCAGTCCAATAAAGCACATGGACAGAAGCAATTTATGTTGGCTAGTGCTTCCAGTTCCAGGAAAGCCTCCATGGCACAAAGGAAGAGCAGCCTGCAAGTAACATTATCCGTTTATACCAAGCTTACCAGTTTTGCTCGATCCGTCTCCCCGCCCGGGATGAGGAATGACTTTCTGTCTCTCCCACTCACAAGCAGAAATAGACACAATTCTCAGCATACATCCCTTCCTAATGCCATGGAGATGGGAGAGGGATTGTCCCACGGCTACGGCCTCCAAGTCAGTCTGCACTTTGGAGGGGAAGAGTGCCCACTGAGGGGAGACCAGGGCTCCCCTCCCTTTCCAGTGGCTCCAGCAGTTGCCTGCAGTTCCCCTGCATTTAACTTTACACACCTGGATAGATGCTGAAAGCTGGGATAAGAGCAGAACTAGACAGGCTGTCCCCACTGGTATCTGCTGTAGCGAGGGAGCTCCTGAAGGAAGGACAAGGTGTAGGAGAGGTTTCCTGAGGATGTTTTGGCCTGCATCTCCCCCGTACTGTAATGGGAATACTAACCTTCCTCTCCCTCCTTGCAGTACCATTATAACAGCACTGACACAAGAAAAGCTAGGTCAGCACGGACTTATCCCACCTGTTGGAGATGTCTGGGCTATCCTCAGGATGATGCTGAGCTCCCTTTCCTCTTGTTTCACTGCCAGACTTTTCCCTTGGGGCTGGAGAAACCCCGAGCAAGAGCGGCATTCGGGAAAGCCCTTTAGTGAAGCCCACAGCGCTTGGTGGATCCTAAGTGCGACCTAACAGTTCTCTTTAGTGAGAGCTTCTTGTTGAGAGGGCAACTGGGCAGAGGAGAAGAGCCGAGAGCCAGAGCCCGGAAAAGCCAACTCAGTTTAGCTGCAGGGAAGTCGGGAGCTCCTGCTGTATTTTCCATCTGAGCACAGCAAAAGCCCCGGCCGAGCAGCAGCCCAGGTGGCTGTAAATACCGAGAGACGAGCGGGGCACCTCCGAGAGCAGCTGGGAGCTCAGCAGGGTCCTCCAGGGAGGCACTGCCACCTGTCACCAGCTCCGCAGGCACGTGGCACGCTCATTCACTCCAAGCCTCCCGCAGCTACGGAGCAGGGATAGAGTTTCACTCATCTGCGAGAGCCAGAGAAGGAGCTTGGGAGCTTCTCCCAGAGCACGTGGAACACTGGAAGACAACGGGTGGTCTAGAGAGGTGGCCACTGCTGCACCTTGTGGGTGACACAGGAGTCGTGGGTGGGGAAAATGCAACTCAACACAAGCATCTTGATGCCCAGAGGTGGAGAAGAGCACACAGTTCCATGACCTTGAATGTCCTGGACTTCCAATTCCCAGTCATGACCCCTCATTTGGGGAACAAGGCAATGTTCAGTTATTGTCAGAGCACGGGCACCTACTGTGGGGCTCTTCCTTTGTGTCCCCGCAGACACAACCTCCCAGAGCCCCCAAAGCAGCATTTCCACCTGCGCTCACGGCATGCAGCACTCGGAGCTCTTGGGCTGGGTGGATGCCCACAGGGATGACAGACGAGCCAGCGGCCAGATGGACGGGTGGCTGCTAAGTGTCAGACAGGATGGAGCACAGGCGGGCAGCCATGGGGCGGCTCCAAACGGGAAGAGCTGGAGGGATGCACAGCCCGGGCGATCCACGACACGCGGCAGCCGGCAAAGCCCCACGTCTCGCACCGGTGACGGCTCCGCCGGCGCCTTCCGGCACCTGCCTCCCTTCGGAGCCACCACAGCTCCCATATGGACCTCGCCAAATGGTCCGGACAAACATGCCAGGCTCCCTGGCACTGCACCCAAGAGCCAGGAAGCTGGGAGTGTCGGGCAAGCCGGGGACGCTGCCCACTTCTCACCTGACTGTCATTTCTGCATGCTATCCCTGAAGGGCATTTGGGAACTTCAGGACTCGCTGGTGAGGGAGGCCAAATCCACAGCCTTTCTGCTTCTCCCCTGCTTGCTTTCTTCGGGAGAGTTTTCCATGCTAAGTATAGCTCCTAGCAGGTGTGTCACCAGAGGGAAGCATCACGGATGCAGCTGTCCCCGCAGAGGCTGCACTCATTGCAGAGTCACCCTCATCGCAGGGTGCTGAGTCCAGGGCTGCTCTTGCTGGCCACTGAGTTCTCTCATCTCTGGAATGGGGAAGAAAAGAGAGATAAGCAGCAACCCTCACGGATTAAACCACCTTCTTGCCCCAGAAAGTATCATGACCTAATTGCAGGCGGGTATGACATGAGGAATTAATAATTTTGCCACAGGCCAGTGCTCTGGTGCTGTGCATGGGACAGGCCAGCCGCTCCGATGGGCAGGGCGATGAAAACGACCCGCGGAGAACGGGACAGTCCCTCCAGACAGCCACCCCCGACCACCCCCACAGGCAGGAATGAGGTTTGTGTCTGCCCTGGCCCACTGCAGAACAGCGCCCAGGCCCGTGCGCCAAGATCTGAGCTCAGGAAACCCAGGGCCTGCCGAACTGCTGAAGAGCTGCATGTTCCGCTGCCGGCAACACAGCCCCAGCGAGGGCCGAGACACCTGCCTGGGGCTCAGCAGAGGGCTGCGAAGGTCTGGGTGAGAAAGACAAGCCTGCAAATCCCAGGCAGAGGGAAGATTCATTTCCCTTCTTTTACTCCTTTGTTAAAATTCAACCACAATCCCGCTAGCAAGTCCCTGCCTGAAGAACAAGTCCTGGTGCCTGCAGTCCCTGCGACCAAATGGGGAGAGGACGGCAGGGCCCTGCAGCTGCAGGGCAAGCTCTGGGGTCATGTCACAAGGCCAGCAGTGACACTGCCACCTGCACTGCACCTACCTCTGCTCCTAAGAGGCTCCTCAGCAGGGACTTCACCCAGGAAGAAGAGCAAGAGCAAGCGTGGGGGTTGCTAACTCAGGGAGGGAATGGGTTACAGGGAGTCATGAACCTTTCATGACCAGCTCACCTTGCATTGAGGAGATCCAGCCTGTCCAACGGCCAGGTCCAAGGAGACTGCACTTGGTCCAAGGTCCAGGTCCAAGCGCTGCCTCTACACAAGAACTGGGGAAGGCCCAACTTGCTGCCAGGTCTCGACACAGGAGCAGCAAACAGGGACTACACCTAGTGAGGAGAAGGTGCAGATCACGCTGTTGAAGTGACAGTAACAACACCAGAAACCTTGGTCCTGCCCCCAGTCCTACCCCTGGAGTGCCTTGATCCTAGACTACAAGTACTGGGATTACTGGGATTCACATCCCAAGGATCTGAGCTCTGATCCTGGGCAGGGCTCTCCCAACACAAGATGAACCTCAGACTTAGGCGGCTTGGGCAAATTTTGCACCTCCATTTTATGACACCAACAATAATCCAGTGGGGTCTGAAATGGCTCCATGGGATCAGAGTTGGTGAATTAAGAATACAAAGAGATATTGTCCAGCTGGATGTCGGCCCTGGAAGCCCCAAGCCATCAACAGTCTGCACTTTACTGCAACATTTTCAGAAAAAGAAAGAAAAAGAAAGAAAAAGAAGTGTTATTCTTAAATCCCCAGCTCCTGGCGCCTGTGTTTGCATGCAAAAAATCCACCTTTGTTACTGCAAAAAACAGCACTTTAATCTCACACATTTGAAAAAGTCTGAGAATGCGGCTCGAGGATTAAACTTTCCTCCCCAGACCTCCAGGAAATACAAAGTCAGAGCCTCATTTGTGAACAGTCAGGATTTGAAGCCAATTTTGTGACCATCTCAGACGGTTCTGGCATTCCATGGACTGGCGAGTGAGTCTCAATGGGAAATCTGGGGCAGATGAGAGGGCCATGAGGACCAGGATGGTTCTTGCTGCCACAGATGCTTCTTGAAATGGAAGAAGTGGCAGAAAGAGACACAGGGAACAAACAGGGACATGTGAGACAAACTGCAGAGCAATCTCATAGCCCAACATCTCCTCTCAGTAACGCTGCCCAACTCTGCAAACACCCCTGGCCCTTCGCACAGAGGTGCGGGGACAACTTGACCTGGAAGCTGCACAATAGGATTAAACACTGGATCAACAACAAAAACACCAAAATCCTTGCAGATATTTAATACTGCTGCACTGGTGAGTTATTGCTCCTGCAGCTTGTTTGCCTGAGCCACCCTGTGCGAGTGCCGGTGCCTTTGCTAGATTTAATGGTCCAATTAGGGCCGGCTGTGTCACCTCCTCCCGTTCTGCGTGACGGGACCTGCTCTCCTGCCTTCGCTCCCCGCTCCCGTTTTGCTACGAGGCAAACACACCTCAGACACTCCTGCCTGGGTAGCTGCTTCCCTCGCTTCTCCCATGCTCGGGGCTGCTGGCGGCTGCGGAAAGGCAGGCAAGGGGAAGAGGCAGCCGCCGAGCTGGGTATTTCCCGCAGGAAGGGGGAGCTGGGAGCGGCTCAGGCTCCTTTTCCGCACCCATCCCAACCCTGAGAACAGCAGCCCCTCGCTGGGGTATCTGCAGAGCCCTTTAACAAAAGGCATTAGGGGGTTTCGCACCAGGATCAGACATTTCTGTGCAGGAGAACAGCATCTGCGGTGACTCCAGCTCCAACAACAACCCTAATAGCTCCAACGAAAACCCTATCGATCCCTCTGCTGCAGGGCAGGAGCTGGAGCCAGCTGGGCTCAGGGGAAACCTGCCCCCATCGGGTAGCACTGCACAATTATGGGTATTATGGGAGTTTTATGCCTTCCTTTAAGGCATCCGGCCTCGGCTTCTGGTGGAGACAGGATCCTGGGCTGCAAGGACTATTGGTCTGCTCAGCTCAGCCGGTTTTTATGCCCCAATACAGAATTTATAGTTTCTCACTGAGGCTCCACACAGCAGCGCTGCCTGCTCCGTGCCATCCCGGCTCGCTCTGCAAAGGCAGGCTGGAGAACTCAGTGCTTCCCAACGCTCCTGGAACGCCGCAGCCCATGGGCCCAGCCAGGCTCCCTTTCTCCCGGGCTGCGCAGCAACGGCCCCAGTTTCCTCGAGGAGCAACAAGCCAATGCCAAACTCCACATGGACCCTTGTGGACCCGGCACGTTGCCATCCCGAGCCCCAGTGGGCAGTCTGGAGGGTGGGCGGGAAGCACCAGCCCTGCCCATGTGCAGGGCACGGCTGGCTCCGACCCCAGCGCTTGCAGACGATGGCAACGCTGCTGAGCACGGGGCTGGGACGATCCCGGATCTCCGTGCTCCCTCCTCGCAGCTCTGCTCCCTGCCCTGCTCTGCGGGCAGCGTGCTGGGCCTGCCTGTCCCGACCCGCCTCGCTGCAGGGAACCACCGACCTGCCCTTTCTGGCAGCTTTCTGCCACTTCTGCATCCTCAGGACACTCAGCGCAGCCCAGCACAGTGGGAGCTCATGGAAAGGCCTCCTGGTTGTACTCCTCTTCAGCAGCCTCACAGGGACAGAGGTGCCGCTCTGCAAGGCCAGGCTGCAGAAGCAAGAAGAGCTGCCTTAAAGGGGTATTTCAGGAGCCACGTGGAGGCAGCTCCCTCCTGCACAGACAGACCAACACCACCTTTTATCTACCAACACGTGGCCGATGTCCCACAGCAGGCTGTGAAGCAGCAGCACCGCCAGCTCCCTTTTGCTTGGCTCACCCTTCCCTGCAGGGCTGGAGAGGCAAAGCCGCCTGCTGCAACCGCTGCTCCGCCAGGAGCCTTTCCCAAAATCCCCTGTGCCCCCAACGCGCTGGGCTCCTTACTTTGGTGTCTTGGTGAAGCCGAGCTCACCGCTTAACGTGCCAGGCTCATTACTCTGGTGTTTCAATAAAGCCAAGCTCACAGCTTAACCTGTCACTTGCCCGAGGGGACAGCTCCTGGGCCCACCAGACCCTTCCTTGTGCTGAGCGGTGACACTGCCCTGTGCAAAACGTCTCCTTCAGCCCTCCCTACCCTGGGCTCTGGCTGCTGGGAGCAACAGCCTTATTCCTACAGGACGGTGACCAAATCATAAAGACGACGTAATGGCATCACCTCGGCTGACAGGCTGATCGATGCTTTTCATGCAAAATTATGCTTTTTGTGACTAATAAATATTGATCTTTTTTTTTTGTTCCTGTGTAGCACTGCAATAAACAGTGACTTAACTCTCTGGCAACACCAAGTATCCGCCGCTGCTTCCCACCCCAACCAGGTCTCTCTCTCCACGCCAGCTCCTCTGCAGTCATCAGCCAGTGACCTTTTACATCTGATTTTACATTTGTTTCAGCCCGTGTGACACTGCGATGCAAAAGCTCGATGCCTGATCCCAAAGAGGGCAGAGCATCTTTGGGAAGACTCTTCTAATTTTCTGTCCTTTAAGCAGTGCTTATGCGACAGTGCTCAAGGAATGACATTAAATGGAGCTGGAACGAGTGCTGGGGAGCGGAGCGGGGTCAAACCCTGGACATTTTTAGGAAAAGAAGCTGAAGAAACAGGGCCAAGTGCAGAACGAATGGAAACATTAACAACTACTTGGCAGGGGAATCCTGTAAAGCGTAATGGGCACGGTCAGGCTCCTTGAAACTCCTTACATCAAAGCTACGGAACTCAGCAGCAAGTGCCTGGCTACAAGCTGGACACAAGGCACCTATTCAGCCCTGCTTAAAATCCCAGGCCCATTTTGTGGCCGTCCTGCCCTGCTTGTTCCTCTGCTGAGAGGGGTCAATGCTCTGCGCTGCGTTTCACTCCCGCTTGGCTCTCTCACCTCCTCAAGCTCCACAGCGACACGCGGCGCAGCAGCGACTCCGGCTTCTCTGAGGACGGAGCGACCTCTCCAGTGGTGTAAAATGGTCTCAGGAGGTGATGAGAATACCCACCTTACAGCGCAAAGCGAAATCCTGGAGCATTTGGGCAACCTCAAACGGGCCAGTTTGGGCAGACCAGAGGCAGCAGCAGGAGAAAGGCTCATTCCACGTTCCACCCAAGGCCATGGTGGCTGAGGAGCAAGCCCTGCTCACTGTGCAGATGCAGCATGGTGAGAAGGGGACCTTAACCCAAAGGGAAAGGCTCATGGCGCCAGTGAGAGCCCAGGTTTGTTCCTCCCTAATAACTACTTGGATTGCGGGCGATGGCCGCAGGCTCGGACCCGGCAGTCGTGGAAGCAGCCACGGGACTGGGAAGCAAAATGCTCCATGCACATTCACGGCCACTGTTCTGCTTGGATGAGGACTGCGGACGGTTTCACTGAGGGGTCTATGAGGCAAATCACCAACCACAGGAGAAAGGGAGAAAAACAGCATTGGGACTGGCAGCAAAGAAGCAAAAACACCCTTTGAAGTCATAGACCATACAGCAAAAAATCTAACATAAAAGCACCAAAGCTGAAGTGTCTTATCAGGGCTCACCTGACTGAGGAACAATCTTGTTGCTGGCAGCTCCGAGAGCGTTGGAACTTCCTGGGGTTCAAGAGGAGGGCAGGGAGAGCTGTTTAGGACAGGATTTTCTCTTTTCAGCAGTCTGCAGCTTTGGATCTAAAAATATGGATTGTTTCAATAGCCAGATCTTTAGTGCTGGGCCCCTGGAGCAGCATCCCCAGCCAGGATCCCCAGCAAGCTGGAGGTTGTGGCCCTCAGGCCGGTGCACAAGGATAGGTGGCACGAACACAACAGCTCCGGAGCAAGTGGAACTCAAATGCTCAGCTTTAAGGAGAACATAATACCAGGAACAACTGCCAAACACAAGGCCTTGAGCCCACGGGAGCGTTCAGAACAACCCTGCTTGGACACAAGTGTTTAACACCTTCTAAACCTTGTGTTGGGCTCCTATATTCTTAGGGAGCTCTGTTCCCACTCCATTTTCCCTTCCCATCTCCTTCTAGATGAGGAGAGCAGCGTTTCCCTGGCCAAGAGAGTTGCACTGCAGAGCAAAGACGCGCGAAGCCGAGAGAGGCCTGCAAAGAGATGCCTGATGCCAGGACAGAGGCCCAGCTCCGTCAGTGCCTCCGTTCCTCGTGAGCACCTGGAAGCAGCTCGTCCTGCTGGAGCTGTGTCGGTGTCTGAATGGTGCTGGGGATGACCCAAGACTTGAGAACGTGCCCCACTCCCTATCCTGCAGCACAAAGCCTCCTAGAGCAGCAGCCTGCACATCCTCTTTCCCCCCTCCCCATTGCATTTCACCAGTATCAAGGCTAAGTGGAAAACTCGCAAATCCAAAGGCACAGACTATGGACTCGGAAGCTTAAAACAAAACAGCAGCATCTCCTGCAGATGACAATGGGCTCCATGAAACCCCAAGACCCTCCCCCTGCCCATCCCCCTGCCAGGAAAAGCAGCGAGGCCGAAGGCTGCTGCTCCAGCAGATTTGCAGGAGTGGGAGTTGAAGAATCAATGAAGCTCTGAAAGCCAGTGAGGAAAGTCATTCTGCACCTTCCTGACACCAGGAATAAATGATTCAGCTGCGGGGGCTGGGGAGAAAGGGGAAGAAGCTCAAATGAGGCTGGAATTACCCACTGGAGAGATATTTCATCTTGAGGAATTGCACTTGCAGCAGCGCTCCTCTCTCTGAGCCACGGCGAGGTTTTAATACTCAGCTAAAGGTCAAAGCTAAAAGGAACCGGCTGCAGCTTCTCGGGGCTGCCACCGCGATGCTCGAGCGGAGCGGCGTGCGCCGCGTGTGGCCACAGCCCTTGACGCTCCCTGCACACGCAGCAGCACCCAGAGCGGCTCCACAAACCTCCGTCAGCCTCAGAGCATCCCCAGTCCACCAGCAGTCACCTGCCCTACCAGTTACAGCACTGTCCTCATGAGCCTGCTCTTACCTTGCTCACCTCGTGGCACAGAGACTGGAAACCAAATGCGTGGGGCTCTTCCCTTGTGCAGAGGGGACCACGAGGGAGCTGAGGGCATCCAGAGCCTGGGCCGTTCTCAGAAAGCCTGGATCCTGCTGCCAAGGGGACCCCAAACAACAGAGCAGGGCTCTCTCCTGTCATAGCACATAGCAAGTAGGAACAGACCTGTCTGCCCAGGCATCTAGAGCAAGATGAATTTCTGGTGACCACTGGGAGCTTCCAGATGTTCCCACTCAAGGCACTCCAGTTGAGCAAGGCACCTGTTTCTTGGAAAGGCAGGTGGGATTTCAAGGCTCATGAGGGCCACGGGAGGCAGTTGTCATTCCTAGCTCATCGGATACCATCCCTGTTTTATGGATGTTCTCGGAACAGAAGTGGGATGAGCTGCTGCCCTGACAGGGCTCTGCTCCTGCCCCACTGCCTCTGTTCCCATTGCTGGCTCCCGCATTGCTGGCTCTGAGCAACTCCAGCTCTGTCCCGTTTCTCCCAAGCAGGAGGTTATTTAATGACGGGGTTTTATGAAGATCAGGTTGCACATTCAGGTCTGCTTCTAATATCTGAACATTCCTTCCCTGCTCCTGTGCACGTGGGGCCCAGGCAGCCAGAGGGGGCCAGGGGAGCGACTCTCCTCATACCAACCTGCCTCGTAGCCCCCGCGCCCGTCTCGTTCCTCCCAGTCCTCCTTGGCTATTGCTGCTCTGGGAATTTGCTGTCCCTGTCCCCGGGTGTAGCACAATTCAGCTGTGCTACATGACGGTTTCTGTGCCAGGGAGACCAACAGCCCTCAGGCAAATGCCTGGAACCACTACTCTCTTTTTCACTAGTGACTTAAGTCAGATTTTGTTATGTACAGAAAGATTAGATTTTGCTGCGGCTAAGACAAGATATGTTTTGTTCAAATATTTACAGTTTGAGCTCAGCAGAAAGTCAACAGAATCCTGCTGGACAACACACAACTATCCACGTCCCTCAAAGGACAAAGGCTTTTAATTTAATGATAAAACCGTCCAGATATGGCCACATCTCAGCCCTCCTGGCTGCTCCTAAGCCAGGCTGAGTGTGTGCTCTATCCGTGCCTCTCAGAGCAGTGAACACACAGGGGGCTTTGCTGGCCTTTCCTCCCTGCCACTGCTCAGCGCGTGGGAGCGCTCGAGGTCCCCTCCTGTTTGGGCAGCTACTGGCACAACTACATGGCAGGGGTAACGTTTCACTTGCACAAGGAAGCCGAATCCCCTCGGAGCATCCTTGGGGAACGTCTCCCAGGCACGCAGCTCTCTGCTGCTCGTCCCAGCACAGGTGCTCTCCTCGGCACACCGACCTGCTGCAGCTCTCCTGAGCCAGCCCTGCCGCTGTGCGGGTCCCTCCTTGGTGCGTCTGCCTCCCGCTGCCACCGCCGAGCACAGGCAGGATCCCCAAGCAGAGCACTGCCAAGAAAGAGGAGGCATCTTGTGAGGGTATTCCCAGGAGATGGAGGCCGAGGAGATTCGACCTTACATCCCTGAGAGGACAAACAGCCTCCCCACGGAGCCCAAGTGAGTTCCTGAGGCTTCTCAAACAGGCAGCCCTTTCCTGAAGTGACACTCCTATCTTTGAAGATTTGAAGACAGGGAATGCAGGAACACTCACAGCTCCTTCCTCTCGCTCCCACCATCTTCCCCCCTCGCAGCCAGAGCCAGCAGCTCCATGTTTCCCTGTGCTGCAGGACAAGGAAGCGCTGAGGCGGGAATGCAGACAATATCCTAAACAAAATCTGCTGTTTACAAAGTCCCCTGCAAACTGTTTACACTGCTGGGGAGGAACCCTGGCGGAGCAGCAGCTGGGGCATCTTCCTCCCCGTGCTGCTGGGCGAGCGGAGCTGACGCACGTCTGGCAAGAGCACAAACATAGGAAGGAAAGGAGGAGGCAGCAAAATCCCAGCAGCAGCCCCTGCGCAGCCTGCCAGGACACGTGGTGTCCCGAGGGAGCTGGCACGTCCCTAGGGCCCCGAGCAGCACAACCCGCGTGCCAAGGACGGGCCTCGGGTCCCAGAGGAGGAGCATGAAAGGCAACGTGAAAGGAGGAGGATGCGGAGGAGCCGCTGGGCTCTGCAACGCGTGCGAGGCGCCTCGCCACCCGCTGCTTTACTCCACACATGTACTCAGAGTAATTAAAAATGAGGCCTTGGGAGCACTGGTGGGAGCATTTAGAAACACAGGCAGAAAACAAAAGCCTCAGTGTGCCCTTCACCTGGCCGCCCTCCTGCGCAGGGAGCCTCTGTGCGCGCCGCACCGCGGCAGCTCCGCAGGAGCAGGTGGGATCGCAGCTATCCGGGCGCTCCCGACGCGCTCACCTGCAGGCCATGCAGCTTGCAGGATCAGCCAGGACGGCGGCACCGTGGTCCCTGTGTGCCATGCAACAGCCCTGACCCACTTGTGGAAAGGAATACAAGTTTAAGGATCACAGAGCAAGTGGGCAAACTCACTGCTTGATGTTCCCAGCCGAAGGAGACCCTTTTGGCTCCCATCAGGATGGGGTAAGTGAGATTTATCTGCATTTAGTCTCCACTTGGTCACCAGGAAGAGGCCACTACCCTGCCCTTGCTCTGCACCCATTTTGTCTTCCAGCTGTGTCCATTGCTCCTTCTGCCAACTGGGAACGGGATGGAGGCTTCTCCCAACACAGCTGAAATCTCAGCTTGCAGGAATGTCAGAAGAAGCTGGAGGATCTCTCTGAAATGGAACTAAAAAATCATAAGGAAAAAAAAAAACATTCCCAGGCCAACCTATGCCAAAAAAATAGTCAGTTTCTTACACTAGATTAAAAAAAAAACACACAAAGAAACCCCACAAAAATCACAAAACCATCTCTGAGAGCCAACCACACCAAAGGGTCAAGCCAGGCAAATTTTTTTTTTTAGTTTTGGTGTTGAAGATCTTGTGTCACCCATCTACATTTCAAAACAACATGAAAACTGAAGAGATCTTGTTTTTATAAGGTTAGAAAGGGCTGAATGAAGCTGCGCTCCCACCAGAAGGCTGGGTCCTTTCTCCTGAATTTCCCTAGGATTCTGCAAACAGTCTTGTTTGCCCCAGACACGGCTCAGTTACAGGGAAAAGGCTCCTTCAGGCCTGTCCTTTCACCAGACTTTCAAGCTGAGATGGGCAGAAAGGCCCTCAGTGCTTCTGTTTCTGAGTGTGTGGGCTGAGGTTTATCGAGAACCTTTAGAAATTAGAAGGTGAAGCAAATTTCCCTTCCAGAAAACACTTATGCTCCCTGCTTGCACCTACAAGGGCTTGTTAAATTAAGGCTGTCCATAAAATCTGCTTGGAGTAAACCATAATCAATATTAATAATATCGATTATATATAGCAAGAATAATATAAATATAATAATAAATACAAGAATACTTAACCCTAGCTTCTGAAATGCCATGGAGCGGGGTTTGCTTTCACCAGTGCTTGGAGCGAGGCTGCAGTGGGCTCTGACGGACAGGAAACACCAGTCCTGCCCACTCAGGTTCGTTAGGAAGAGCTTTCCAAAGCCAGCCCGTGGTGCTAGCCCAGTTTCCACTCCAGTTTTAATTGGAGCTACTGCCAACCACTACCCCCCTCATCAGCTGCTGTTCTGCCCTTCAGCTGCCTTTCAGAGCACACAAAGGGAGCTATTCCCTCAGCATCCCCCCTCACCTGCAACATTTGGGGGTCTCGGGCCCACCCCGCAAGGCAGCCAGGGGCTCCAAGGGCCTTTCCACACATGGGACTACTCAGGAATTCCTCTCTCGATTAATTCCCCCTCATCCCTGATAACATTCCTGTGTGGAGAAGCTCAGCGAGTGCCACAGCTCAGCAATCAGGGAGCAAGGAGAGATAGAGAAAGGGAGAGCAGGTCACCCCTGTGCTGCAGTGGGGCTGCGCTGCGAGGAAATCCTTAGCAAGCTCCGCAGGGAACGGCCGCTCCCAAGTCAAGCCCAGGTAATCAGATGATCTTGCAGGGGGAAAGATTAATCATTATTGGCAGCCAAGAATGTGCAAATCTGACAAAAGCCAAAGGTTTTTTCTTTATGACAGTTCAATTGCAGCTGGGACAACGTTAGCTGAGAATCATTAAACCTATTGCAAGGATAAATTTTCCTTGAGCCAAACTATAAAACGGGAGTAAAATCCTCTTAAGCTGGTGACAGTTCCTAATGGAAAGGACATTATTAGTTTTTTGCAAAATGAAAAAAATTAATAAAACTGCTTTAGATTATTAAGTGAATAGATTAAGCTCCAAAATGGAAAATATTTACTCAAGCAAAACCTACTTAATTTAATACCTGCCTCAATTAATTTTCAGGTTTGGAATTACAATTAGACAGAACAATGACTTTTTCTGCCTGTATAAATAGGGATTTGTGAACCCTATCTGGCTAGAATTTAGGCAGCAGAAGGAGGATCTGGGAGAACCTTACTTGGCTACCCCTGACATTAGGTAACGTTAGTGCTCCTGTATTGCCAGTAATGAGCCTGGCAGCTCACGCAAGGCTGGAAGACGTAAGGGTGAGAAGGGACCTTGGGTTCCCCTTGTCATTAAATTTCCTGAAATGCCTGACCAGGAGGTCATTACTGATATGGTAAAATATGGAAAACACTAAGGAGAAATGGATGTTACCTCCCTTGGGAGGGTGGCAGCAGGACACCAAAGCAGCTCCAGATGAGGGTGCTCTTCGTTTCCTCGGCTTCCGGCACCCTCTTGACCTGCATGATAAGAACTCAGCTGCTGCCTGGGAAGGGTGGACAGTCTGTTCCTTCAACAAGGGCACTGCAGAGCACTGAAGTGGACATCTGAAAAGGGGCTGGAAAATCCAGATCCAGCGCTGACGTTGGGTCTCTACAACTGGTGGGAATACAAGCTAAAAGATCACTTCTCTGCTATGAGCAGCACAAGGAGAAAGTCGCACCCTGCACTCAGGAGGCATTTTTCCCAGCCAAACAGCTTCCCCACTGACACCTCTGCTTCCAAGACGTGCATTATTCTCCACCTTTGATCGACAAGCCGTTAGCAGCCCCTATAAGGCCAGGAATACCTGACTTACTGGGACAATGTTGTGGGAAGCCTGTCGTCCTCCCCTCTCATTCCTTGGCTCTTTCCAGATTTCTGCTTATATCCTGTACCCTCTTAAAAAGTTACCTGGTCTGGATTCAGTCCCCTGCACATGCAGCTGAACCCCCATGAGAAAGGTCCAGCTCCACAGATGCCACCCATTGCCCACAGCCTGAAAATCCCTGTCATTACACTCTCCTTCTCCTTACTTTTTTTTTCACTAAAAACTCTCCTTAAGGATGAACTAACGTATCTAGGAAACATACTGACATGGTCAGTAACAGCCTGCACCACCACTTGCTGAGCACACCAGTTGCACGACGTGTGATTTTCCCATAGATCAGGATTCCTAGAGCAATCCCACAGCCCATTGGCTTCGCTTCGGAGCAGGGAGCATCTCACATCGAGGAAGGAGATGGCAGTTCCAGCTGGCAGCCAATTCTGACATCCTGCTCCTGCTTCCCCTGCTATCAGATGCACTCACTGCATAGTAAGCAGTAAGACTGACTCACTCCCCAGTAAGAACTTTTGAAATGCTTGATTAAAAATGTTCCTACCTGGAAGTAGCTCTGATCCTGGCTTGACTGGCCCAAATTCTGCACCAAGAATGTACAGTTTAGTGTATATGTAAAGTCTTTGGAGGAGGAAGATGAGAAAGCAAAAGGGTTTTATCTAACACACTTTGCAGGCATGTCGGTGCTCTACTGCTTGTGGTTTTGAGCCTTGTTAACAAGAGCTGGTGAGTGCAGCAGGCTTTTGCACGCTCTCTGCCTCAGTTACTGGCGCTAGTCTGGTTGAATGTTGTGCAGGAGGGTCTGCAGGGACAAAAATGTTAGACAGAAGTGGCTCTAATATTCAAATCTGTCTCCTATTAACAAGGAAATAGGAAAAGTCAGATGACAGAGAGGTTGGGTATCTTAGGTGCAAACAGCACTTAGATGGAGGTGGGAAACAAGTGGTCTGTGGCAAGAGCAGAAACACAAGAGTTCAGAACTAGCTCTAACCACGAGTGAGTAAATGGAAGCTTATCTGGAACCAACATGTCACTAGTATCTTGGGCAAAGTGGCTTTTCTTGGGAAACTGACAAAGTAACCAGAATTCTGAAGGCCTGAGGAATGAAACCCTGGTCAAGCCTGGCCAAGATCTGCGGCCTGGAAGCCACAATCCTTCTCCAGAAGGCAAACGGAGGTGAATTACAGCACAACAGATCCTTCCCAAATCACACGTTCGGTCCCAAACGTACCGGACAAAGGACAGGGCGCTTGACGCTGACTGACAAGCCTGGAAGAGTGTCCGTGGGAAAGGAACAAGCAGGGTAATTTATCTGTCACACACCCTGGGGAGGCAAAGGGTCTAAGCGAAATCCCAGCATGAGAAAATGACAGGGTGCATGTCCTGGGTCATTTATATGCCCACATAATCTGGAGGAGGAGACTGCTAGATTTGACAGAGGCAACACAACTGCAAAGTGCCCATGAAAAGGAAGCTTACGGGGAAGATTTGCAGGCACTACAACCAAGGTCATCTGTGCTGTTGCAACAAACCAAATGAGCAGACTTACTAATTTGGGCTTCCAAATGGTTCCTCCTTTTATCCTCATTATAAGATGCATCACAGGAGCACCAGCAGGTCGTGGTCTCTTCTTGCTTG
>JAUBOD010000031.1:6386653-6400717 GCA_032353885.1 Nothura maculosa | reverse complement strand
TGCTGGCTTCCAAGGACAGGATTTATCGTGGAGAAGCAGTCTGATACTGCCAGTATCTCCCGGTCATAGCTCCGGGTGGTCTTTTGTGCGCCTGACCCAGGAGATTTGGGCTTTTCCTACCACTCTTCTTTGTGCTAGTGCTTCCATCACTGCTGGCTGTAGGAACATTGTGAGAGCACAGTAGGGAGACACCCTGGAATATAAAAGACATAGGACGAACAACAATAACTTTCTCTTTTGCATTCTTTTCTGCAGCTGTGTTCATTCCAGCTGCTGGGTTGGCACTCCATGACTTTAACTATAAGAGGGTGATGGTGGCAGTCCTAACAGAGCTCCCTTAGCTGACCCATGCACCAGAGCCACTCTGATTTGGATGGACTCCCAAACTGTCCCCTCCAGGGCCACTGGAGACTCCTTTCCCAAGCCCAGGCCCGTCATTACTCATCACAGAAGCACAGACCACAAGGACATTTGCACAGCCCCGACCTTCCAGGAACTCAAGTTTACAGTTGACTTCTCCAGGATCACACTGCAGATGAGAAACAAACGATACCAAACTGATCAAAACAATCTTAAACATTTTCCACTTCAGGCAGCCCGAGGGATGAATAGATCTGGACAAAACAATAAGGCTCTCCTGGGTCCCCAGTTCCTCACCATGCTGGAGCATTCACTGGGCTTTAGGCAGCTTTCACCGGGCTATGTAGGTGCCTTCCCTTGCTTTGTACTCCTGCCCTACCCCCATCCTCACAAACATCTCAGAGTCTTCTGGTGCAATCCTGAGCCTGCCTCTCCTGGGGCTTGCGCTGTCTCGTTGCCTTAAGTATTTATAGAGGGCGAATGGGATTTCTTGAGTCTTCTACAATCCTGAGAGAGTAGCAAACATTTGCAATTGAAAATCTTTTATAATTTGCTCGCAGATTCCTCCCAGCTGCACCTGCACACAGATATCTCGCTTGACGCTGTTTTTTGATTTATTTTTGCATTTTCTTTTACTCGGGATGAAGATCCCATTTTACCACTGCCTTGCAGTATTTATGAAATTCATAAAGCTGCTCAGTGTTCCAACTACATCTACTTTTGTCCTTTTCTTGTCATAAATATATAAGCCGTAGCATGCAGTTTCAGCAAAACAAGCTCAAGACATTTTGGGGCACTGACACTGGCATTTCATAACTGCTCCTGGAGGATTTGATCTCCTTTTACTCGGGAGATTTTCTGCCCTTGAAATACAGTTTGAACTTTTCACAGGAGATCACGGTTGCAAAACATTTCTCTGCAGTTTTGAAGATACCTTTGCTCTGCTGCAGTGTTGACATGAACAGGAAAGCCGCTGCTGTCTTGCAACCCCACTTCCTGACAACACAAGGAGCGGTTAGGTCACCTTTCAGTTCTTATCATTACACTGAGGGACAAGACTTGCTTGGGCCAGGTGCATCATGTTGATGCAAAAGCCTCCATAACGTTCATGTTCGCTGCATCACATTAAAGGCTTGCAAATATTTGGAAGATCTGGACAGAATCTGGTGATTACACATGAAGCTTAAATGTCTCTGAACTGCTTTATTATCGGGGAGCAGCCAGCACCCACCTTTCCTTTCCAAGGGCGAGCCGTGGCCACGGGAAGCCGGCAGGTGTGAGCTGCACGCGACCACAGTAAACTGTAATTTCATTTTAGGTTTATTCCCCCAGCTCTTGTTAGCAGACTAATGAGTCTGTGATTATGATCTGCCACAGCTTCTGTCTTGAAGATGTCCCTGCACCTGTCAAAATGTCATCGGTGACTGCACTGATTCCTGTGTGCGCTATTAATGCGGCTTGCCGCAGCACTGACGTAGCTGAATGGGAAATCCTTCCTTTAGGGTAAAGGAGAGCATCACTTTCCCGGAGGTGAAAAATGGTATAATTCCCCTTAAAGCTCATAAAAGGAAAAAAGAAAAAAAGGACAAAATCAAGGAAAAAAAATAGAGGTTTCTGCTGGCATGACTGGAAGGTGAACCAAGGTCCTTGCTCAGAAAGATTCAAGTCTCGGCTCCCTCTCATCCTGTCTGTCTGACAGGACATGCAGCTCCTCCGATCAGCCCTGTCTGATCACCCTGGGCCTCCTGCTCCCTGGTAAGCGAGCAGTAACAAGGAACACAGGCAACGCAACCTTTCCTGTCTGTCCTGCAAAGCAAAAGTTGCTATTTCAGCTCAAACACAAAAGCATGCTGGAAATCTGACAGTCCGTGCTGAAACCGCACTAGTGCGCCAGCTGGAAAGTGGGTGGAAAGGAATCTTTGGTGAGATAATGCAACTCCATTTTCTCTACATGAATTAATTCACAAAGAACATATCCCTTCAAGCAGTTCATAGTTAAAAACAAAACCAGTCTCTCCTCCCTCTACAGTATCTGTCAGTTGTGTCACAAAGAACAAAAAGACCCATTCAGCTCTTCCTCACTTGATCACTTCTCTATGGGAAAAAGAAAAGCTCCCATCTTGGCCTTCGATTTACCTATGGCTGCTCCGTATCCATTTTTGTAATTGTTACATCCCAACATCTCTGTCTGCCTTTTGTTTGGAGCTGATTTAAAGGGCTGCGACCTCAGTCGCCGGGGAGCAGCCAGAAACCCTTTCTCAGGTTTATTTCTTGCCTGGCACTCAAGGCATAATCCAGTCCTATTTTCAGGTTGAATTTACCTCAGTTTGTATTAAATGCCAGGTGTCTGTTTGATATCTCTGCTGCGGTGGCAACTCTCAGATCACATTTGGGGGACGTGGACAAGATCCAAGGCGTGACGGATGGTTGGACGGGTGCCCAGCTGAAAGCTCAAGGGCCCAACAGTGAGAAGCATCCGAACAGCTGTGACTGCAGCTGACATCAAGGAGGCAGCAACACGCATGGACTCCGAAAATCCATCTGGCTTCGGCTCCTGCTTTTCATCTCGGAGCAGTACCCTACTTGTTGCTCTCACTTGCACATTTTTCAAGTCTATTATATAGTTCTTGAGATTCATGGGCAACCAAAATTGTTTTCATAAGCTGGTCTTTGGCTAAATCCAATGCTCTGTCAAAAGCGATTTATCAGGTGACTTTCTCAGCAGCCAGTCACTGACAATCTTAGCATGTCCTTCAGAGATACACGACCTCCTCTAGAGAGCAGATGGAGTCACTGGCTGGCATGGCCTTCTGCAACCTTTTGGCTAGAGGAAAAAGGGGGAAGAGGATGGACCTCAAAACCTGCTTTGGCCGCTACTGACACAGGAAACTCCAGTCATTTGTGAAACCCAAAATGCAAGAGAGGCAGAAAAGGATCTTTGTGTTCTTTTCAGCAATTTTGTAAGGAGGAGAGGCACAGGCTATGTCAATATGTTCAGCATGAAGGCCCTTTTAGTGCTTTCTCCCTTCTTTTTAGCCCATTTGCCTAGTGGTCTTTTTCTTAGGCCTTCCACATTGTTACAATGTGGGTTGTCTGCATTATAAGCCAAAAACACATTTCTGCAATAGATGCTTTAAGGCCATGACAGCAACCCAATCACCTAAATTAACCTGAAGATTTTTCCAAAAAATCATTGCAGATTGTTTTTTTTCTCTTTTTTTCCCATTACTCCTGCAGCATTAGCTAAATAGAATCTCTGGGATCACAAAAGGAAGACAACCTAAGTCACACAGAGCCTTTCAAAAGGAATTCTCCAGAGTCTGATCTATTTGGTCACCTCCAATAGACACATGGGAAGTTACTGTGTGTATCTGATTTTCAGACCAGTGTCTTTTGGGCAGCCACCTCTCCCTGTCGGATGCATTTCCCAGACTAGACACAGCACACCCTAACGAGATTTACATGTGCCTCAAAACCACAATGGGAAAATGAATCTTATTTCTTGCTAAAAGAGCCCTAGTACGTTCTACATTCTCATATAAGTTGAAACAGATCTCAAATCATGTTTAAAAAAGGCGAGATCTTATTCTGGATTTTCCTGATTGACTTGGCTCTCTAGAAACTTTCTCTGAAATCTTGTTCAACCCCTTCCTTGCACAGTCAGTTTCACCTCCCTCTTGCCCCCTGCAAGCCTTTTCTTTTATAAAACATTTTCTGGGTGCTCTGCCTGCCTGTTCACAGACCACATTTCTTCTAGTTTCAGTGTTCATTGCCTACTTGAGGAAGAGGTTACCTCTTTTGCCTATTACGACCATTGCCACAACCACTGCCTTCTTCATTTCATACCAAACACTCCATGCTCGATGCACTGTCACTCACATAAGAGGCAAACACCAGCAACAGCTTTGTTAAAACAAGTTCTATTGCTAAAATCTCCGTAGACAGATCTACGGACGACAGCTGCGCTAGGCACTGGTATTTATGAGTTGTGTCAGCTAATATACGACACGGGGATGCGTGCAACTAGTTTGCAATACGAACGATGAAATACACAAATAGTTTTGGCAGTCTCACCGGTGAAATTCTGAAATTCTGCCTCTCAGTAGAGCAATACACAGGCTTATTGCGAAATGTGGTTTGGGGCTTCAGCGAGCACGCTGAAATGTGCCTGGCTTACAATACTGCGAGAAGCACGGCGTATCAGTCTGCAGATCAGCCACCCACGAGGAAGCATGAACACCCCATTGCTACAGCCTCCAGTTCCTGCTGTTTCAGGTGTAGTGAAGGGTTGGTTTGAGGCCAAGGAGGGTGGAGCTAAGGCGGCCCTGGGGGTTCTCTGTTGCAGACTGATGTGTGATAGGGACCCACCCAGGTGCGGCCTGTAAGGCAGGATCTACCAGGATGAGCAGCACAGAGCTGATGTAACCATCACCTTATATTCCCCCACACCAGGCATTCCTTTACAGCTGCAAATGCCATTGGGATGGCAAAATGGTGTCGAACATGGCAGGAGAAGTGCTACCCGCCAAGACATAACCTGTGCCTAGGATCCAGATTATTCCTGTTTCAAACATGCACATGATACACGCTGAATAACACAGAGACAAAAACGTTATCATTGCTCCACAGGTATCTGATCAGCACAGACGTTGCTGTGACCCTGCAAAGCTCTCTGGGATGAAGCCCTCATCCTGCAAAGCTGCACTACACACAGGCTGAGTATTATCCACAAAAAAAGAGCGTCAGGAAAGGTGCATTTTTTTCCTGGTAAAACTGTGGCGGTACCAGCCTCTTCCCTTCCTTAGGCTTGCAAAAATCTGACAGAGGCTCTCCCGGCCATTGGCAGAGCAGCCTCAAAAGACTTTCAAGTACAGCTCTGCATGCAGAGAGCCCTGAAGGGCAACGAATACTTTGCCTCCTCTGTTCTAAATTAAAACCTACATCCTTCTTCTGCAGTCTTCTGCCACAGCGAGGGCTTAAATTAAAGCTTAAAGGGTTGCAAACAAAAAGCTCCTCTGAGATCAAGCTTTTAAGAATTCCTTGAATGGTAACAGTGATAAGTGCCTCACTTCTGACATAGAGGAGAGCCTGTAATTTTGCTGATGGCTTGTACTATGCTAATCTGTTAGTTGGAGGTGTATGCTGATGAGGGACTGAAGATGTTTTAGCAATGCCCTTGTGTCGCTGGAGTGAAGTCAGATTCTCTAATACCAAACATTTTATGATACATCCCCTGTCAATGACACCAGCCCTGCTGTTAATGCTGAAACGACGCGTGCTGAATTGGTAACCTATGCAATGAAGAATAAAAGTATATGCTATGAGATGCTGCCTATATTCATCAAGGAATATGGAAATTGGGTGGATTTAGGAGACTTGGAGAGTTCTGTTTTCAGAGCTGCTTCCCAAAGAGAAGGGTGGGCATCTGTCATCCATCTTGTGTCTTGCCAAAGAAGTTGGGAATACAACAGAATGCTTAAAGCATCGCTAGCAGGCACTGCTCATCTTTTCTTCCAGGCCAGTATACACCACCACCTATAATAAATTTAATATAAAGAGGTGTCTAGTTGGCCTGTTCTTATGCCACATTCAGCACCTGGATCCACTGCTCAGTTAGACTGTCTTTAGGGGAGGAGGTGTCCAAGTTTGCCAGGTAAGCAAGCTGGCTTATTCCAGACTCCAAAGTGTGAGGCAACACACAAGCCACACGTGTGGATGAGGAGGGCCTTTAGACAGAGCTAAAGATCACGTTTGAAAACCTAACACAACATGACAAGAACAGTCAGTTGCTTCTTCCCCTAAGCCTGTAAGTCCCACAGCCTAACCCTCTAGGACTTCCTAACTTTTCCATGTTATTTTCAGAGCCTCTTGGCATCTCATCGTGCGAAGATTGAAAATTCAATCCAGGCATCTTTACCCCAAAGCTTCCCCACTTCTTTCTCAGTGATAACTTCATAGCCTCTTTATATTTTTTTTTACCTTTGCTGTCTGAATCATTTGGTTGGGAAACAAGGCAATTGTTTCACTCACTACCATGAATCTTCCCCGTCCACGACATTCCCCAGCACATGCACTGGTTCCCATTTGTCCCAGTTGCATGGATAATCACAAGGCAGATTTGGAGGATGAACCGATTCCCTGCTCAGAAGCACTGAATTCCACAACAGCAAATCTACCAGGGTGGTTTTGCAGAACAGCTGAGCAGCTGACATCCGACAGCTTCTTACTGCGTATTTCTTCCCAACTCTAATTCTGGACACAGACTCTACTGATGCTACTCAAGCAATTTAAACCAAGACTTTCATCATTGCCGGGGGATATTCTACTTCTGAAGGACTCCACTGCTGACAAGTGTGTCCCAACAGCCAAGATGTAAAAGCATGCTAGTTATTAACACATCACTATATAATTAGGGGACTTAGCAGGGGGCTGAGTATTCACATGTTCTTTTCATCTCTGCTGCTGACAGTGTTGAATAAAGATCTCTGGGTATCCAGTTAGGGGAAAAGTGAAAATGCATTCGGTGGCCAAAACTAAGCAATTTGGCACAGCTTAGTGGAGAGTTGATTTTTTGTTTGTTTGGTTGGGCTTTTTTTTGGCTTAAAAAGGTGACAGAATTGGGACAGCAAGAGGTGTTATAGATCAAGCCTGAGATGTGCTGGCCTGACTGAGCGCATCTCTCATGGAGCAGTGAAGCTGCGGGTGCTCAAGTGCAGGACTGAGCTACGCTGACAGAGCTGGGGAGTTTTGCCCCTTTCCTGAGAACAACACGGAGTTTGTGTTTCAATTAGCATTCCCCTGCTCATCTGCATGGCTCAGCACAAATTTTAATCTGAGGAAATTTCCAGGCTTTTATTAGCCTTTCTAAAAGCATCTCATTCACCAGTGTGAATCATTCACCAGTGTGAAAACATTTTCAGACCTCCTCCAGTGAGGAGCTACCAATCCCATCCACACTACAGGCTATCAGTAAATAGCACCCAGGCCAAACATCAAAAGGGTACACATTAATTTCATGAGCATGGACTGATACATGATTCCTGCTAAGACCTTCTAATTCAGATTAAACATGACCTGCAATCAAAGACAGGAGAATGGGGATTTTAAGGAGAAGCTTGGCAGCAAAGAAGGGATGATGACACTTAGAAGAGCCATCTGGAGGCACAAAGGGTGAATAATTTGCTGGATGCCTAAGAAATTCAGAGATAAACTGTAATACGATGGGAGTGAGGGATACCACAGAAGGTAACAGGACTGCAAGCATCTGCAATGCAAATCCTCCCCTGAGTACTGCCTAATATTTGTTCGGCACAGCTAAAGATTCGATCCCAGGCATTAAAGATATGCATGGCCAACCACAGCAACAATACAGGAATTCATAGTTCCAGGAAAAACGCCTCCTCTTCCCACGTTGTGCCTCAGTTGAAGCTGGCCAAAGTAGGTCAAAGGGAACGAGCCCATTTGCATATGTAAATTCCACCTAACAAGGAGTGAAGATAATTGCTGCGAGCTGGCAAGTTCAAGCTATGAAAAACAGGTCTTCATGGTTTCTGTGGGAGCTTTGGCTTCACCACTCCCTGCTACTTCCTCTGCTTGCCCACCTTCATCGCCTTTCCTCTCCCTTTCTGCCCAATAAACGCTTGGCAAACACACATTTCCCAGTTTGTGATCAGAAAAGCATACTCAGTGAGGACATTAAAAAAGCTCCCACATGAAAACGGTGAGCTCTGAATGGCTGCTGAGAGCCCGAGCTATGTGTGTGCAGTTCCCCATGGCTAATTTTCAAACAAGCAAGAAGACGCATCTTTTGTCTGTGTGCTGCTATACTTATTTATTTATTATTTTTTTGCCAAAGGGAACAACTTCAGTTTCCAATAACTGTAGACAGGCTAAAACTGCCCTCCCTGCCCCCTCCACTGCATCACAAGTGGCTCATATCATGATGGAATGTCAAGGATTTTTTTTTTAATATAAAGAAAATCATTTAACTAGGGAGAAGAAACCAAGGAAAATTGTTAACAGCAAGATTTAACTCTTTGTGGTTCGAAATCCACCTGCTCTCTCTCTTTCTATGCTTTCAATAGCAGCATTCCAGCAAATGCTTTTGAATTCACTGTACTGTATCTCTGAAAGAACACACAGTCCTGAACCAGGAGCCAGTTTGATATTTCTACAAACACATGTAGAAATAATACCTTTTTTCTTGACCCATTAAACTGTTATGAACCCAACAGCAATCCATCTGTGCCCTTATCCTTTGCCTCTAAATAAAATTTGCGAGTGCAGCGTAACTCAAGGAAAGAAATAAGGAACCAGCTTTAACCTCTTGACTGACCTTTGATTTAACTGTCCAAGGCAAACCCAGAAACACATTGGTTTCAAATAAATGTTAACTGGCCAATTGCTCATTACCTTTGTAACTGGGCAGGCCCTGCAAGGGAACCTCCTTTCCTCTTCTTCTTTTAAACTACTTTTATTTTTGTTGGCAGGATACATGATTATAGAAGAAAAGCTTCAATTACCTCTGCAATCTCGTTCAAGCCCATTGAGAAAATCGTTCATGGAGACCGAACACTTGCAGCTTACGGACACCACGTAGCTGTAGGTCCTCCTGAGCACGTTTGTCTTCGTTGAGGTGGATACTCTATCTGCTCTGTGCATAAAAAGACAACTTTAGTCTTCAGAACAATGCACTAGCATAAAATTAAGCACACATCACCCCAAATTGCAACCCTGGCTAATTCCCTTAAGTATTACTGCACTAGATGGGTTGTGTGCTTGCAGCCCAGCCCTCTGATGACACAGGGCTAATAACGCAGTCCCCGAGCTGTGACAATGATATGGGCTGGAGCTGCCTTATGGGCACGTCTAATTATGATGTTCTGTGACAAGGCTATAAATACTATATAATAAAGACCTGAGTGTGCTGAGCAGTGAGTGCTCTGGTCAGGGTTTTACCTCCTTGCAAACAATGGTTTGTTGCTTGCTGGACCCAAAGAGCTGTTTGCAGCTACGGGAGCCTTATAAGCCTAATCCATGGGGAGTTGAAGAGCGTGGAAGCAAGAGAGACTTCATAAGCACATGGAGATGAAACGGTGGTGGGAAAAGTGCCCAAGGGAAAGACAGCAAATATGTCCAAATGAAGAAGCCTGGTGATAAAACCCAAAGACCACCTGAGCAAGGGGAAGGAGGGACAACTTATTAACAGCTTGACATTGATGGGCTGAATATAGGCCTAGATGGTGAAGAAAGCAATTTGTCCTTTACAAGATCCTTATTTAAGTAGTTATTTGAGGAGAAGTAATTGTTAGAGGAATTTCTTGAGGAACAAGGAAGATGATTAAGCTTCCATATGGATTTCAAGATTCTGTTCTTCAAAATCATTACTATAAAGCTCTAGACCCACCCAAAAAAGGGCAGCACCCACACATACCACCCCCTGCTGTGGGTGCCCCTTTTCCTTTCCTCTTCCTTTCCTTAAAAACCACAGCCAACAGAACGCCTTCTGCTATCCCATCTCATTTACCATTTGTTTTGTCAAAGAAATGACAGCCGCTCACAACTTGGGAGCAGGAGGAGAAAATTAACTGCTGCCTCAGCCAACGCACTGCACAGTTGTCAAACTCCTGCAAAATTCTGTCACAAGCCTTAGAGCTTTTGTCGTGAGTCCTGGTGCTTCTGAGGCAGCCTGGAACTGCTTCCTCTCATTACAATGGGAGGACGTTAAGGCGCTGTAGGACACGGCGCTGCGCTGAGGCCGAGGGCAGGTCCAGCCCTGCCCAGCCTGATCGGGCTCCCCGGGAGCCGCTGGGACCCCCGGGAGCCGCTGGGGACCCCCCGAGGCCACACCAGCCCCCGGCGCGGCCGGGTCGCTCCGCGCTCCCTCACAGCCCGTCCCTCTTCCCGCCCTGCCCACGCTACGCACTGCCCGCTATTCCCGAAGCGCCGCTACGCACGGCGCGCGTGCGCGCTCCATGCAGCTACGCACTCGGCACGGGCGGCGAGGCTACGCGCTCGGCGTAGCGCCGGGCTCCCATTCCCCAAGCCGCTTTACGTCAGCGCGGGCGCCGGCGCGGCTGGGGGCGCTACGGAGATGGCGTAAGGAGGAGGCGGCGGGACGTGGCGGGGAGGCGCCGCCGCCGCCGGGATGTGGCAGCGGGCGCTGTGCGTGGGGCTGCTGGCCCTGGCGCTCGGCTACCTGTGCGTGCAGGGCCCCGCGCTGGCCCCGGCCGCGCTGCAGCGCCTCTCCGCCTCGCTGCTGGGCGGCCTGCGCCGCGCGCGCGCCCTCGAGGGCCGCGTGGTGGCCGCCTGGCAAGCGGCCATCGTGCGCCCCGCGCGCGGCTGGGCACGCGTCGCCGTCGGGTACGTGGGGCGCGGGGGAAGCGGGATCGGGAGCGGGATCGGGAGCGCGGCCCGGCGGGTGGAGGGGTCCGCACAGGAACGGGGTGCGGGGGAGGAGGGCACGGAAGGAAGGCGGAGAGGGCGACGCAAACGGAGCCACCGCCGGCCTGGTCCTTGTCATTGGAAATGGGGTAAAGTTGGGGGAAATGGGGTAAAGTCTCGCGTGTCTGAGGCGCTGGTCCCCCGCGGCCGTGTCCGTGGGGCCGTGTCCATGGCTCTGGAGCTGTGTCCACGGCCCTGCGACCCTGTCCATAGCCCTGCAGCTCTATCCATGAATCTACGGCTTTATCCATGAATCTGCGGCTCTATCCATGGACCAGCATCCCGCACCATGGATCAAGCACCACCGCTTGAGGTGCAGCAGAAGGTTTGGCCCCTCTGCGGGCCTGGGGGCTCCTTCCGTGGCCCATGGGACAGGCCCTTTCCAGGGCAGCCCTCCCCTTGGCCTTCCCTGTTTCCTTCCCTGGAAAGGAGCCGGCTGCCGTCACCCTATTCCCCGTTTTCCCCCATGCTTTATGGGACCAAACACATGCACCAAGCACGCAGGGCCTCAAAGCTCGGGACACCAACCCGGGACGCCGTGTCCTTGGTTCTGGATTAGCTCGGCTCTGCCCGTACATGTGTAAGAAGTGGTCTGGAAAATGGGAGCTTTTCTGGTTTTCTGTTACTTTTCTGATGCTTTGCTGTTGGAGAGAACAAAAATCCTTAACGGGGAAAATCCTGGTAACTTTGTATTCCTTAAGGTAATGCTCTAACATTTGTTCATGTAGAAAACCAGTGTCCCTGGTGCTGGCAATCAATAAGTTTGTTTCTTGCTGCAGAGCGAGGAGGAGCAGGGAGAGCCTTTCCTAGGGAAAGCTGGACCTCGGTGCTGGTTCTTCTGGCTATTCCTGTTTCTGTACCAGTGGTTTAACCCTCCTGACTTTAATTTATGCCTGTTCTTTTCCTTTGAGCGAGCCCAAGAGAAAGTGCATGCTGTGACACAACATATGCAGCCACCTTTGGACATAAGTAGCTTGTTTTCTTGTTTAAATTTGGTAGAAAACTGACAGAGAACACTTCAGTAGCGAATTTCAGGAACACGCACGTGATCTTCCCCCAACGCCTTTTCCTCCTCTCCGACAGCGTCAACGCCTGCGTGGATGTCGTCCTGTCCGGCGTGAAGCTGCTGGAGGCGCTGGGCCTCGATCCGGGCCACGGCAGGGACCACGTGGTGCTGAATTCCCGGCAGGAGCTCAAGGAGACGTTCGCTTACTTCATGGCGAAGGGGGCGGCCGCCGAGCGCTTCTTCAGCGACGCCGACGCCTTCCAGCGCATCGCGCGGGCGGCCGCCGAGGACCCCGACGCGCAGGTACGTTTCCCACGGAAGACAAGGCTGGATGAGCACGCTCCCTGTTTTCTGCATCTTTGGAAGCTCTTTTCCTCCTCCTAGTGAGACTGCAAATCATTGAGAGCAGTCCTAGTGTTGTGCCATTACTTGAGTGTGTGGCTTTACACAGGCGTTCCCAAGCACTAGGGCTTTGAACAGTTCATCCTTTGCTTGTTTTCCTAAAACGGAACTGCCTGCATTTCAGGCAATCCAAGCTGCCTGCATAAGAACCCTCCCAAAGACACTGTTGAAGATATAGGAGTCACACGGGCCTGTTGCCATTCATAACTTGTCGTGAGGAAGGAAAGAAATTCAAGCTAAAAAAGCTCATAGTGCAAGATTTGAGTCCCCTCTAGAAGGAGGGGTGATGAAAAGCAATTAATAATCTTTCTGAAGCCTCTTTTTCCAAAAGCAAAGTTGTCTTGCTCTCATTTATACAGGGTCTTCTGAAATACTGGCTTAATATCTACTTGGTAGTTGGCGAATTTCTACAACTGCTGTAATGCTCCTTTACATGCAGCCTGGCAGCTGATTTTTAAGAACCAGGAAGAGTAACTTTTTTTGGTCAAACTGCTCACCATGTTTTCTTCTGTAATGTTCTTTATTGTGTTTCCAGTCAATCCTCAATACAACCACATGAATCTTTTTGATTAGTTCAATTTCTCCATCTTTTCTCAGTTATTTCAGCACCTCAGATCCTCAGACTTTTGAAGTTCTGCTCATGATCTCACACTGGGCAAAATATGGTTGCAATTCTCAGTCACTTCTTGTCAGCGTTGCGGAGAAAATTAAGTTAAAATTGCCAAAAATATGTTACAGAGAAGTAGGGACTGTTTATATTAGAAATTAACTGTACAGGGTTGCAAGTTACCAAAAAGCAAATAATTATATGTAAAAAAATGTTGAAAAAAGATCTGATAGAGAATTGTAAAACTATTTTGCCTTCAGCCCCAGGAAATGTCATTAAGTTCTCTGATGTTAGAACTTTTGTGAAATCTTAACCCTATTCAGAGCACTAAGCATGTGTAAAACTATCAAAAATGCCTCTATCTGCCTGGTCTCTCTTACAGCTCTATGTAGGAGGAAATGCAGCTCTCATTGGTCAGAAGCTTGCAGCAAACCCAGACCTGAAGGTAGGAGTTCCAGAAAATCTGTTCTGTTTATTCCCTTGTCCCCGGTGGGAGCGTGGGGATCTTGCGGTCTGCTCTCTCCTTTGGGGTACGGTTGAACCCCACTTGAACCAGCCACATGGTTCCCTGCCTCTGACAGCAGCTTGATGCCTTTCTTTGCATCACCATTAGGGCTTGTGGCAACTTCTGCAGACCTTGCTCAGCTCCCAAAATAGCTTTAAAAATAAATAAATGGAAACATTTCTGGCCTTGTAAATGTAGAATCAGTTGTGTCCTGTCACTCTGGTGATCTGAACTGTCTCACTGAATGGTCAGAGATGAGAGCTTGGGCTGACTGTAAGGGAACAGGGAGCCAAAATGCTGGTGGGGACAAATGAATGGTGGGAATTGATCCTTGACTTTTTTTTTTCCTTTTTTTTTCCTTTATTTGCCATTGTTGTTTCCTAGATCCTCCTCTGTGGCCCAATTGGTCCGAAGCTTCATGAACTCCTTGATGACAACGTAGTTGTGCCACCTGAATCCATGCAGGAAAGAGATGAATTCCATCTTATCTTGGAGTACCAAGCAGGTATCTCAGCAAAGGCTGAATGTCAGATGGGAAGCCTGAACATCAAAAAGATTGGTGGTTTAAAGTTTTTTTTCTGAACTTCCTTGGAATCAGCTAATTCCAGAATTACTGTAGAAGTTATCGATACTAGCAGCTGTTATCAATATTAGCTGGGCTAGCCTGATAATTCCATGTACTTCAGAGAGCCGTGGCAGGTAAACAAACATCTTAGGCTCTTTTGAGACTTTTTTTTCCTC